>JABSNV010000085.1:0-191899 GCA_024085815.1 Flaveria linearis
GTCTCGAGATATTTAAAAAAAATTCGGAAGGTTACATATTACAGTGAATTACATCATGTTCATATACAAATCCTAATATTCACAGTAAATTATATCATTATAATACACACACACACACACTACTGTAATATGTCACAAGTTTTATACTAGACCGTTACAACAAAACAATGCGTACATAATTACAGCATCAACTATATCAATATAAAGTTCATCCTAACCAAATCATGAACCACCACAATGAATTACGTCATGTTCATGAATATAATTTTTAATACCTACAACGAATTACATCATATTCTAACTTGTTACTGTGAATACATCACAAAACATCAGCATTAACACAAAAAAACCCTAAATTAAATATAAAACCATACTAATACAATGAATTACATCGAATAACAGTGAGTTACATCGTATTGTAACAATTCATTTGAATGCAAAATAATAATACTTACATCTAATCAATTTGGGGAAGAAAGGCTGGACCTCAATCTATATTCACAACAAAATTCAATCTATTAGAAAAATATTACAAATCAATAAACCTAACAACCAAATGACATTACACTAATATAAACCAATCTGTAAACTACTGTAAAATAATGTAACCAAAGACATTAAACCATGTAACTACACCGTGTGATTTAAACAACCTAAAACCAAAAGGCATTAAACCATGTAACTATATCATCGTGATTTCAACAACCAAACATCATTAAAACACTTTGGGGCTGTGAATAACCACAGCTTCATCCATGAAAACGGTGGTTTGGTGTTGAAATCAGATGTATCGTAGTATGAATTTGAGTATTCAATTGTTATAAAAAAATACCACTGTAATTACACTATTGTAACTTAACTAAAGCAAAAAAAGAAAATACACCGTTGTAGTTACACTACTGCATCAAAATTACACCAATATATGTCAACAACACAATTGTAGGGTTACAATAGTAACATATTGCATAAATAAAAAATATCTAAATTTCAAGATTACAATGATAAACATAGTGTTTAACAACAAGAAACCATGAATTAAAAGTCATGTAATGGACACACTTAGTTATAATAAATTACATCATGTTTATTTGAATAAACACATATAAAAAACAATTAAAATAAAACCTGTATTAATAACAATAACTGTTAAAAATTAAAATAAAGCAGATATGTATGAAATGAATTCTTTGATTTTATCAAAAATTGATAAAAAAATATATATTTTTTACTGTAGATCTGTACTTTAAACACATCTTACTGTAAACCGATTTAAACTAACATTTTCTCAATGTAAACCAATGTAACCTAATAAATGGGATCTAAAATATTGGAAATGTAGATCTGTACTTTAAATAAATATTTACTTAACGCCTCATTCTTATCATCTCCTTCATGCAAAAAACGCAGTTCATACACCTAAAAGAAATATCTAAAAGTAATTCTTCAAAACCTCTAAGTTTAAACACTATACGAATATGTAACTAAAATATGGAGTTATTTCAATTTTAGTATATAAACCAATGTAACTATAATAACTTAACAACCAAACGACATTACACCATGTAACTACAACACTATAATGGAATTTTCAACATTGTAACAAAACCAAAATAACAAAAATACACCTCTGTAACAAAATTTTAAATAAACTGATGTAAACCAATGTAAAAATGAGTTACTGTAAATCGATTTAAACTAACATTTTCTCAATGTAAACCAATGTAACCTAAGAAGAAATTCACTACCAAAACTTAAAACTATTATAAATCAATACAAACTAAAACCATATATTAACAAAGCCTACAACTTTATACATTAATGTAAAACTAAGAACATATGGAGTAACACCATAACAATCAATGGCATAACATCTCATAACAATCAAACCATCAAAAACAAAGACAATATATTTGTAATTATTCATAGTGAATTACATCTTTTTTGGGGATATTGTGTCTGATAAAGACAACATATTTGTAAATATTCATTCATAACTTTGCACCCATTAGAGATGAAATGGGTCAATTTGGGGATATTGTTCTGTTTTTTTTGTATGAATCCAGTGGTTAAAACTTGTGGGATTTATGTTTCTTCTTGATAATTAAACATCAGTGGCAGCTTAGATCCAAAATAAATCCTAGAATACACTAAAAAGAAACACAAATCGATTGAAATACAAACCCACAGACGGTCAACGTGAATGAAGAGAACAACATCTCCTCACTTGTTCCTGCAAAATTGTACAGCGAGAGACGATGATCAACAATGTCAGAGCAGACGACCACTTTGAATGGAGACAAGAGCATCTACTCCTAGCAACTCGCAACATTTCGTCCACTTTACAGTTTCTCGATGGTTCCCATTACGGTTATGGTTTTTGTGAAACGAAAGAAGGTGCGAATGAGATATGTAACGAAGGGGATCAAAATGGAAGTCTTCGAGTGAAGAGCATCTCCTCCTGGAACCACCGCCATCGTTCTTGATTATGCTCAAAAAGAGATAGATTAGATGAAATGGGTGTGTGTTTGATGGGTAGATCTAGAAAGATAATATATGAAAGAAAGAGATAAAGATGAACAATGTGAGTGTCTGACATTTACAGAAAAAGCATTAAACAAAAAGACATATTTACCCTTAATCTCATATCTACCATTGATTTGGTATCTTGAATATTTTATATTAAATTAATGGATGATATAGAGTTAAAGGGTTCTTTCAAATTTTAAGGGTTTTCAATTGATCTCATTCCTATATATATATATATATATATATATATATATATATATATATATATATATATATATATATAATATATATAATATATATATATATATATATATATATTAATATATATATATATATATTATCCAATCTAAACTCACGTCTTAAAGCATTCACATCCCATTCCTTATCTTTATCTAATAATTACACTAAAATCACTACTTCTTTTCTTTTTTTAATTAAATAATACTTTTTATACCTTATCATTACTTCTTTCTCTCTCATTCACTCACAACCACTTTAAAAAAATATTAAAAAATTTATAAGGATTGTACAGTGATTCTTCAAATACCAATCCACAATAACATTTTTCTCTCCTTCACTCACAACCACTCAAAATCATTCCATATAATATACCAAACACACTCACATGATTATAAGGCACGGGTGTGAATGCTCTTAGGTATTAACTTCAAGTCAGACATTTATTTATTATTCACAAGAAAATAAGATCCATAACCTTACAGATTTGAGTACGAGACATTAATAACTCTTGTCAATAGTGCCTCTCTGAACATCAAAAAGTTATCAACATTATCTGCTAATTATTCAAATCACCCAACATACAAGCACAACAAGCTTAACTATCTATTATATAAAACTAAAACTGTCTTTTAAACCATCATATATACTTATACTCGGTAACAAGTCATCGTTTTTATAAAAATATGTTATCCTGAACCCTTTATTCTTCCAATTGTTTGTATGATGAAGGTCCAGACAGATTCATCCTTGAATATGGTCAAGATCTTAAAGCTAATTCTATGAATATTAAGAATATAAAACACACACAACACATATTTATGTGTATGAAAATGTCAAATGGTAAGATCAATGTATAATCATCTGGGAAACTCTGAAAAAGCAAGGTGGATTTTGATTGGGGAA
The DNA here is from genome assembly GCA_024085815.1 of Flaveria linearis. NCBI lineage: Eukaryota > Viridiplantae > Streptophyta > Magnoliopsida > Asterales > Asteraceae > Flaveria > Flaveria linearis. The sequence goes on from JABSNV010000085.1 coordinate 3,670, forward strand.
ATGTGGTGAAGATTGATTGGTTGTGAGAATATAACCTTATCCAATGACAGAGAAAGACAACTAAGCAACATTTACACTTCAAAAATTTGTAGTACTTCAAAGGGGAAAATAAAGTTAAATTATACATAGAGATTTGCACACTCCCATGTATGTTACTCTCTCAATCTTCTTCTTTATGATTATATAAAAGTAACAGTTTAAACTTTGGATATTTGGTTTTAAATGATAATTGTTGACATGCCAAAGACCTAATAGGTGTTGAAAGATGATTACAATGTTTGTAGTTTGCTTGAAATGACGAGTATATCGTGAATTGAAAATTTCATAACAATGAATTCCGAAAGAAACTTGTTAATACTTAAGAACATAGAATATCAAGGTAGGCAAATGTTAAATAGGCATGTATTATTAAGCAGATCTTTATACCGTTTCATTCACAAAAGAGTTGTTTGATCATTTTGACTATCTAACCTAAAATACTCTAAACACATTTCGTGTAGATTGGCTCTGGATGAAAGAAAACTACCCAATTAAGTTGCTTCGTAATAGTAATTCGAGTATGCGTGGAAAAATTGATTTTCACATAATTTTAATATTTTTTAAAAATTTATTTAAAGACCGAAAGTTTTACAATTATGTGAAGACTAAGGATGGTAATTAATGTAATTCTGGAGAACTCAAGCTCAAAACTAGAACATGACCTTCGCATTGAGCGTATAGTTAACTTTTTTTTTTTTCTTTAACACCAAACCCTCGCTAAATTTATGCATAATTTTGTTTCCTGCAACGAGACTTAAGCCCTCACTAGTTGAGAAGAACATTACCATTTACATATATTCTTTCTATCATTCGGTTACAAGCTTTTTGGTATCAGTTTAGTTAACTCTTAAATTATAGTTTACTTCAAATTTTTGGTTTTGTAATAATGTTTTGCATACTATGCATTAGCCCATACGGTGCGCCTTCACACCCAAGTCATTAGGGAGTTTATAAGCATTAAGGGGGTGGGGTGTGAAAGGGTTAACAAGCGTGAAACCATTATTGGCGGTGTCCTCGACACACAGTCATTTCATATTTATTTTTAAAAAGTTGGGGTGTAATGAACAGGTTTTGAACCTTCTTTTTTAAGAGAGATGGTGTAAAACGTGACGTTTACGTAAATTAAAAGGCTTAGAGAGTACACTCATGGTGTTTATAAGGTTCACGTTGATGAGGGTGCCATTACTTTAGAGGGATCGTGACCCGACACTGGGATTCGTGTGTCCCCAAAGTGTGTATGTGCAGATTGTGCCTTTGGCAGACGTAGAATAGGTGGGTCATTGTGTATCATTGTTTGTATACAAAGTGAGGTTAATATTTTCATAGTAAATAAGTTAATTTCGTATACAAATTATTTGGTTAATTAACTCCTTAAACTATAGTTAGTTGCATGATCTATATATAACTTGTAAAAAATATAAGGGTGAACGCACACTCTTATACACCTATAATACTTCTAAAATCACACACATGTACTTTGTAAGATTGAAACACAAGGATTATATCACATTACCATCAAGATGTTACATTGAGACAATTAAACATTTACTCTCATTTGAACGTTCAAGTTAAATATTGTGTAAAATAAAATAGTATAATACTTTTGAATAAATTATTTTATGGTACCTTAATTAAAAAGATTTTATTAATTATAAAATTTAATACATCCATATACCATACAATCTACCTCCCAAATCCCAATCAATATGTAGTAGTAGTACTACAATTATTTTACATTTATAGTGACGTCAAATAGTAATCAATTTTCAACACAAGAAATTGTGGTCCTACAAATATAGCACAAACATATTTGAATGTCCTATAACTATTTCGGTCCTACAAATACTGCAACACTAAATGCTGGTGCATTAAAAAATTTCTTAAACTTATGTTATTTGTGTCAAAATGTTGAATACAAGTACTTGGATAAATGTCTTTAAATAATCCTTAAACTATATAACTTAATAAAATTATTATTCTAGCTAAAATAAAGATGCGACCAAACAACTTAAAAACAACTAAATATAAAAAGATTCCCATATAGTACAACCAGTATTCTTATTTTTATACAATCTCTAAGTTTATTAGTATACGTTGTACATTAGAAACTTACAAAAAAATTGTTACAAGTATTAAAATGTTTACAAAACATTTTCCCATAAAAATTGTTACAACTTAACTTAATAATCTCTAAGTTTATTAGAAATAACCTAATTATTTGTTATTATTTAAAGCCAATATTTTGCCTATGTTTTTTTGTAGCCACCCCACCACATAAAATATATACAAGTTGGAGGACCACACATATCTGTATATGACATCAGTTTCTCCATTAAATGTTTGGTTTCCAAAATTCCATCCGCAACCACAAATAATTATAATAAAACCATCTACAGTAAAGAAGGGACCCGCATGTCACGTCAGCCTTATTCGATATGAACGTCTCTTTTTTTATAGGTTTGTCTAACATCTCCTCTCTCTTTCCCCTCTTATTACAAAACATCTCTTGATACCTTTGGAGAAGGACGGTATCTTCATAGGCGTCTTGCTCCGGTTGAGCGTTTATAGGGGCCGCTTTCATATGGGCTGCGCCGCTGTGGGTGGCCTCTCATGAACTGCAATGTAGATTGTCTAATACCATTTAATATAATAATATTACAAATTTTAATCTTTCATGCTAAATTTATTTCGTCATTGTTGGTATATAGTTCAATACAGGTGACACAAAAACGAAACGGTTACACTTTGCTTGCATAAAAGAAACGATAGAGGGTTAGTTTTATTATGATCAAAGATGGAGGGTGTAAATTGCCAAAATCATACATTATTAAATGAAACAACCCGGCCCATCCAGGCCCGGCCCATTTCATCATTAAAATGGTGGCGAGGGATTAACTAAACAACAATACATAAGCTTGTTTAAATTTGCTTGTTTTCAATAGCCCCTCATCATGCAGATGATAGCTTTTTAGTGGCTAAAGAATTGTTGACCCCCTGCGGTATTGTGTGGTGGTTTCACTCTGGGTGGTCCGTAAGCACGAGTTGGCCCTATTGGTGGTAATGCGAACATATTTTCTCCGTTTTCATGAGGCCCGAAAGCTCGTTGTTATGGCCCTTTAATAGGTGCTAAAGTATGGATTAGCCTTAATTTAGTTGGTGAAAAACGTGCATCAACTTGATCATGATTAGCCATAGTTTGTTGTTGGGGCTTTCCATCGGTGGTAGAGTAGGGATTAGCTTGAATTTACTTAGTGAAAAGTGTGCATCAACTTGGTTATGATTAGCCATAGTTTGTTGTTAGGGCACTCCCATCCATGGTAAAGTAGGGATTAGCTTGAATTTACTTGGTGAAAACAGGCATCAACTTGATCATGATTGGTTATACCTTGTTGTTGGGGCTTTCCTATTGGTCGTAGAGTAGGGATTAGCTTGAATTTACTTGGTAAAAACATGTGTCAACATAATCACATGATCAGCCATAAAGTGTTGTTGGGGCCCTTCCATTGGTGGTAGAGCAAGGATTAGCTTGAATTTAGTTGGTGAAAAACGTGCATCAGCTTGATCATGATTAGCCATAGTTTGTTGTTAGCCTTCTATCAGTGGTAGAGTGGGGATTTGCTTGAATTTAGTTGGTGAAAAATAAACATCAACTTGATCATGATTAACCATAGTTGTTGTTGGACCCATCCCGTCGGTGGCATGGTGGGGATTAGCTTCAATTTAGTTGGTGAAAAACAAATATTAGCTTGATCATGACTAACCATGGTGGTAGATTCATCAAACATATAAACTCTTGATGCTTCAGTCAAATAATGATCTTGAGATGCAAATAAAATAAGTAAACAAAGAGGTTGCGTAATCCTCGACCACCCTCGACCACATGATGGAGGGATTTTTGCTAAGGACAACTTTAAAAAGGATAGCGTACAAGATAGCTAGATATTGATGTTTTCCTTATATCAAATTTCAAATTTAAATACACAAGCACGCAATGCGTTCACCCTTAAACTCCTTAATCACATGGCTAGTGTTGCTAATCTCCCTAGTAGCAAGCTAGCTAGCACGCACAAGTGTTCATGTTTTGTTGTGGTAAAAAAATGTGACATTATATGTGATTCGTTCATATGAACCTTACTATGTAACTATTCTAGATCAAAAAAAAGAGTGATCGATCACATGTATTTTTCTATAGCTAGTATTAACACACGATTTTGTAACATCAAGTATTCAATTTTTTTTCTATCATATGTGTTAAATAAAAGATAACATCACCATTTTTTAATTTAAGTCAGCTTAATAAGTAACCAATTTTGCTATAACAAATCTTAAATTCCATCAACACCTTATGAATATGTGTAAAGTGATCAAACAATCAACAAAGTTCTATGCTTTGTGATTATAGGTGAAATGGAAAGTTGAATATATACAAGGAAAAAATGTGAAAAATGAAACTATGCATTTCAAATTACCAATCACATGATAGTGAGACAAGTTTTACTATCTACTCTTTTTAATCTTTTAGTTCCCACGTGTAACCATTGTTAGATTCTACTTTTTGTTTTTGCCACCATAAGTCCCTTAAATTTTTTTTATTTCAATCTAAACAGTATACTATCAATTAAATTGATAAGCTTTTTTTTCGGTGTTATATAACTGTACAATATAAATACGGATAGGTTTATACTAAAATAATGTATTAATCTAAAAATTTAAAAATAAGTATGGGTTTGACACATGTTTTTTATTGTTTTAAAGATTGGGTATTTTGATCATTATCTCAAATATGTCACTCATTATGTCTTATACGTTCATTATATTAATACAAGTTCATTGTGTCATATATTTTTACATCATTGTTATGTATTAATCATTGTATTTTATATTTAAATCATTTTATGTAATTTTTACTATTGTGTCAAAAGATTATATAAACTTATTATCTATCATTGTGTTTTAAATTAGAAGTACACAATAATATACGTTCACCAATGTATTTTTTAAAACGAATAGTGTTGAAGATAACACAAAATGTTATTTTTGTCATTGCTTTTTGTAGATTATATAAACTTGTTGTTATCTATCATTATATTTTATAATTAGAAGTACACAAAGATATTATTTCAAAAATATTTTTTTTCAAAACTTATAGTGTTTAAGATAACACAATGATGATAAAAAACATAATAAGGCATTGTGCTATTTTTATTTTTTTAATGTATTCGATAAGTTAGTTGTTAATTTACTATTGTGTTTTACATTTAAAGATACACAACAGTGTTATTCCACCATTATACTTTTTTAAATTCACCATTTAAAAAAACACAGTAGTATTTAGAAAAACGCACTAACTAACAAAAAGACAAAATAAACTGCAAAAGGCAAAATAACGAGATATAAGCTTAAAAATATAAAAAAATTATTATCATTTTATATAATAACATTGTACTCGTTTAAAGATAAAAAATGCTTCTTTTTATGGTCTAATTTGTATAATTTATGGTGTAATTTGTATAAAATAATTTCATACATAAAAGTAATGAATATATTTAAAAAAAATAAGGAAACTTGAAAAAAGTCAATAAAAATGGCTATTTTTCTAAAATACTACTGTAATAATTTTTCTATAATTGCCATTGATTTAAAAGATTGATAGTTAAGATTACTTTTTAAATATTTTAGTTGTAAGTGTCTTTTTTACTTTTTTTTTTCAATAAATTAAAGATTTAATTAATGTAACATATATTAATAATAATATAATAATAATAATATATTATTATTATTATTATTATTATTATTATTATTATTATTAATATTATTATTATTATTATTAATTATTATTATTAATTTTCTTATTATTGTTATTATTATTATTATGTTATTATTATTATTATTATTATTATTATTATTATTATTATTATTATTATTATTATTATTATTATTATTATTATTAACATTATTAACATTATCATCATTATTATACATTATCATTACATTATTATCATTACGATTGTCGTTATCGTTATCATTATCATTATGATTGTCGTTATCAATGTCCTTATGATTGTCGTTATCATTGTCCTTATGATTGTCGTTATCATTGTCCTTATGATTGTCGTTATCATTGTCCTTATGATTGTCGTTATCATTGTCCTTATGATTGTCGTTATCATTGTCCTTATGATTGTCGTTATCATTGTCCTTATGATTGTCGTTATCATTGTCCTTATGATTGTCGTTATCATTGTCCTTATGATTGTCTTTATCATTGTCCTTATGATTGTCGTTATCATTGTCCTTATGATTGTCGTTGTCATTGTCCTTATGATGTCGTTATCATTGTCCTTATGTTATCATTGTCCTTATGATTGTCGTTATCATTGTCCTTATGATTGTCGTTATCATTGTCCTTATGATTGTCGTTATCATTGTCCTTATGATTGTCGTTATCATCGTCCTTATGATTGTCGTTATCATTGTCCTTATGATTGTGTTATCATTGTCCTTATCATTGTCGTTATCATTGTCCTTATCATTGTTCTATCATTGTCCTTATCATTGCTCTTATCATTGTCCTATCATTGCTCTTATCATTGTCCTTATCATTGTCCTTATCCTTGTCGTTATCATTGTCTTATCATTGTCGTTATCATTGTCCTTATCATTTCCTTATCATTTTCCTTATCATTGTTGTCGTCGTTGTTGTCGTCGTTGTCGTCGTCGTCGTCGTCGTCGTCGTCGTCGCCGTCGTCGTCGCCGCCGTCGTCGCCGCCGCCGCCGCCGCCGCCGCCGTCGTCGTGGTCGTCGTCGTGGTCGTCGTCGTGGTCGTCGTCGTGGTCGTCGTCGTGGTCGTCGTCGTGGTCGTCGTCGTGGTCGTCGTCGTGGTCGTCGTCGTGGTCGTCGTCGTGGTCGTCGTCGTGGTCGTCGTCGTGGTCGTCGTCGTGGTCGTCGTCGTGGTCGTCGTCGTGGTCGTCGTCGTGGTCGTCGTCGTGGTCGTCGTCGTCGTCGTCGTCGTGGTGGTCGTCGTGGTGGTCGTCGTGGTGGTCGTCGTGGTGGTCGTCGTGGTGGTCGTCGTGTGTGGTCGTCGTGGTGGTCGTCGTGGTGGTCGTCGTGGTGGTCGTCGTCGTTGTTGTCGTCGTTGTTGTCGTCGTTGTTGTCGTCGTTGTTGTCGTCGTTGTTGTCGTCGTGGTTGTCGTCGTTGTTGTCGTCGTTGTTGTCATTGTTGTTATTATTATTATTATTGTTATTCAAATGTTTTAATATATTGTAGTTAACTAGGTGGGATAAAGTTATATACAAGCATTAAGGCTTTTTTCTACGTACAAGTTCTTAAAACTTGTTTTGTTTTTAGTTTTCTATTATTTTTTATTTGATATATAATGTTAACTTTGAGCATATTTGGTTATTTTTCTTATAACTTTTTATTATAATATATTTTTTTATTTTCGAATATACTAGTGTCGAGTGTAAGGTTATTTTCATCTACGTTTTCATATAAATTTTATTAAACCGAGCCGGATACTCGTGTTTTTAACACTTGGTTTCACAACAACGTAGTGTTCTTTTAAATTTCGAATACCACTACAACATACTTATTTTTATCTGTATTTTTATATAATTTTTATCTAATTTGTGCCATAACACCATTTATATTATTACCTTTAAAATATAATGATTTTTTAAATTTCTAGTATACCGTTGTGATGTGACAATTTTATTTACGTTTCGGTATGAACTTTATTCAAAACCAAAGCTAGTCAAATCTGATGTTTTTTATTTCGTTAACTCCATCTAACATTCTCCGTTAAATGAAAGGTATATTGGTCATTTTACATATATGTTTTATTTTTCTATCTTTTTAAACCCCATTTAATATGTCCCCTTTAAATAAATTATTATTTTAGCCCCTGTGATTTGGGGATGTTTGCCAATTTAGTTCAAAAATCTCATCACCTTGGCATAAAACACCACATCACCACCACCCGTGATGGAATCACCATTTAGACGTAAGGTACAAATAACCACACAAGACCGGGTGTAACATCTCGTATTTTCGTTAACTTAAAAGTTAACTTTGTTAAATCTTAAAAAGACCTTCATGTTATTTTTGAAACTTTGAAGATTTAGTATACTTAATTTGGGTGATTAACAAATAAATAATAATAACATTATAAGTGTTATAATGTTTACTTATTCTTCTAAAATTTAAAGTAATAATAGTCTTAAAAATAATTATTATTATACTAGTAATAATGATATTATTACTATTATTAACAATAATAATGTTAATGGTAATAATAACGTTAATAATAATAATAATAATAATAATAATAATAATAATAATAATGAAAATATAAGTTTTATTGTATTAAAGCCTATAATTAATAAATTTGTACATAAAATAATAACATTTCAAACTTCAGGGGTTGATCTGTAAATTATTTAAAACTTAAGCAAACCTTTAAACTTCAAGTGGCAACTGTTAGAAACCTCAGGGACCATTTGTGTAAATTCTAAAAACACACAAACCCCACCCCCCATTCTTCCCCGATTCCTTCCCCGTGTTTCTCGGCCGAATCTCGACCACGATCGCGCACTAACACACTATAATAATCAAATTAATCGCACATACACGATCATTTAATCGTTTCTAATCTTCCATCGAATTCAATTTAGTATGAAACACGCACAAACACCGCATTCGATCATCACCTCTGTCGCGACCTGCTCGACACTCGAACACCATCATTCGGGTTTCAATCTTTGAAATTAACAGAGGGCTTACGATCATTAGCATCATTGGAAACTTTCTGTGCAACCAATTTGATTAACATCATCATTTGAACATCCATCAATCACTTCGTCAGTCGCGACCTGTTCTACGTGGTGTTCACCTTCAATTCGAACGCAATCGGGTAATTGAACGCATCTACATAATCGTTTCATCATGGGAATAAAAGCCCCATGAACATAGCCTGTAATTGAAACGAATCGGGGCTCAATTGGATCCAAGAATGATCTAGGGTTTCGCGGATTTGGGGGAATTGGGTTAAAGATGTTTAAAATCACTTGGAACCAAGTGATACCGCGGCTGTATGCCTTGGTTCACTGGTTCCCCACTCGCTTGCCATCCATGAGGTCCCGGGTTCGAACCCGGGAACCCTCATATATTTTTTAAGGCTTTTTGGGCTTTAAAAAATTATAGAAAATTTCAAAAAATTATAAAAATCAATTTTATAAACTTTGTTTATTTTAAAAGTTATCTACTGATTTTCTGTAAAATTATTTCTTTAAACACCTTAATAATTTTTTATAAAATATCATTAACAAATGTTATAATTAGTTTATTTTTATAAAAATAAACTTTAAATAGTTGAAATCACTAAATTATTATTAGTCATTACGTTATTTGTGATTATAGCTTAATTATGTCAATTATAAATTTTTATTTACATTTTATAATTTAATCATTATAATAATTTAATTTCTTATAACTTCATAAATTATCATAAAAGGATTAATTAAGCTTTTCTTTCATTGTATTAAAATATATATGATTTTGATAACTAATCTTATTTATAAAAAAACCCCAGATTCCATTTGAAACACTAGTACTCGTTAAATCGTTAAACTTATTGTTAGACTTAAATCTTGTAAATATATACATGTTTAGGTACCTTGTGAAGGATTTCATTGGAACATCGATTATTATCCTATTTAATCATCTTATATACATACTTATACGTCATGTGAGTATTCATAACCCTATTTTATATCATTTCTTATTTGGGGAAAATCATGTGACCCAATATTCAATCGTGTTATTATATTGCTATTCGTTCTAAATTCAATTCAAGACAGGTTATGTTATTACTTGCAACTATGTGAACATACTATGATAAACTGAACGGCAGTAGGAACCCTAATACAATCAATCAATCAATTCTGGTATCAATGGCAGATCTACTGGTTTGGATAACCCACCCCACATGAATAGTCGAGTGGTGATTGTGCCGGAGGCAAATAGTCAATCTATGGTCTATATGTGCAAGTCTATTATTTGCAAATTGTCAAGTCAAGGGGTTATATTGTGTCGGTTTATCTAAATGCTCCGCTATTGCATTATAAGTCTTAACATTACCTTGTGAATTGGATTATTCTCAATGAAACAATCAATCTTTATGTATATCAAGCTAGATTACTCACCAGCTAACTCGTTAGCTGACTTTATTTTCTCATATGATTTCAGGACATGCTGCATAGTTGGATTATCTTCAACTGTTGTATTTGCATATGTTAAACTCAAGCTTACAATTAGGACTTTTGGACTTATTTAAAAATGAATATCTTTTATGATTTCAACTGTTGTATTTGCATATGTTAAACTCATGCTATCTTGTAATCTGATTTTAATATTATCTCCACTATTAGACGACCATGTGTTATGAACAATCAATCATCCCCTCGTCCGCTCCGATGATTCCAACCGTCGGTCGGGGTGTGACAGATTGGTATCAGAGCCATGGTTATAGGGAATTAGGTTATTAGAAACGGAATGACCTAGACCATAACTAAGACCTTACTTACGAGTCCACTCGTACTTAAATAGGATTTTTATGTGCCTTACATGCTAGACACTCTTCTAGGTTAGGTGCTTTACATGGATATCCTCCTACTCTTGATCATGACTAATACACACCCAGAATTCCCAAAACATATACTAAGGCATTGGTGCCTAAATCACATGATTTCCAAATTTTAAATTTCAAATCTCAGATTGATACTTATGGTTTTCAAAATCTCGTCAAAGTCTGTGTCACACCACTGAATACATGCAATGCTGGAATAGTGGGATGTCTGTATCTCGAGGTGTTCTGTCTAGACAAGGTACTCATATAAATCCAAATCAACCGATGGATCTGTTTACCTTACCTGGGAACCCTTGGGGTGAGTGTCCACTTATAGGTACACATGTCTTCAACAAAGTTGTGGTTGACCTAATACTTTGGTTAGTCAACGTACTCGCTTTGATTTACGAATCAAACGATTACACTCGGAACATCTCATTGTTATTATTCTCGATTGTCGTTTTCATGTTGTATAGCCCATATTCCCCAATTCTCATAAAATATCTTAATGATATTTCAGAATGTCTTCTCGTCAAATCCGTTCACGGTCTAGAAACTCTGGCCGCAAGATTGCTACCAAAGGGTTTTATAAATAACACCAATGGTAATGGTGATGCTGCTATGGAAACTGAACCTAAGCAGGGTTGTTCCTACAAAGCTTTCAAGGGATGTCAACCTTAGAGTTTTATTTGCTCATAAACTAGCTTGAAATCTTCAATCCCTGTAATCACTTGGCACCTAGGATGTGTGTCCATAAAATAGAAAACATTTGGGACTCAGCATAAAGCTTGTGAGTTCATAAACATGGCATTCTTCAAAATTCAAAACATGTTATTATTGACTATTGCATCAAGCAGATACAGCCATGGCAAACAGATAGGAACAGAGTAAGCACAGTATAAATTCACATAACCAAGCTATGTATACAAAATCCACTAGCTAAAGCAGAATCATACAAGCAGCCCTCAAGCATCCTATCAAGCATTGCCACATATCACAGATGCTATTGATAGTCAATTCTTTAATTATTACCAGTTATCAGAACATCACATCCCGTTTTAGAAAAACAGTTCAGAGGAACTCACCTCAATCAATCAAGTCGGTGATATCGTCTGCTCGGGTTCACTGCTATCAGGTATTACCCTATAGGCAAAATAACATTATTTAAACATGAGGCAAACAAGGTGGATGGAACTTCTCAATGACTATGATTATGAAATCAAATACCATCCAGGAAAGGCTAACGTAGTCGCTGATGCTCTTAGTCAGAAAAAAATAGTTAAACCGATTAGGGTAAAAGCATTAAAGATAGATGTCAAGCTTGATTGGAAAGACCAAATCAAGAATGCTCAAACTGAAGCGTTGAAAGATGTATATATTCAGGCTGAAAGAATAATGGGTAACCAAAAATTATTAACTCAAAGAATGGATGGAGTCCTACGATTTGGTCAGAGAATTTGGATTCCAAATTTGGAGGTATTCAGGACAAAGTATTAGATGAAGCCCACAAGTCCAAATACACAATACATCCTGGAGCAAACAAAATGTATAAGGATATTCGAAATCATTACTGGTGGCCTAATATGAAAAGATCCATAGCCCAGTATATTGAGAAATGCTTAACATGTCTGCAAGTTAAGATTGAACATCAAACACCAGCTGGTCAGTTACAAAAGTTGGAGTTGCCAGTATGGAAATGGGATAGAGTGACCATGGATTTTGTCACGAAACTTCCAAAAACACGAAAAGGATATAATGCTATATGGGTCGTGGTTGATAGGCTAACCAAGTCAGCACATTTTCTACCCATAAGTGAGAGCTATCCAATAGAAAAACTAGCCAATATATATTGATGAAATAGTAAGTAAGCACGGAGTGCCTTTATCCATTATCTCCGATAGAGATAGCCGATTCACTTCCAGATTCTGGACAAGTTTCCAAAAGGAACTTGGAACCAAAATCAGTTTAAGCACCGCATATAATCCTCAAACGGATGGTCAGAGTGAGCAAACAATTTAAACTTTAGAAGACATGTTGCGTGCTTGCGTGATTGATTTTGGAGGTAGCTGGGATGATTATTTGCCTTTGATTGAATTTTCTTATAACAACAGCTACCATTTCAGCATTAAGGCTGCACCATTTGAAGCCTTATATGGTAGGAAATACAAAACTCCCATCTGTTGGACAGAAGTAGGGGATGATCAATTGACTAAAACCGAAATTATTCTCGAGACAATTGAGAAAATCCAACAAATCAGAAAACGACTAAAAGCATCTCAGGATAGACAGAAGAGTTATGCAGATAACAGAAGGAGACCTTTAAAATTTCAAGAAGGAGACTATGCGATCTTGAAAGTCTCACCATGGAAAGGAGTAATGCGATTCGGTAAACGCGGGAAGTTAAGTCCTAGGTATATTGGACCATTCAAAATCATTGCAAGAATTGGTTCAGTAGCATACAAGCTAAAATTACCTGAAACTTTGAAAGGTATTCACGATACTTTTCATATATCGAACCTAAGGAAGTGTTTGGCAGATCTGACTCAAGTAATGCCATTAGAGGACGTGCAAATAGACGAGAAATTAAACTTTACTGAAAAACCGATAAAGATTCTTGATTCTCAAGAACGAAAATAAAGAAAGAAAATAATTCCACTAGTATTGGTCTAGTGACAAGGTTAGAAAGGACCCGAGAAGACTTGGGAATTAGCAAAAGAAATGAAAGTCAAATATACTTAACTGTTCGAGTAACCTTCGAATTTCGAGGATGAAATTCTTTTAGGGGGAGGAGAATGTAACAACTCGAGCGTTTGGGTCATATGAACTCCGCATTTCATATATTGTCAAACGAGTAAGTAATGAGTAAATTGTCTATTTAAAGTTTGAAGTTTTTAGATGAAATTTTATGTTATAAGAGACCGTTTGAGTGGGATATACTGGGTTTGTTTGTTTGTTGTTTAAGAGACCGTTTGAATATAATAATAATATATTATATTCGAACCTGCTCCGTTTTTTACGAAACTTAGGTTGACTCGTAGAGAAAAATAAGCTCGTCACAACGACATATTTGAAATTTCATAATACGCTATATATTAAAAGTTATAAGAGAAAAACAAGTTAAGCAGCTGAATTAATTATAATAATATAATAATATATAATAAAATAATAATATATCACCTTTCAATCGCAAGAAGTTGCAATTGCATTTGAACTTCAGCCCATTTGAAACTCTATCCCACATGGCTGCTCATCTAAATTTGAGCAGCTTACTATTTCTATAAATAGTAACCTTAAGGTAGAATTTAGAATATAAGTTTCTTTTGGAACGCTCTAATATAAAGAGAATCCCGAATTCTCAATACCACGTTGGGTGTTGCTAGTAGTCGTTTGGTACTCGAGTATGAGCGAGACTAGGAGCGCGAGTAGGGGAGACTCTACATCTAATTTCCATATATAGTTTTCAGGTACGCCCTTGTTTAAGGTTATGTTTAATTATTATTATAGTCGTTATTATTATTAGTATTATCATTGTAGGTATTAGTATTAATATAGTTATTATTAATATTATTATTATCATCTTTATAGTTATATTATTATTATAGTTATTATTTTTATTGTTATAGTTAGTATTATTATTATTTGTTATTTTAGTGTTGTAGTTGTTATTATTATTATTATTAGACTTTAAGTTATCATTATGGAAGGTATTGGGTAACCCCGAGGGTTGGCTCGGGTATGATAGAGACGCCCGAGTTATGCCAACTAGTAAGGGTTGTACCAAAGGGTTGACATAGGATAAAAGAAAGTGCCCGAATAAAACCAACAAATAGAAAAAGATAACGAATCATCTCTAAATTGTTAATAGCTAAAATATAGCTTAAATAATGTTATTTTGCCTATAGGATAATACCTGATAGCAGTGAAGCTGAGCAGACGATATCACTGACTTGATTAATTGAGGTGAGTTCTTCTGATCTGTTGTGATGTTCTGATAACTGGTAATAATTGAAGAATTGACTATCAATAGCATCTGTGATATGTGACAATGCTTGATAGGATGCTTGAGGGCTGCTTGTATGATTCTGCTTTAGCCAGTGGAGTTTGTATACATAGTCTGGTTATGTGAATTTATACTGTGCTTACTCTGTTCCTATCTGTTTGTCATGGCTGTATCTGCTTGATGCAATAGTCAATAGTAACATATTTTGAATTTTGAATAATGCCATGTTTATGAACTCACAAGCTTTATGCTGAGTCCCAATTATTTTTATTTTTATGGACACAAATCCTAGGTGCCAAGTGATTATAGGGATTGAAGATTACGAGCTAGTTTATGAGAAAATAAAGTTCTAGAATTTTGTTGAAGATTTGGATCTCTAGTATAGTTAAACTGATGTAATGTTATTATCTATTATAACAAATGTATTGTACACGTTGATGTATATTTAAAGTTAGACTTCCGCTGTGTATTCTCTGATTACTATGTGTTCTGTATATCCGATGCGTAACGCTCCCCACGGTAAGCCCTGGGAGGCGGGCGTTACAAGTTGGTAACCGAGCGTTTGAGTCATATGAACTTCGCATTTCATATATTGTTAAACGAGTAGGTAATGAGTAAATTGTCTATTTAAAGTTTGAAGTTTTTAGATAAAATTTTTATGTTATAAGAGACCGTTTAAATATAATAATATTTATATTCGAACCTGCTCCGTTTTTTACGAAACTTAGGTTGACTGGTAGAGAAAAATAAGCTCGTCACAACAACATATTTGAAATTTCATAAAACGCTATATATTAAAAGTTGTAAGAGAAAAACGAGTTAAGCAGCTGAATTAATTATAATATAATAATATATAATAAAATAATATATATTGCAAACAATTGCATATGAATTGCAATTCAATCGAACTTAAGGCGCATCAACCTTCCATCCCAAATCGCCTCTCAAGCTTTCAACTCCCTTATAAATAGAAGACTTAAGGTTGAATTTAAAACATAAGTTTCTTTGGGAACGCTCTAATATAAAGAGAATCCCGAGTTCTCAATACCCCGTTGGGTTTTGCTAGTAGTCGTTTTGGTACTCGAGTAGGAGCGCGACTAGGAGCGCGAGTAGGGGAGACTCTACATCAAATTGTCATAGATAGTTTTCAGGTACGCCCTTGTTTAAGGTTATATTTAATTATAATTATAGTCGTTGTTATTATTATTGTTATTATTAGCATTGTAGGTACTAGTATTAATATATTTATTATTAATATTATTATTATCATCTTTATAGTTATTATTATTATTATTATAGTTGTTATTTTTATTGTTATAGTTAGTATTATTATTATTTGTTATTTTTAGTGTTGTACTTATTATTATTATTATTATTAGACTTTAAGGTTATCATTAGGGAAGCTATTGGGTAACCCCGAGGGTTGGTTCGGGTATGATGGAAACGCCCGAGTTATGCCAACTAGTAAGGGTTGTACCAAAGGGTTAGCATAGGATAAAAGAAAGTGCCTGCATAAAACCAACAAATAGAAAAAGATAACGAATCATCTCTAAAATTATTACTAGCTAGAATATAGCTTAAAAAATGTTATTTTTCATATAGGATAATACCTGATAGCAGTGAACCTGAGCAGACGATATCACTGACTTGATTGATTGAGGTGAGTTCCTCTGAACTGTTTTCTAAAACGGGATGCGATGTTCTGATAACTGGTAATAATTGAAGAATTGACTATCAATAGTATCTGTGATATGTGGCAATGCTTGATAGGATGCTTGAGGGCTGCTTGTATGATTCTGCTTTAGCTAGTGGATTTTGTATACATAGCCTGGTTATGTGAATTTATACTGTGCTTACTCTGTTCCTATCTGTTTGCCATGGCTGTATCTGCTTGATGTAATAGTCAATAATAACGTGTTTTGAATTTTAAAGAATGGCATGTTTATGAACTCATAAGCTTTATGTTGAGTCCCAAATGTTTTTATTTTTATGGACACACATCCTAGGTGCCAAGTGATTGCAGGGATTGAAGATTACGAGCTAGTTTATAAAAAAAATAAAGTTCTAGGATGTTGTTGAAGATTTGGATCTCTAGTATAGTTAAACTGATGTAATGGTATTATCTATTATAACAAATGTATTGTACACTTTTGATGTGTAATTAAAGTTAGACTTTCGCCGTGTACTCTATAATTCCTATGTGTTCTGTATACCCAATGCGTAACATTCCCCACGGTGAGCCCTGGAAGGCGGGTGTTACAAGTTGGTATCAGAGCCATAGTTTAAGTGAACTAGGTACAAAGATAGTATCTAGACTTAAACTAGGAAAGATGATTTAAGATAATTTGATTAATTGCATAGGTATTGGGTAATGGGTTTTGGTGAATCATGGAGTATAATGGCTAGAACATTATAATTGCAATAGATAAGCAATGACACCTGGCCAATGTTATTTCTTGTCTATTAATACTATTATGTTCTGGATCATAATCCATCATGTAAATACTAAATCCCTACTCCCTCATGTAGGCTTTGACTATGCCAAGAGCAGGAAATACTTATGGTAGGGGTCGTGGTAGGCCTCCTGGTAGTAGAAGGCAAATCATGTCATCTACGAACGATGATCATGAAAATCTTCATCATGCTGAACATGAGTCACAACAATTTACTGGACCACAATTCCAAGTAGCTGTAGCTGGCATAATTAGAGATGCTTTGCCAACTATTATAGCTGAGGTTATGAACGCCTCTGGAGGGTACGTGAGTAATGGTGGTAATGGGCAGGATGATCATATAAATAACACCAATGGTAATGGTGATGCTGCTATGGAAACTGAACCTAAGCAGGGTTGTTCCTACAAAGCTTTCAAGGGATGTGAACCTCCAATATTTGATGGCAAAAGAGATACCATGGCGACTTTTCAGTGGATCCATGAGATGGAGGCTGTTATTGAAATTAGTGGATGCACAGCCATACAAGCTGTCATGTATGTCACCCACTCATTTAGGTCCGAGGCATTGTTTTGGTAGGACAATGTTAAGCAGGCTAAAGGATCTGTAGTTGTTGCTACTTTAACCTGGAATGAACTGAATGAGCTTGTGATGGAAAAATTTTGTCCTGAAGTTGAAAGGGACAAAATTGAAAGAGAATTCTTACAACTACAAGCCGGGGCCATGACACATCGTCAGTACACGACCAAGTTTGATGAGATGGCTCGACTGCTTCCTGAGCATGTAACACCTGAAGCAAAGAGCGTAAAAAGATATGTGCAGAGGTTACCCCCTGATATTCGACAGTTAGTTAAGATGTCTGCCCCCAAAACCTACGAGTCTGCAATTGCATTAAGTGCCATTGCATATGAAGAAAATGCATAATGACTGATAACAACAAAAGAAAGAGAAATGAGGATGGAAACCAGATGCCAAGAAAGGACAGAAAGATCACACGAAATGAAGGAAACCGTGTCAACAAACCGTGGAGAAACGATAAAAATGAGTCTTGGAGAAAGTATCAAGATTCCAGATGTCTTAAATGTCCAACAGGTGATCATTCACGAAAGAACTGCCCGCAAATTAGATGCTTTAACTGTTGGGAGTATGGACATTTCCGAAGTGATTGCAAGAACCCTCCACAAGCACAACCTACGTAGAATCAGAACAAGTCCAAGGGTCGAGTGTATGTGTTAAAAGAAGCTGGAGATGAAACCATATCTGGTACGTTTCTCATTAACAACATATATGCTAGAGTTTTATTTGACACTGGTGCAAACAAAAGTTTCATTTCAAATGCCTTAGTACCTTATTTGAACTTAGTACCACAAACTCTAGAATGTGCATATATTGTAGAAACTACCAGTGGTGAGCGAGATAAGATAAGTCAAATCTTTAGGGATTATGTTATCACCATAGTTAACACCGAATTCTCTGTAAAGTTAATGCCGACCGTTTTATATGATGTTATTCTTGGGATGGACTGGTTGAATAAGAATTGTGCTCGGCTCAACTATAAACATAAGACGATGACTGTACGTAAGCCAAATGGGAAAAAGATACTAATTCATGGTAGTGATGGAAACCCCAAGACCAGTATCATCTCAGCAATGAAGGCAGTGAAATGTATTCAGAAAGGATGCATAGCCTTTCTCTTATGCATGGTAGATGCTAAAAAGGAAATGCAGATGAATGAAATACCTGTAGTGTGTGAATTCCCAGACGTGTTTCCGGAAGATTTATCAGGACTTCCACCTGATCGTCAGACAGAATTTCATATTGATTTAGTACCTGGTGCTAAACCAATCGCGAAGGCTCCTTATCGCCTAGCCCCTTCAGAGATGAAAGAACTTATGAAACAAATTGACGAACTCTTAGAAAAAGGGTTTATTAGACCGAGTTCCTCACCTTGGGGAGCGCCAGTGTTGTTTGTCAAAAAGAAAGATGGTTCAATGCGTATGTGCATTGATTATCGAGAATTAAACAAGTTAACTGTTAAGAACAAGTATCCTTTACCAAGAATAGATGATTTATTTGATCAACTTCAAGGAGCCAACTACTTTTCAAAAATTGATCTTCGATCAGGTTATCATCAGTTGAAAGTGCGCGAGGAAGACATTCCTAAGACCGCATGTAGGACGCGTTATGGACATTATGAATTTTTGATTATGTCTTTTGGACTAACCAATGCTCCTACAGCATTCATGGATCTGATGAATAGAGTTTGCAAGCCATTCTCGGATAACTTTGTTATTGTCTTTATAGACGACATACTTATTTATGCTAAGGACCAAGATGATCACACTAGACATCTAAAAATAGTTTTGGAAACCCTTCGACAAGAAAAGCTTTATGCAAAATTCTCTAAATGTGACCTCTGAAAAAGAGAAGTTTAATTCCTTGGTCACGTAATAAATGAGAAGGGAATACAAGTAGATCCAGCTAAGATAGAAGCTGTGATGAAATGGGAATCACCGAAGAATCCTAGTGAGATTAGGAGCTTTTTGGGATTAGCAGGATACTATAGAAGGTTTATTCAAGACTTCTCTAAGATTGCTACCCCTTTAACATCTTTGACTCGAAAGAATGCAAAGTTTGACTGGGGACCAAAGCAAGAAGAAGCTTTCAACCTTCTAAAACAAAAGCTTAGTAGTGCTCCTATACTTTCATTACCAGATGGTAATGAAGACTTTGCAATATACTGTGATGCCTCATATAATGGTTTAGGTTGTGTGTTGATGCAACATGACAAGGTTATAGCCTATTCATCACGACAACTAAAAGTTCATGAAAAGAACTATACTACACACGACCTTGAATTGGGTGCCATAGTGTTTGTCTTAAAGATTTGGCGACATTACTTGTATGGTACTAAGTGTGTAATATACTCAGACCATAAGAGCTTACAACACATCTTTAATCAAAAGATGTTAAACATGAGGCAAAGAAGGTGGATGGAACTTCTCAATGACTATGATTGTGAAATCAAATACCATCCAGGAAAGGCTAACGTAGTCGTGGATGCTCTCAGTCGAAAAGAAAGAGTTAAACCGATTAGGGTAAAAGCATTAAAGATAGATGTCAAGCTTGATTGGAAAGACCAAATCAAGAATGCTCAAACAGAAGCGCTGAAAATGAGAATATTCAGTCTGAAAGAATGATGGGAAACCAGAAATTATTGACTCAAGTAATGGATGGAGTCCTACGATTTGGTCAGAGAATTTGGATCCCAAAATTTGGAGGTATTCAGGACAAAGTATTAGATGAAGCCCATAAGTCCAAATACACAATGCATCCTGGAGCAAACAAAATGTATAAGGATATTCGAAATCACTACTGGTGGCCTAATATGAAAAGATCCATAGCCCAGTACGTTGAGAAATGCTTAACATGTCTGCAAATTAAGATTGAACATCAAAAACCAGCCGGTCAGTTACAATAGTTGGAGTTGCCAGTATGGAAATGGGATAGAGTGACCATGGATTTTGTTACGAGACTTCCAAGAACACGAGAAGGATATAATGCTATATGGGTCGTGGTTGACAGACTAACCAAGTCAGCACATTTTCTACCCATAAGTGAGAGCTATCCAATAGAAAAACTAGCCAAGATATATATTGATGAAATAGTAACTAAGCACGGAGTGCATTTATCCATTATCTCCGATAGAGATATCCGATTCACTTCCAGATTCTGGACAAGTTTCCAAAAGGAACTTGGAACCAAAATCAGTTTAAGCACTGCATATCATCCTCAGACCGATAGTCAGAGTGAGTGAACAATTCAAACTTTATAAGACATGCTGCGTGCTTGCGTGATTGATTTTGGAGGTAGCTGGGATGATCATTTGCCTTTGATTGAATTTTCTTATAACAACAGCTACCATTCCAGCATTAAGGCTGCACCATTTGAAGCCTTATATGGTAGGAAATGCAGAACTCCCATCTGTTGGACAGAAGTAGGGGATGATCAGTTGACCAAAACCGAAATTATTCTCGAGACAACTGAGAAAATCCAACAAATCAGACAACGACTAAAGGCTTCTCAGGATAGATAGAAGAGTTATGCAGATAACAGAAAGAGACCTTTAGAATTTCAAGAAGGAGACTATGTGATGTTGAAAGTCTCACCATGGAAAGGAGTAATGCGATTCGGTAAACACGGGAAGTTAAGTCCCAGGTATATTGGACCGTTCAAAATCATCGCAAGAATTGGTCCAGTAGCATACAAGCAAGAATTACCTGAAACTATGAAAGGTATTCACGATACTCTTCATATATCGAACCTAAGGAAGTGTTTGGCAGATATGACTCAAGCAATGCCATTAGAGGACGTGCAAAAGACGAGAAATTAAACTTTACTAAAAAACCGATAAAGATTCTTGATTCTCAAGAATGAAAATTAAGAAAGAAAATAATTCCACTAGTATTGGTCCAGTGGCAAGGTCAGAAATGACCCGAGAAGACTTGGGAATTAGCAGAAGAAATGAAAGTCAAATATCCTCAACTGTTCGAGTAACCTTTGAATTTCGAGGACAAAATTATTTTAAGGGAAGGAGAATGTAACAACCCGAGCGTTTGAGTCATATGAACTTCGCATTTCATATATTGTCAAACGAGTAGGTAATGAGTAAATTGTCTATTTAAAGTTTGAAGTTTTTAGATAAAATTTTTATGTTATAAGAGACCGTTTGAATATAATAATATATTATATTCGAACCTGCTCCGTTTTTTACGAAACTTAGGTTGACTCGTAGAGAAAAATAAGCTCGTCACAACGACATATTTGAAATTTCATAAAACATTATATATTAAAAGTTATAAGAGAAAAACGAGTTAAGCAGCTGAATTAATTATAATAATATAATAATATATAATAAATTATAATATATATTGCAAACAATTGCATATGAATTGCAATTCAATCGAACTTCAGGCGCATCAACCTTCCATCCCAAATCGCCTCTCAAACTCTTTCACCTACTTTTAACTTCCTTATAAATAGAAGACTTAAGGTTGAATTTAAAACATAAGTTTCTTTGGGAACGCTCTAATATAAAGAGAATCCCGAGTTCTCAATACCCCGTTGGGTGTTGCTAGTAGTCGTTTTGGTACTCGAGTAGGAGCGCGACTAGGAGCGCGAGTAGGGGAGACTCTACATCAAATTGCCGTAGATAGTTTTCAGGTACGCCCTTGTTTAAGGTTATATTTAATTATTATTATAGTCATTATTATTATGCTCTCTCTCTCTCTCTCCAGACGCTCTCTAGATAGTACCGTTACTCACATCGCCACCGGCCATCGGACTCTCACCGGTAGCCCACCGGCTACTTGACCCCCACAGCCACCTTCTTTCACCGGCCACTTCGTCGGAGCTGTTTCGTCGGAGCTCTTACACCGGTCGGAGCTCTTACGGCCGGAGCTCTTACATCGGACTCTCACCGGTAGCCCAATCTATAGCTGTTTCACCGGCAACGTCGTCGGAGCTGCTACACCGGTCACAGCCACCATCCGCCCACCCACACACCTGCAACTCCCACCTGCAACCCCCACTCACCACCTGAACCGTGAGCCTCCACGGTCGGCCCCACAGCCACCTTCTCCGCCTTCACAGTCACTTGACCCCCCCCCAAGACCTGCCACCACAAACCAACAAACCGCCGCCACCAAACCATCAACACAACCACCGGCACCACAGCCACCGTCAACCATCGTCACAGCGGGAATTTTTTTTGGTGAGATCGTTCCATTATTTCTTTATTTTTATTTTTTAAGTTCAGACCGTTCAATATCTCTGCTTTTAATCTGCCTTTTCCTCATTTGTAATCTGCTCTATCTTTATTTTAATCTGCTTTATTTTTTTAGGGTTTATATCTGCTTTTAATCTGCTCTATGTTTATTTTTAATCTGCTTTATTTTTAATCGAGGAGCCCTAAATTGGGTGTACAATCGGTGACATCGTTCTATCTCGTGTTCTATATCGTGTTTGCATATCTATTTTACTAGTCTTTAATTATATCTTTAAATATTATCTTGTCGATATATTGTTTAGCTAGGTTAGGGGAACCAACATTTCTTGGTTTTGTTTAGGGGGCATCCTCTATTTTTTGGGTTATCTCTACTTTCGTGTGATTGGATATTTATATGTGTCTTGATCTGTTTGGGTGTCCATCGTGTACTGTTGACCGCGTGTGACGGATTGCTTTTGATTGTGCTTTACTTCTGCTACAATCCCTCTTTTAGGGGTTGTTCTAGTGGACTCTGTCAGGTAATATAAACAGCAGGTGCCATTATGCTGCCCCGAGATCATGTTCGGTGACGAGAGGTGCAAATACAAGGAAAAAGGATTTTAGATTAAGAGTGGCATCGTGGAATGTAGGAACCCTAACTAGTAAGTTACTAGAGTTAATTGATGTTCTAAGGAAACGTAGGGTCCAGATAGCGTGTCTCCAGGAGACTAGATGGCGGGGTGAGAGAGCAACACAGTGCAATAGTTATAAACTATGGTATTCAGGGTCTGATAGAATGAAAAATGGAGTAGGGTTTCTAGTTGCTAAGGAACTCCAAGATAATATAGTGGAGGTAAGAAGATACGATGATAGAATTATGCTGTTAAGAATAGTAATAGGGGATGAAGTAGTGGCAGTAGTTAGTGCGTATGCTCCACATGTTGGACTAGGAGAAACAGAAAGAAAAAAGTTCTGGGAGAGTTTAGATCACGTTATGGGTGACATACTTAGAGACGAAAAAATATGCATAGGAGGAGATTTTAATGGGCATATCGGTAAGGATAATGACCACTTCCAGTAGGTGCATGGAGGCTTCTGATATGGCCTTAGGAATGAAGGCGGTAAGGAGCTTCTTGACTTTGCAATAGCGCATGACTTAGGAATCATAAATTCGTTTTTTAAGAAAAGAGAATCGCACCTAATCACGTTTAGCAGCGGCGTGAGACACACGCAGATAGACTATTTATTGACGAGGAGAGAAGATCGTAGCGCGTGGAAGGACTGTAAGACAATCCCAGGAGAGACAGTTGTGACACAACATCATATGTTAGTGGCGGATATACGCGTGAAGAGACCAATTGTCCAACAAAACAAGAGAATTAGACATACGATCAAATGGGGCCAGCTCAAAGATGAAAACATTACCATTTTTAGAGAAAAGGTCATACCAATGAACCATCCTGGACCACAGGAAGACGCAAACCAAAAGTGGGAGGCCATTGCAAATACGCTCATCCAAGCAGCTAAAGAAACGCTTGGAGTTACAACAACGAGGACAGTCGACCATAAGGAATCTTGGTGGTGGAACGAAAATGTACAGGAGAAGATACGAATTAAACAACAAAGTTTTAGAGAGCTTATACGCTGTAACAATGAGGAAAAACGCCCTGAGCTAAAAGATAAATACAAGGAGGCTAAGAGAGAGGCGAAGAAATCGGTGTCAGAGGCAAAGAACGCGGCATATGAGATGATGTATAACGACTAGAGACGAAAGAAGGAGAGCATGACATGTTTAAGTTAGCCAAGGCAAGAGACAGCAGAAGACAAGACCTGAGAATTGTGAAGTTTATAAAGGCTGCGGATGGAAAAGTTTTGGTGAACGACAATGACATCAAGGGGAGATGGAAAACTTACTTCGATAACCTTTATAACATAAAGAACCCAAATCAACAAACTGAGATAGATAATACAACCCAAACAACACAACAAAACAATTGCTATTGTAGAAGCATCACAGTAGACGAAGTTACGAGAGCTATGAAGAAAATGGGAAGGGCTAAAGCGGTGGGGCCAGACAACATACCGATTGAAGTGTGGAAATGCCTGGGAGATGAGGGGCTCAAATGGCTAACAGATTTATTCAACACTATCTTTACGATAGGGAAGATACCGGACCAGTGGAGAACTAGTGTCATAGTCCCCATATATAAGAAAAAAGGAGATGTTCAAAGTTGCAAAAACTACAGGGGAATAAAGCTATTGAGTTACATGATGAAATTATGGGAAAGAGTTATTGACACGACAATTAGACGGGAAACTCAGATAGCGTCAAACCAATTTGGATTTATGCCAGGACGCTCTACAACAGAAGCAATACACGCCATAAGGAGGTTAATGGAGAAATACATAGAAAAGAAAAGGGACCTCTATATGGTATTCATCGACCTAGAAAAGGCCTATGACGGTATTCCGCGTCAACTAATTTGGGAAAGTCTACGACTTAGAAGGGTACCAGAGAGGTATATCAAAATAATCAAGGATATGTATGATGGGGCAAAAACGTGTGTGCGAGCCCCGATCGGAGACACAGACTCATTCACAGTGGAAGTGGGACTCCACCAAGGATCGGCACTGAGCCCATTTCTCTTTACAGTAGTGTTGGATGAGATGACCAAGTCTATACAGCAGCCAGTTCCGTGGTGCATGCTCTTTGCGGATGATATTGTCTTAATATCGGAATCTAAAATGGTGCTTAACGACAGGCTAGAACAGTGGAGAGCAGCACTAGAGCGCAAAGGTTTAAGGATAAGTCGCTCTAAGACAGAATACATGCATTGTAACTTTAGTGGTGAGGCGGAAGAGGACACCCAAATCAGTATTCAGGGTATGGCGGTCCCACAAACGTCTAGGTTCAAATACCTGGGCTCGTACCTGCAGGAGGACGGAGAAATACACAGCGATTTAGCGCACCGTGTTCAAGCAGGATGGTGCAAGTGGAGAGCAGCATCCGGGATCCTATGTGATAAGAGGTTTCCAGCAAAACTAAAGGGAAAGCTATACCGAGTGGCAGTACGTCCAGCTATGTTATATGGAACAGACTGCTGGGTCATAAAGAAATCGCACGAGAAACAAATAGAGGTAGCGGAAATGCGAATGCTGAGGTGGATGTGTGGTCACACAAGACTGGATCGGATAAGAAATGAAGTGTTTCGACAGAAGCTAGAAGTGGCTTGTATCGCAGATAAAATACGAGAGGGAAGATTAAGATGGTTTGGGCATGTCAAGAGGAGACCAATGGCGGCACCAGTTAAGCAGTGGAGAACATCATCTTAGAGGGTAGGAGGAGTAGAGGAAGACCTAGATTGACTTGGGATGAGGTAATTAGGCGAGATATGATACATTTGCACCTCTCTGAGCACATGATCGAGGATAGGAGTGAGTGGAGGCGTAGAATTAAAATTAAGGACTTTTAGTTCGACCTATAGGCAGGAAGGGTATTTGAAGTCCGGTTGCGGGGCCTGATGTCTAAGTAGTCCATATCTGCCCTTTAACGGTGATTATACCTGCTCCTATGATATATGTATGCTATGTGTTGTATGATTTATTGTATACTGCATGCTATTGTGTCGTATGATTTATTGTATGATGTCTTGCTATCGGTATGGTTTTTGTATACTGTATGCTATGTGTTGTATGATTTATTGTATGATGTCTTGCTATTAGTATGGCTTTTGCTATCGAGTCGGGGGTCTCTTTGGAAGCGGTCTCTCTATCTAACAAGATAGAGGAAAGACTCGCCTACACCTACCCTCCCCAGACCCTGCTCTTGAGTGGGATATACTGGGTTTGTTTGTTTGTTTGTTATAGTCGTTATTATTATTGTTATTATTAGCATTGTAGGTATTATTTTTAATATAGTTATTATTAATATTATTATTATCATCTTTATAGTTATTATTATTATTATTATAGTTGTTATTTTTATTGTTATAGTTAGTATTATTATTATTTGTTATTTTTAGTATTGTAGTTGTTATTATTATTATTATTAGACTTTAAGGTTATCATTAAGAAAGCTATTGGGTAACCCCGAGGGTTGGGTCGGGTATGATGGAGACGCCCGAGTTATGCCAACTAGTAAGGTTTGTACCAAAGGGTTGGCATAGGATAAAAGAAAGTGCCCGAATAAAACCAACAAATAGAAAAAGATAACGAATCATCTCTAAAATTATTACTAGCTAGAATATAGCTTAAGAAATGTTATTTTGCTTATAGGATAATACCTGATAGCAGTGAACCTGAGCAGACGATATCACTGACTTGATTGATTGAGGTGAGTTCCTCTGAACTGTTTTCTAAAACGGGATGTGATGTTCTGATAACTGGTAATAATTGAAGAATTGACTATCAATAGTATCTGTGATATGTGGCAATGCTTGATAGGATGCTTGAGGGCTGCTTGTATGATTCTGCTTTAGCCAGTGGATTTTGTATACATAGCCTGGTTATATGAAATTATACTGTGCTTACTCTATTCCTATCTGTTTGCCATGGCTGTATCTGCTTGATGCAATAGTCAATAATAACATGTTTTGAATTTTGAAGAATATCATGTTTATGAACTCACAAGCTTTATGCTGAGTCCCAAATATTTTTATTTTTATGGACACACATCCTAGGTGCCAAGTGATTGCAGAGATTGAAGATTACGAGCTAGTTTATAAAAAAAATAAAGTTCTAGAATGTTGTTGAAGATTTGGATCTCTAGTATAGTTAAACTGATGTAATGGTATTATCTATTATAACAAATGTATTGTACACTTTTGATGTGTAATTAAAGTTAGACTTCCGCTATGTACTCTATAATTCCTATTTCTGTATACCCAATGCGTAACACGCCCCACGGTGAGCCTTGGGAGGCGGGTGTTACAATAGCCCATATTCTCCAATTCTCATAAAATATCTTAATGATATTTCAGAATGTCTTCTCGTCAAATCCATTCACGGTCTAGAAACTCCAGCCGCAAGATTGCTACCCTTGTAGCCCGGGAGGTTGCTGCGGTCATACCAGCCCTCCTAACTCATCTGAATCAAGGCGCGAACCCTGCTCCAATCTCTGTTGGTCCTAACCCTCCACATGCTTGTACCTACAAGCATTTCAGTTCTTGCAACCCCACTAAATTCAGCGGGACCGAAGGTGCTAACCGGTCTTCCTCCCATTCGTCAGGTTGAATTCCGGATCGGCCTTGTGCCTGGCGCAACTCACGTGGCAAAATCTCCTTATCGACTTGCACCATCGGAAATGCAAGAACTTGCTAGCCAATTGCAAGAACTATCAGACAAAGGATTCATTTGCCCGAGCTCATCACCATGGGGAGCTCCAGTCTTATTCGTGAAGAAAAAGGATGGTTCTTTTCGCATGTGTATCGACTATCGGGAACTCAACAAACTCACAATCAAGAACCGTTACCCATTACCCAGAATCGACGATCTATTTGATCAACTCCAGGGAGCCTTGTACTTCTCAAAGATCGATCTTCGTTCTGGTTATCACCAACTCCATGTGCACGATGATGACATTCCAAAAAACCGCCTTTCGTACGAGATATGGTCACTACGAGTTTACAGTTATGCCTTTCGGATTAACCAACGCACCGGTAGTATTCATGGATTTAATGAATCGCGTGTGCCGGCCATACCTAGACAAATTCGTGATCATATTCATCGACGACATCTTGTTATACTCCAAATCCAAATCCGATCACGAGAACCACCTTCGTCTAATACTCGAACTTCTGAGGAAAGAGAAACTCTATGCCAAATTCTTAAAGTGTGAATTCTGGCTTAATGAGGTTCAATTTCTTGGTCACATAGTAAACAGCAAGGGGATTCACGTTGATCCCGCGAAGATCAAGGCAGTAAAGAATTGGCGAGAACCTAAAACTCCTACAGAGATTCGTTCATTCCTTGGTCTAGCCGGATATTACCGACGTTTTATTCCTAACTTCTCGAAGATTGTTGTGCCACTCACTGCTTTGACCCACAAGGATAAGCTTTTTTTAGGGGCCTGATCAAGAAAAAGCATTTCAAACCCTCAAGCAAAGGTTGTGTGAGGCACCGATTCTAACACTTCCTGATGAAAACGATGACTTTGTTGTCTATTGTGACGCTTCAAGACAAGGTCTAGGTTGCGTTCTCATGCAGCGAGGCAAAGTTATAGCTTATGCCTCAAGACAATTGAAGATTCATGAGAAAAATTATACGACGCACGATCTTGAATTGGGTGCTGTTGTATTCGCACTCAAAATCTGGAGACACTATCTCTATGGCACTAAATGTGTTGTATTCACCGATCATAAGAGTCTCCGGTACATCTTTAACCAGAAGGAGCTTAACATGAGACAACGACGTTGGGTCGAACTACTCAACGACTATGACTGTGAGATTCGTTACCACCCCGGTAAAGCTAATGTCGTAGCCGATGCATTAAGTCGTAAGGGCCAGGTTATGCTTCAAAGTGTTACCATTTAAACCGACCCCTGACCTGTATACTCGAAGCTCAACATGAATCAGTCACCGAGGGCAACATGTATGAGGAAATGTCATGCGGTGCTGAACTCCAATTGGAAACCAAGTTGGACGGACTACTGTATTTTCTAGGTCGACTTTGGATTCCGAATCGCGATAATCTTCGAGCAACCATCATGGATGAGGCTCATAAGGCTCGTTATTCTATTCACCCGGGAGCAGATAAGATGTTCATGAATCTTTGGAACCAATATTGGTGGCCCGGCATGAAGAAGGATATAGCCTTGTATGTATCTAAATGCCTTACATGTTCCAAAGTCAAAGCCGAGCATCAACGTCCCTCTGGATTACTCGTACAACACAAGGTTCCATTATGGAAATGGGAAAGCATATCCATGGATTTCATCACCAAGCTGCCTCGTACTGCTAGTGGTCACGATAGTATCTGGGATATCGTTGATCGATTGACTAAGTCGGCTCATTTCATACCAATTCGTGAGGAGTACCGAGTCGAGAAATTGGCTCGTATTTACATCAGTGAAATAATCAGTCGGCATGGTATACCTTTAGATATTATCTTTGATTGTGATGGTCGCTTCATCTCTTGTTTCTGGAAAAGTCTCCAATCAGCTCTCGGAACTCAACTGAATCTTAGCACAGCCTATCACCCGCAAACCGACGATCAGACTTAAAGAACAATACAAACCCTTGAGGATATTCTCCGGGCTTATGTCATTAATTTCAGTGGATCGTGTGATTCTCATCTTCCGTTGATCGAATTCTCTTACAATAACAGTTACCATACCAGCATCCAGATGGCACCATTTGAGGCCTTGTATGTTCGAAAGTGTCGATCTCCCACTTGTTGGTCTAAAGTTGGTGAATCACAGATTACTGGTCTGGAATTGATACAAGAAACAACCGACAAAATTCATAAGATCTGTGATAACTTGGTCGCTGCTAGAAATCATCAAAAGCATTATGCTGATAAAAGACGTAAACCCATGGAATACAATGTCGGTGATCTCGTACTTCTTAAGGTATCACCTTGGAAGGGAGTGATTCGCTTTGGAAAGAAAGGGAAGCTAGCACCTCGTTACGTGGGTCCATTCAAAGTGCTCGAGCGAATTGGGAAAGTGGCCTACAAGCTTGAACTACCCCAAGAACTCAGCAATGTGCATCCGACGTTTCATGTGTCCAACCTCAACAAATGTCTTGCCGATGAAAACCTCCACATTCCACTCGATAAAGTCCAGATTGATGAATCCATGCACTTTATTGAGAAACCTGTGGAGATTATGGATCGGGAAGTCAAAACACTCAAGCGTAGCCGGATACCCATTGTCAAAGTCCGTTGGGAATCTAAACGTGGCCCAGAGTTCACCTGGGAACGTGAGGACCAAATGAAATCCAAGTACCCTCATCTTTTCGTTTCAGCCTCCTCGTGATTAAAATTTCGAGACGAAATTTCCTAAAGCAGGGGAGACTGTAACATCTCGTATTTTCGTTAACTTAAAAGTTAACTTTGTTAAATCTTAAAAGGACCTTCATGTTATTTTTGAAACTTTGGAGATTTAGTATACTTAATTTGGGTGATTAACAAATAAATAATAATAACATTATAAGTGTTATAATGTTTACTTATTCTTTTAAAATTTAAAGTAATAATAGTCTTAAAAATAATTGTTATTATACTAATAATAATGATATTATTACTATTAATAATAATAATAATAATAATGTTAATGGTAATAATAACGTTAATAATAATAATAATAATATAATAATAATAATAATAATAATAATAATAATAATAATAATAATAATAATAATAAAATATAAGTTTTATTGTATTAAAGCCTATAATTAATAACCTTGTACATAAAATAATAACATTTCAAACTTCAGGGGTTGATCTGTAAATTATTTAAAACTTAAGCAAACCTTTAAACTTCAAATGGCAATTGTTAGAAACCTCAGGGACCATTTGTGTAAATTCTAAAAACACCCAAACCCCCCCCCCCCATTCTTCCCTGATTCCTTCCCCGTGTTTCTCGGCCGAATCTCGATCACGATCGCGCACTAACACACTATAATAATCAAATTAATCGCACATACACGATCATTTAATCGTTTCTAATCTTCCATCGAATTCAATTTAGTATGAAACACGCACAAACACCACATTCGATCATCACCTCTGTCGCGACCTGCTCGACACTCGAACACCATCATTCGGGTTTCAATCTTTGAAATTAACAGAGGGCTTACGATCATTAGCATCATTGGAAACTTTCTGTGCAACCAATTGGATTAACATCATCATTTGAACATCCATCAATCACTTCGTCAGTCGCGACCTGTTCTACGTGGTGTTCACCTTCAATTCAACGCAATCGGGTAATTGAACGCATGTACATAATCGTTTCATCATGGGAATAAAAGCCCTATGAACATAGCCTGTAATTGAAACGAATCGGGGCTCAATTGGATCCAAGAATGATCTAGGGTTTCGCGGATTTGGGGGAATTGGGTTAAAGAGGTTTAAAATCACTTGGAACCAAGTGATACCGCGGCTGTATGCCTTGGTTCACTGGTTCCCCACTCGCTTGCCATCCATGAGGTCCCGGTTCGAACCCGGGAACCCTCATATATTTTTTAAGGCTTTTTGGGCTTTAAAAAAATTATAGAAAATTTCTAAAAATTATAAAAATCAATTTTATAAACTTTGTTTATTTTAAAAGTTATCTACTGATTTTCTGTAAAATTATTTCTTTAAACACCTTAATAATTTTTATATAAAATATCATTAACAAATGTTATAATTAGTTTATTTTTATAAAAATAAACTTTAAATAGTTGAAATCACTAAATTATTATTAGTCATTACGTTATCTGTGATTATAGCTTAATTATGTCAATTATAAAATTTTATTTACATTTTATAATTTAATCATTATAAGAATTTAATTTCTTATAACTTCATAAATTATCATAAAAGGATTAATTAAGCTTTTCTTTCATTGTATTAAAATATATATGATTTTGATAACTAATCTTATTTATAAAAAAACCCCAGATTCCATTTGAAACACTAGTACTCGTTAAATCGTTAAACTTATTGTTAGACTTAAATCTTGTAAATATATACATGTTTAGGTACCTTGTGAAGGATTTCATTGGAACATTTATTGTTATCCTATTTAATCATCTTATATACATACTTATACGTCATGTGAGTATTCATAACCCTATTTTATATCATTTCTTATTTGGGAAAATCATGTGACCCAATATTCAATCGTGTTATTATATTGCTATTCGTTCTAAATTCAATTCAAGATAGGTTATGTTATTACTTGCAACTATGTGAACATACTATGATAAACTGAACGGCAGTAGGAACCCTAATACAATCAATCAATCAATTCTGATATCAATGGTAGATCTAATGGTTTGGATAACCCACCCCACATGAATAGTCGAGTGGTGATTGTGCCGGAGGCAAATAGTCAATCTATGGTGTATGTGTGCAAGTCTATTATTTGCAAAATGTCAAGTCAATGGGTTTATATTGTGTCGGTTTATCTAAATGCTCCGCTATTGCATTATAAGTCTTAACATTACCTTGTAAATTGGATTATTCTCAATCAAACAATCAATCTTATGTATATCAAGCTATGATTACTCACCAGCTAACTCGTTAGCTGACTTTATTTTCTCACATGATTTCAGGACATGCTGCATAGTTGGATTATCTGCAAGCTTACAATTAGGACTTTTGGACTTAGTTAAAAATGAATATCTTTTGTGACTTCAACTGTTGTATTTGCATATGTTAAACTCATGCTATCTTGCAATCTGATTTAATATTATCTCCACTATTAGACGACCATGTGTTATGAACAATCAATCATCCCCTCGTCCGCTCCGATGATTCCGCCGTCGGTCGGGGTGTGACACCGGGTACCCGAACCCGAAAGCCCGGCCCATGCGGGCTGAACGGTAAGCCAGCAGGACTCGTGCCCCGCATTTAATTATATCGGAATCACCCCAATCATAATCGATAATTCAGTAATGATCGGAGAACATAAAAGGTAATGGATTTACCGGGGAATAATCCATGTAAATCGGCACACGGTTACAACAGGCAAACACTATAAATACCAGGTAAGGAGGATAGAGATCCTCACAAAAGAATACACACAAAAACTCCCCCTTTATTCTCCCTATCACATATTTCCATTCAACCAATACTTACTCTCACGTCGGAGGGTCGTTCCAGGGATATTTCCCCCTGGAACACCTTAACTGGTGTTGTTTTCATTGTGCGTAGGTGTGAACTTTAGAGAGCATCGGTGGATCGAAGTTCAACAAGACCGGAATCATCCAGAGTTGGACCTCGTATTTACACGCCACCACACCACCACCACGCCGCAAAACCACCACCGCTCCATCAGAACCACCAAATCATCACCACCACCCTATCATAAAACCATCAACACCACACCAGACGGGCACCACCACCACACATTAGATCTCCGCCTTTACACACTAGATCACCACCACCATGTGGACCCTAGAAACCAACCGTTAATCTCGAACTTATAACAAACTCCTTCGAAAACGTATATGGAACCCTTGAAAACGAGTATTGTAGAGGTATTAGTAGGGTTTGATATGCATTTTTGAAGTGGTATGTTACAAGTCCAATATTGATTGTCGATTTTTAGGGCTTATATGGTAGCGACGATCCGATGCGCGTGGTGGTGGTGGGCGCTCTGGTGTGGTGTTGGAGGCTTTTTGATGGGGTGGTGGCGGTGGTTTGGTGGTTCTTGTGACGGGTAGTGGTGTGGTGATTATTTTTGGACTAAATCGGCAAATACGCCCAAACCACATGGACCAATATATCCCTCGTTTAACGGAAATTTTGGATGGAGTTAACGGAATGGATGAATATGACAAGATTTGTAAAACACAGGAACCTAGATGCGAAAAATAAACTATTGGACGAAAGTGGTAATTTTCATCAAATCACAGGGACGAAAATGACAATTTACTCTTTACGTTTTGATATAAATATTGTCCAAAACCAAGTCGTCGTAACGTACGGGAATAACCCACTAGTATAATATTATATGAAAACTTTTTATAAGAATTTAGTTTCTTTTTTCCTAATTACATGAATATCGCCCTATCCTATCATACGTATCTGCCCAGCTAGGACACACTGGTGTTCACGTTTTCTATGTTTAAAAAAATGTGACGCACATGATTCTATGATGTTTGTTATTATGTAACAATTAAATTTAGAGTAAATTACGATTTTAGTCTCTGTGGTTTGGTGGTTATAACGCTTTTAATCCAATAGTTTAAAAATGTCCGGTTTAACCACTGTAGTTTGAATTTTGTCGTAATTAAGTCCAAACCGTTAACTCCATCCAATCTCTCTGTTAACTTAAAAAAAAGACAAAAATACCCTTGGATTAAAAGTGTTATTATCTTACAAATAAATTAAGCAATTTCAGTTGTGGTAAGCACACATTTCCGTTAAAGAAAAGATTCTTAGAATTAAGCACTTTCTTCACTTCCTCCTTCAATTTCACCGGTATATGATCCATTGATTCCAACAAACTTTGATTCTCTACAACCTTACAACTTACAAGCAGTTCCTTTACCCAAAATCTCATTAACCCTTTTGTATCTTTTGTTCAAATCATTGAATTTATCTTCACATTGTTGTGGTGAAACATTAAACCCTCGTTCCATCATTGCTCTAGAAACTGATTTCCACTTACCCTTCTTCTGCACACACACCACCACCGCCACCACCACCGTCGGACTTCTTCTTCACCGCCGTGTCGGACGACACTTGCTCCGAGCCACTTCATCTCCGACGTAAAACACCACCATTATCAACAACCTCACCATGTTATCTGTCCACTTCATCCTCTGCCACGGTGACCCTTTTCTCAGCCTCCCTTCGCCACCGCCACCACTGCTGTCGTCGGTGGTGGTGGTGGTGGTGGTAGGGTTGTTCATATTGTCGTTATGTGGCTCTTCTTCATCGCTAATTGGTGAAGCTCTTTGTTTAAGGGTGTATGGGTATGCTTGTTTCGCCGCCGTGGTGGTGGCGGAGAACGGTGGTTGTTGGTGGTGGTAGTTAGGGTTCTGCTGGTGGTTTAACGACATTTCGATCCCTAACATCCCAGACCCAACATGGGAGTTGGTGAATATGCCATTGTTCTCAATGGTTACAGCTTCTTGAAGGATTCAAGAACTGATATGAACTTTTAAGAAATGATTTGTGTAAGATCAAGATTAGATTTTAAGATGTACCCTTGAAGTGAAATGGTGTGTAGATGAACACCCAGAATTTAGAATCTGTAAATTGTGGTTATTTTAGTGGGGATGATAATGAAGACGATGATAGGTGATGATGAATAGGGTGGGGTGATATAGGAGAATGAGTGTGGGGGTAAAGATTATTAAAATATAGAGTAAATTACGTTTTTCGTTCCTGTGGTTTGGTCCCTGTGGTTTGGTGGTTATAACGTTTTTCATTCAATAGTTTAAAAACGCCCGATTTAACCACTATGGTTTAAAATCTGTCACAAATAAGTCCAAACCGTTAACTCCATCCAATTTCTCCGTTAAATTATTTTAAAATGACCAAAATACCCTTGACTTAAATTATTATTATATTATAAGAAATAAAATATAATAATAGAGATGCAATCTTCATTTGACCAAATTTCAACCATCTCCACCGCCCGCCGGCAACCTCCACCACCCGCCAGCAACCTCCACCACCCGCCGGCAACCTCCACCACCCGCCGGCAACCTCCACCACCCGCCGGCAACCTCCACCACCCGCCGGCAACCTCCTCCACCCACCGGCAACCTCCACCACCCACCACTCGCCGACAACCACCATCTAACAGCGGCCCCTTTCCATCTACTCTTTCTAACTCTCTCACTCTCCCTCTCTCTCCGTCCATGGTGTCTTGGTAGCAAAAAAACAGAGGAATGATTATGTCAGATCGAGGCAGTGAAGAGGAAGTTGAGGTGGCCGGATCGGAGGAGGTAGAAGGCGTCGGTGGTGTTTCCGGTGAAGAGGTCGGATTTGGCGACGATGGGCATACCGAGGCCCCAGGAGAAGCGATAGGCAACGTTGGTGGCGTCGGAGCACCAGAACTCGACGTGGTGGAAGCTTTTGACAGTGAATTTGTCGGAAATGGGGTTTGTTGTAGTAGGTGAGGATGAAAAGCTTTTGCAGTAGCTTTTGACAGCAGCGACGGTGGCTCCGATGATGATGCTAGCTTCCGTACCAAATTTGGATTTTGATTTATGTTGGTTTGTTGCAGTAGGCAGTTCCGATGGTGTGATGGTGGGTGCTATTAGTATCTGGTGATGGTTGTAAGGTTGTGCTTAGGTGGGAAGTGGTTATGGTTTTAGAGAGAGAGAGAGAGATAGAGAGAGAGAGAGTAGAGAGTAGAGAGTAGAGATATTGAAGTAACAGTTTAAGTCCAAGGATATTTTTGTCTTTTTACATACACTTAACGGAAAAAATGGATGGGGGTTAGTGTCCTGGACTTAATTGTGACAGATTTTAAACCACAATGGTTAAACCGGGCGTTTTTAAACTATTGGATGAAAAGCGTTATAACCACCAAACCACAGGGACGAAAAGCGTAATTTACTCTAAAATATATTATATTAGGGGTATTTTGGTCTTTTCATAAAAAATAAACAGAAAATTTAGACGCCATTAGTGAAACATAGTTAATTGTGACAAAATTCAAACCACAGTGGTTAAACCGGACGTTTTTAAACTATTGAATTAAAAGCGTTATAATTATCAAACCACAGGGACTAAAATCGTAATTTACTCTTAAATTTATAAACTGCACTTACCAATTTTGAAATTAAGACCCCTAAATGAAGATCCTACTACACATTTTGTAAAAGAAAAGTTTTAAGTATAGAAGCGCTTAAGGAAATTCAAATAAAATGAAATGAAACCAATAAGAGTTGAACGATGCCATAAATTGTTGCGGGTTGGATTAGCCCAAAATAGAAGACCCAAGATAATATGGGTCATGATCCAATAAACTACAAAAACAAAAAGCCTAACAGAGTTTTGAAACTGAGTGGTTTAAACCCAAATATGATACAAGGCCCAGAGAGATAGCCCAATAGACACAAGCTAGAGACTTATGAACTGGGCTTTGAGACCATACCCGTCTTAATTGCTCGGCACAAGATTGCTAAACAACCCTTTAGATTACTTGCAACGGCGTCCAGGGGGGGCTTAACTAGTTCTTCGGTGGTAGAAGAGCTTACAGACGACACAATTTTCCGGAGGAGAAGTCCATGGTTACGGACCACCACAGACAGGAAGAGTGAGTGAGTGAGTGAGTGAGTGAGTGAGTGAGTGAGTGAGGGGGGGGGGGGGGAGCTCGTGAAAATCATTTTCTATGCCCTTAGCTCGGGATGATAATTCTAAGCAAGGGTGTAGGTAGACTATGAAATCCAAATAACAAGTTTTTAGAGTAGTTGGACTGGGGGAGTGGGCGTTGAGTATCGGTACACGTGTAACAAAGCTGGGAAGTGGTGTTCCTACTTCCCAGATCCCATTGTTGCATTTTTCTTCTTCCAACTCCTTGTGTTTCCCCTCCAAATCAGGACAAATATCTCATTGTTGCCTCCTTTTGCCAATATCGGCCTGCTTGCAACGTTGTTCTTATCGGTACCTAAGGCACCACGTCGGCAACAGCCTCCACGCGTCCGCTCATTGCCTACACCCTTTTGAAGATATATTTTTTGAATCTTGACCTCGAATGCACATGTTGATCATTCTAATTCAACAAACTAGCCCTAGTTTTTTGATACGTGACATTAATTAGATTTACATAATCTTCACCTAGTTTTTTAATGCGGACATTCTAATATAACATGTTTGAAACGATACTAAAAAATAAATTAAAGTTGAAAATTAACCTTTTCTTTTACAACAATTCCTACAATTACTTTAGGATAAATACACTACAATCTGTATCTTGCAAGGTTACCTAGGCCAAAAACTTTTATTGTCAAACCCGATACTGCCCTAACACTCATTCTAACACTAACTCGATGAGTCGCCTGCAATATACCAATAACTTATTCATATATGATATATTCAAATACACAAATTCAATGTTTGGAGGGAGTATTAGCATTACAGATTACAATTAATCCTGAAAAAAATCGTCCTCCTCCATAATTTCGCCTGTAAAAACACATAATGATCAAATTCAAAACATTAAACACACATATGATTAAACATTCAAGAACTATACCAATTACCAAACATCATGAACATAGATGATCAAGCTAATGCATCAGCACCAGCAACAATCTCCAAAATCTCTCCAGTAATTTTGGCTTGACGCTGTCGATTGTAAACCCGAGACAAGTTCTTCTTCAACTCCGAAGCGTTATCGGTTGCATTCCCCATTGCAGTCATTCTTGCAGCAAGCTCACTTGCTAATGACTCCTGTAAAGACCTCAAGATCTGACTGTTCAAATACAATGGCAACAAAGCATCAAGAATCTGAACAGGGTCCTGTTCAAACTGCAAGATTGGTGAAAAATCCATCGTTTCGGCCCGAATAACATCCCTTTCAACCGTCAACTTCCCCTCTTTAGTTGTCAGCCTGAAGAACTCATCTTCAGCAGCATCAACACACACTCCATTAACATCACAAATCTCTCCTTTAGGTGACAATGGAAGTAAGGTATGAATCACAGGGTCAGATTTCACTAAAGACACAAACTTTGTGTACAAAAGCTCCACTTTATCAACTTCTTCACTTACAAACAGTGAGAACACATCATCTGCAATCGCCTGAGCTTCTTTTGCTGTTGGAAGATTGCTTCCGTCAAGAAACTTATCCACCGGAATGTACGGTCGCCGTTGGAAGTATGAATTACCCTTTTTGCCCACACTGATCACAACATAATCAAGACCCAAAGTCTTGAGCTCTTTAATTCTTGCTTCTGCTTTCTTCAAGATGAAGTTGTTGAAACCACCGCAGAGACCACGGTCTCCGGTGACCACCACAAGCGCCACCTTCTTCACCGGACGGACATTGGTCAAAGGGACATCAACATCTTCTGTTTGAAGCTGTTCATTGATGCTGTAAAGCACTTCAACTAAGGTTTCGGAAAAGGGTCTAGCGTTCACAACAGCTTCTTGAGCTCTTCTGACTTTTGCAGCTGCAACAAGCTTCATTGCCTCGGTGATCTTCTGCGTGTTCTTCACTGAATCGATACGAGTGCGAAGCTCACGGAGGTTGCAGTGGATTGAAGAAGATGATTTGGAGATCAGATAGTTGGAGTTTGATGGGTTTGAAGTGGGGATTTGAACAGGGGTGATGAAAGATCTGAAAGAGAGGGGTGATGATGAATCAAGAGATGGTTTTGAAGACACCCACATTGTTAGATTGGAGCAAGACATGATTTTTAATTTAGGGTTCTTCAAGATTCAACAATGGAGGTGAGGGGTGTGTGAAGACGTTATGTTTCTTGATAAAAATCTTATCTTTTTCTTGTATGGTGAATGGTACGTGTGAAATTAGAGTTTGGAATGTGGATGAGGTTTTTGAGTGGATGGAGATGATCATGATCATGTATGGATGAGGGGTTTATCAAGACACCCCACTTAATATTGTGTATTTACTCTTTTGGCACAATGTTATTGTGCTGGTGGATGGAAGGCAAGCTACAACTTAAACTGCATAATGTACAAACTTTTTAAAATGACATACAATAATACACATTAAACATTGTCAATGACAAGTAATTACTAACTTGATGTTATTAACTACTGATCACTAACCTACCATTTAGAAAAATAGAAATTTCTCGTGCGTGATGAACACTAATTCACACAGCTAACTTTTTCCTCCCATCCTCACGTAATTACGTAAATAGTTTTTAACTTGAGTTTATATGACCTTAAACTCTTCGTGTCACCAACTCCATTCATTCAAATTCAATCCTTGGAATTTATAGTAATATCATTGGAACTTTATGCATATAATTTCTATGTCTGTTTAGAAATACATTTTACTATATTATAATATAGTTATGTTTTAAATTTATCAAGCTTGCAATGTTAAATTTTGTAACGGTTCAAACTTCAACAATTGATGCTAGTGTAATTTACTAACTTATGCTTTGGTAATAGAATGTACAACCTAGCTATAATGTTTTACAAGTTTCAAAAGCATTTTTAGGGTTTTGGCCAATGAAACAATTGGGCCTTGCTAAGCACAAAAGGTTTATTATGTATGATACTGGTACTGCATATGTATCAAAAGGTACAAGTCTCTCCTTCAATTTGCCCACCAGAAAGGATATACCATCTCACAATTGATTAACCAAGATCCAGAGTAAGGGGTATGATGTAAACAAGTGTGAGAGTGAGTGTGAGTTTTGTCATGTAAGCGTCACAATAGCATTTTCATTTGCTCATCCCAAGATAATAGCAGTGTGAGTGCAAGTGTTGATTTGAATTTTTTCTAATTGAAAACTAAATTGATTACTAAATGCTAGCCATGTTGAACTCACTCCCATGAATACACTCACATGTAAGCCTCACACTCACCACTCACACGTGGGTAGGGTGGGGGTGTTCGTTAGTGAGACGATATGACGAGGTGAGCCTCATGCTCACGAGCCAATACCAATTACCTTAAGTGATAAGGCATATAGTTTGTCCGAGTATGAATCTAGTCCAAGGTACAACTAAAACTTTCACATGTGCTTGTGAATTATCTCATGAATTATAACCTTTTAATCATAAATTTCAGATTAAAAGAAAAAGGATTATATCTTATGAAGTCAATTTACAACTAGTTAGCCATCACAGGGTGATTTATAACAATAGTTATAACATGACAATCATTTTGAAGGGCCAAGACTTCATATATTCTCTCTATTGTGCATAAAATTACACAAGTTTTGTTCCTAGTGATATATGAAAGTTTATACTAATAAAGCAAAATGTATAGGTGTCACATGATATATTTTTACACTGTCCATCTAAACTTCACCTTGATTTAAACACGTGTCGTTAATAAATGAAAGTTAATAATTTAATCGTACATTAAGTGCTAATAATTATTTATATGCTTGTCAAATAATAAAACAAAACTAAAAACATGTTTCTTTCTATTAAAAAACATAAGTTTTTTTGAAAACAAAATTTTATAAAATATGAAGTTTTTTAATACAAACAAACTTTTAAAAAATAATATTGTTTCCAAAAAATTAAAATTTGGAGTGTTTAAAAAATAAGTTTTTGAAAGCAAAAGTTTTTTAAACACAAAAGTTTGAAAAATGATGTTATTGTTTTATTACTTAAAGTAGTTAATTATATGTAATTTCAATCATATTTTATCTTAAAAATTATTTTATAATTTCTAAATATTAATAAATAACTATTAATTTAATATTTTCATTCAACTCGTATAGTATACAGGATTCTAAACTAGTTATAAAATATGTTATTATCATACACAAAAGTAAT
The DNA here is from genome assembly GCA_024085815.1 of Flaveria linearis. NCBI lineage: Eukaryota > Viridiplantae > Streptophyta > Magnoliopsida > Asterales > Asteraceae > Flaveria > Flaveria linearis. The sequence goes on from JABSNV010000085.1 coordinate 45,660, forward strand.
GTAAATTACAGGGTATTGAGGATTAGGGCTTGTCAGGTAGATTCTGCGTTTAAGAATGACATTTTAAAAGATGCATGTATCGTTTAAAATCATATTTTCTCTATAAGAACACTATTTTCTTTAATCATCTGCATTTTAGTCGTCAATGCTCTCTCGCAAAACAAAATCCCAAACACCCACTATAAAAAGATTTGACGGTGTATATAACTGGATAAATGAAGAAAATCTTATTTTTCTAGCATATTAAGAAATTAAGCAAAGCTGAACTTTTTATCATTTAACACTAAAAAAATATAACTCTTGGCCTATATATTTCTTTTTTATGCAATTATTATAGTGATTTTAAAAAAAATCTAATAGCAGAAGCTGAAATGTCCTCAAACTTTCCAAAAATAGAGCTGAAACTGATACTCAAATACTTCAAAAAATTCATTAATTTAATCCATATTTACAAAAACAAATCTAATCAGCATAATTTACATTTGTACTTGTAATAATGTTAGTAACTGTGTATTTTATACCTGGATCGCGTGCATAAAGTCACCTTGGATCCAGTTTTTGTGCCCGTTTTCTGGGTTTCTTCATCTGTGTTGCAGCATCTAACTGCTGATGTGGTAATGTTGTTTTCTTTGCAGATCTGTTGGCATGACAACTTCTGGTAACAGGAAGTTTAGGGTTTAAACTCAAGCCTAACAAACTTGGTGGTTCATTCTTTTCATCAGAATTAGCAGTTTCTTGACACCTTGGTTCATCTTGATCACTGTCATCTCCATGGACCATAACTTTTGGCAAAGGATCATCTTGCACATCCTACTTACAATAAAATAATCCATTTAGCAATCTAATATGTGACATAGACGTGGGAAAAGTGCTGCTGAACATAAAGACTCTGATTTATTGTTTCTACAGTTACTACTGTGCGTGTGTGCGCGTGGTTTGAGCTAACCAAGTGACAAGATGGTAAAAAAATGCAATAATGGGTAGCAAGATAACAACAGTACAACGTAGCCTGCACGTTATTTGAAATAAACTCAGAATTTATGAGACTTTAAAGTTAAGTACCTCATTTTGCACGTCTTCAACATGATCAGAATCAGATCCACCTTCTCCTTCACTGTCTGTCATCTCTTCGCACTCAAACTCCACACTTTCTGCCATGTCATCATCCTCTGAGTCACTTAGTTCCTCCTGTTCCATCACAATTTCATCATGGCTAACACCCACCGAACCAGGACCTAACTCAGGCTCATTTCCATTTTCCTCAGGTAAACTGTGTGAATCCCTAGGCTGCATTTCAGTGGTTCCAGACTCACGAGCAGCTGTACCATTCTCTCTTCGCGCAACAGAACTTAACCGGATATCCAAGTCTAACCCGTTAGGGCTACGAGGTACAGCATCTATAGCCGCTGGATTGGATGTTGATAAATCTAAAGGTGTAGCGCTAGACTGGCCATTTCCATCATCACTTCTTTGCAGAAGCGGATGGAAGTCAACACCAGTCGATGATGAACTCAACTCCTTAGATTTCAGAGAGTTGTTGAAGAAATTTAAGGTATGTTTTGCTTGATTAGCATAACGAAAGAGGCTAACATTTAACTGTGGAGGATTATTGGGAAAGAAGTCAAAGGAATTAGAAGAACTGGCACTTCCATTCAAAGGGTAATATGGTAAACTCCCGTCTTCATGATCCTGAAACAATAAAGGATGCAACTGGAGATCTGAATCACCCTTTTCAACTGCATTATCATTACCAGTACCGCATCTTACTGAATTTCTCTCATCTTGATGACCTGTCCTTGGTTGACTTAAAATTATATTTTGTCTCGCCTTACTAGAAGCTTCATCTTGGTATTTTGAAAAGGCCGACTGTGACATTATACGAACAGTAGGTGGAAGATTGACAGGTGGCAAGTCAGGAGCTAGTTTCACTAGGCGAGAACAAGTAGATCTACGAGCTCGATAAGGTCGTATATTTACTTCGGGTCTCAAAATTTTAGCAGGGACTCGGTGAGATGAACTATTATTAGGATTCTGGGGATGAATGTTTACCAGCCTCGTGTCGTTTGTTAATCTGTTTTGTGTAAATAATTCAATTTGTTGGTTTTCTCCTATATTTGAAATCCCAGATGAAGCTGGTCTCCAATCAGCCAAAAACGCCTCATGGACGTAAGCTTCGTCTTCATTGTTTCCACCATCATCACCACTGTTATTTTCTCCACCCCCATTATCAGTACTGACATTCTGCAATTACAATATGTTTTGTTAAGAAAAGATTTAAAGGTAATAAACAAAAGGATGTCGGCTATCCAAGCAAGGACATACAGTTGGAAAGCCAGGAAGTGGATTAGCCTCATGCTCGTTTGACCAGCCTTGATTATTTTGACACACAGCATTTGTTTGTAATCTTGACCCTTCGAGTTTTGACTTTCTTCTTTGTGATTCATATAAGCGTCTCTTTGCCTTGGTAAGTTCATCTCCTTTGTATGATTTCTGGTTTCCGATCGCAGTGCGCCATTGACGTGGGAGCAATGACGGGTCCCGGTGAGGGACCATGTACTTCCACACAGCCATCCAATCAAGTTTGTAAATTTTTAATCCCTGAATTGTTGCATCAGCACCATCACATTAAGGATTATTTTACTTTGAACAAGAGTCACATAAGATCTACTTCCATGCATAGTTGGTATGTTAGCATAATTCATAGAAAGAAACAATACCTCCTCTATTAGAGCTTTCTCTTGTGGAGTCAAAGGAGAGGTTTTTATCCTTCGAACTGCCTGCAACATATATATTAATGAGAATTCTAGTTGAGTAAGAAACTAAAAAGACTAGTCAAGGTGAATCATCATAACTCTCTTGTTATAGAAAATAACTTATTTTTAATTCAATTCGCAAGCATCAATTACAATATATTGATAGTTAACAGAAAAAGTGATGAACTCTTAATTCAATATCCCCAGACAGTACACAATAAAATGTTTGCATGTGCCACTACACACACTTTCTTCTTGTTATGTATTTATGTAATACTAAAAGAACATATGAATCCAAATGAAGTTCATTCTTGTCCAACTAAAATGACTAGCTGATAATTACACATATACAATGACAAGGTAATTCGTAGATTATATACCTTTATTGGATTCTCAGGTGCTCTAGAACATGCACGGTTTTTCTGTCTCACAAAAATCTGTATAAATAAATGAACAAAATATCATTCAATTGAGCACCATGTTAATGAGATAACTACTGAACATTGTGAAAAGCACTGGCAAAAATCAAAGAAGACATGACAAGTCCATAAAGAAAAAAGAGAGCCCCAAGTAATAAAAAAGTGTTTAAATAATCACATTCTAAATAGTTAAGTTTTGCATATAATTGGTTGTAAATAAACATCTTAACAACAGAACTTTACATCATAAGCCCTCTAAGGTGCATGAAGCTCCCGCTTTGCGCAGGGGCCGGATCGCGAAGCGATCTGATGTACGCAACCTTTCCTTGCACAATTTTGTGCAAGAGGCTGTTTCCACGGCTAGAACCCATTACATCATAAGCCCTCTAAGGTATTTTAAGTAAAGTACTGTTTGACAATCTTGAATGATAAACAGTGAATAACCTTATAACATCATAATTTAATAAGACATATCAACATGATTATGATCTGAATGTCCACAATAAGAAGAGAACGGAAACTTATTAAAACTTGCCTGATGCGGCGTTTTGCAGGGTAGAAAGTTTTTCTGAATCTCCTTCCAATCAGTGTTATACAACATTAACCCCCGAGCTAATAACCTGCATAATTCACACAATCAAAAGAAAGCAAAAGACGAGTCAAGAAAGATTGTTGATGTCAAAGAACCCATGATTTCATGAGACAAGCAGCCTACAGAAGCATTAATGCTATTCGATAAGAATAGTAAAATACTAAGGTCGTCACTTTACTTTTTATAAAATAGTATGCACATTTGACAACCTGTGAGCTTGTAACTTACCCATCCTCAGAATCAGTAAAAAGCACTCGATTTGCAACAGACGAAGGGGGTGGTTTGTGTGGAAATAGGGCTGGATTGAAGAGTGGAAAGAATCTCAGGGCTAACTTTGCAATGTCTTTTGGAACTAAAGCAATAGATTGATTTTTAGACTTTTCAACAAGTGCAGCAGCAATTGTCTTCTTTGATTTCTGGTCACTAGCTTTATCAGGCACCACAGTAGTATCTGATGAGACACCAGCTGAAGAAGGAACACTGTTGAATGGAAATAAGCACTCCCTGTCAACGGTAGCATCATACATAGCTTCAAACCGTCTCTGTTGATGCTCTTGAACAGCTGTTAGTACACCAAAACCATGGTTGGTACAAAACTTAAGTAACAAACAATAGAAGTTCAGATATAACACGTACCAATGAATATATCGTCCATATAGCTTTGAACTAAATTAAGTGGGGCCACATCTATAACAGATAGGACAGTTTCACTGACAAAAGGCACCCAGAAAAAACCATCCGTATGGATTGCCGAATTAGAAACAGTGGAAAACTGAGAGGTGTTCTGAAATGTTACAGCCGAATGAATGTATGGCAAGCTAAAACAACAACTAGGATATGGTACCCTTTGAGAGGCAAGTACTTGATCGCGTCTGCAAAGCATCTCTGAAAGCAACCTTTGAACTTCTGCGGCGATATGTTGTCTAGAAGGTTCTAGAATGGAAAGAGAAAACAGCTGAACGAGCAGCTGCACATGCTCATATATCAAACAATGCAACTGCCCTATCTGATGTGGTGTGAATGCACATATGTAATCATTACTTGCAGCTGAATTACTCTGATGCATAGAACCATATGTGTTTGGAGAAATCGGAGCATAAGGTAGAATAGGACGTAATGGTCTACTCGCATGTCCTGAAAACTCATTTTGTCGAACACTAGTTTTTTGACGTTTTTTCTGTCTTGTTTCAGGTCGCCTACCAGCACGCTCATGTTCCCGTTCTTGGGACGGGCTATGTAAATTTTCATCAACATCACTCTCGAGTGCCTCTTCAAGTTCTAATTCAAAGTCAGCGTCATTATCTTCATCTTCATCAAAAACATCATTTTCTTGCGCTGCACCTGAGCTTGCATCTCCATTGTTTAAAACAGCTGCAAGAAACTTCCTGTATTCTTCTTCATCATTAATGTTATGATGAAGGTCATCCTCATCATCTGTTTCTTGAAGGAAAGTCTCAAGTTCATCGAGAGTGGACCCGACAAGAGAATAACGAGCCCTGGTGCGCCGCCATATGGCATCCTCATCGTCACTATCAACATTGAGCTTTTGGGATTGTGATGTGTCACCACACCCTTCACCAGTAACATCATTATTAACTGTAATCGTGGCAATGTTTGATTCAACATTTCCAACACCATCATCTTGCAATCCATCAGGGGCTTTAGCAACATTAACCACAGGGGAATGATTCTCCCTACTGTCAACAACATCAACATCAAACTCTTCAATCTCAGAGCTAAGGCTTGACGAAGCTTCTAGGGAAGGCGCTTCTTTCAGAAAAGGGTTGAAATCCATATCTCCTTCCTCGTCCTCTTCGTTCTCATCTTCCACATGTTCAGAAGAAATATCTTTGTTTTTGGAGGAATTTGCAGCGCCAGTGACAACATCAGAGCACTGATTCTCAGTTGAAGGTGAAGGTGATGAAGTCATTGTATATCCCTTGCAACAACAAGGATAACAGCTCGCCTAATAGGATTAGGATATTAACCTGAACATAATGTTGAAATGACCAGCAGTAAAGAAAAACAAAATTTTAAATAAACATTTAACTACTTAAATCACAAAGTGGGGCAACAAAATAATAAAGGGGTGTTTGGATGTACAGCCAAAATAACTAAGTTTCACGAAATGATTCACTTAATTTTTATATTCATACATAGTTGTCGATAGAGAATAGCGGTAAATAGCGTCCGCTATTTTGTGTTTAGCGATAAGGTAGTAAAAACTTTAAGAAATGTTTTACATTCAATATATAAACATGTTTAGCTATATAGTAGTTAAAAATTTAATCAAACACCACCAAATTAGCTAAAATACTCTATTTGAGTCGATTTTATAGTTATAAAGAATTAAAAAAATAAAAATACCGTTACAAGTCGCCATATACCGCTAACTACCAGATAGCGGCCCTTGACCTGTTCGCGACGTAGCGCGCTATAGCGCCCACTACGTTCGTTATTGACAACCGGGGAGGGGGGGGTCATATAATAAAATTATTGGACCAAAAAACTGATGTTGGTAAACTATAGTTGCATTTTTATCCTTCATTTTAAATGATAATATGGCAATTTGATACTTTAAACATCTTTATCCTTTATTTTAAATGATAATACGAGTCATATGACAATTTGATACTTTAAACATCAAAAGTTACTTTAAAAACTCAAAAACCAAACACCCCTGAATCATTCAATGGTCAAAATTGCATTGGCTTTAGGCTACAAGGAACTGCATTAAGATAAACGTGTTGTGCAAATGTGGTTATTTGATTGTGGAAATCACAATAATCAACTTCACATTCACATCCCCGAACACCCTGATACAGGCTAACCGTTACACATCAGTAACTACAGATATTAGCCGTTTGCATTTTAACATAATTTTGGCTAACAATCACTAATAATGAGCTACACAAATAAGGGGGAAAGGGAATGTTCACAGTTTTTCATCAGGGGAACATGGAACCATTGGTGGCAGTCAGTCAGTCACATACAAGATTTCTAACGTGATTAAGAACGATAAATAATAACTTTAAACATGCACATCCAAGCACCCCTAAATCAATCCGTGGTATAGAAAAATAACCGAATGGCTAGTTAAAACTTAATATCAAGCATATGGTGTTTCTACCAATATCTTTTGGGCAACCCAATAATAGCTATTAAAAAGAAACAAGCTGGCGATGCCAATAGAAGAAATTTAAGACCTTGAAAAATTCAAGTCTAATGCAGAAAAATAAACAATCTGTTTTGAGTATACCTATGTGGCATTCGCAGTCGAATGTGTTTCCTACTTACTACAATGCATAAGGTTTATGTCTGTCTCTTAAGTTCTTTACATATGCAAACAGATGTGTACACTAAGACAAGAAAAATTAGGAAGAATTCGAGATAAACCCTTGCGGGTAGGTAGAAAACTTAAAATATGCGATTACCTGATTCAATTCCGGCGGTTAATCACTCCAGTGCCGTCGAAATTTCCCAACTTCCTTTAATTAGTTAACAATCTAAGATCAAGAAGTAACCGATTCTGCATTGTGCCGCTCGTGATTAACAGCAATTTTGGGTTCGCGTGTTAGGGCGGATCAGCGGCAAACCGGTGGAAGTGGTGGTGGCGTTGCCGACGGAGGTGGTGGAATTGATGGTGGCGTTGGCGACGGAGGTGGTGGAAGTGGTGGTGGCGTTGGTGGTGGCGTTGGTGGTGGTGCGGCAAATCGGTGGAAGGGATATCGCCGGAGTGATTAGGGCTGGGTGCTGGAAAGATCACAAGGAAGAGGTGGTGGGGATGGGGTAAAAGGGTAATATTATTTATTTTATAATAGTTTATTATTTCCCTTGTACTTGTACAATCTAAGTGAACTCGATTTTTCACAAATATTTACAACCAAATTGGACTCGGTTTTCAAAATTACACAATTCCTTACGTTATCAAGGTTTGTTTAAATTTCATATTTTTTTTTGTCTGTGATTGAAAAATTAATCGTTTAGTTTTAAGATTTGAAAAAACATAACACGTTTCATCTTTAATCATCTATAAATTGATCATTTTATCATTTTTATCAAAACTAACAAATTATAATTTATAAACTAAAAACAATTAAATACATGGGACTCATCCCACCCTCACCCCATACTTCTTCTTAATGGTATTTTCAAACTACCACACAACCTCGTCTCAATCACCACCACCAATCCACCACCAGTCACCACACATCCCCATTTACACCACTACCACCACTTCTTGCCACCACCACTTCTTGCCACCACCACTTCTTGCCACCACCACTTATCACCACCACCACTACACACACCCCATCTCCCCCACTACCACCACTTCTTGCCACCACCACTTATCGCCACCACCACTATACACACCCCATCTCCCCACCATCAACCATCATTTTCTTTCTCCAACGTTGTCGCACCTTCCTCCGACAACTTTCCTTTTCCAACGACAAAAAAACCTTGCTCCTAAATTTCGTTGACCTGTAACTCCCTGACATGGTGTGCAAAATGACCCCAGCCACTCTACCTTATAGCTACATCCTAGTGACCTCAGCAACTTGAAACTCACATTATTACAATCTGCAAATCTGTTGTTTTCAGATCTCCAAACTTGTTTGGTGAATTAGATGGATTTCATGGTGACGGTGCATTTCAGGCGAAGGAGTGGTGGCGGTTGGTGGTAGTGGCAGGGTCTGCCCGACTAGGGCGGTGGTAATATCTATCAGCAAGGAAGGTGACAATTTCTAGGAATATGGTGTTGTCATGTACAATCGCCGATGAATTTGACCGGAGTAAGCAGACTTGTCGTGAAAGATGATCAGAGTGGTCTATGGAGGGGTTAGGGATGTTTTGATAGTTTAACTATACTAAAGAAGTGTGTTTAGGGAATTTTATATAGTTTTTACTTTTTTTGTTTTTTTATTTCATGGGTAAAAGCATCATTACGTAAATGTTAACCGGAAAAACTAATGGATTTTTGACCGAGTGACTAAATATGTTACGTTTTTACAAAATTTAAGACTAAACCTTTACTTTTTAATCCCATTGACGAAATATGAAATTTGAGCAAACTTATGAACGATCCATGTAATTTACTCTAAAATATATATTTTTTTACCACAAATAATATTATTTTGCAATCCTATTCAAACTAGCCACGTTATTTTATATTAAAAGTAAGATTTTATAAAACAACTTTGGTTTTTGTTAAAATTTATATCCCCCGTTGAATAGAAACACTAGCTAAGAATGTGTATTTAGAATTTTTTTATAAAAAATAAATATTACAAGTTTGTAAAGAAAAAATAAATTATGAATGTGTATTTGGAATTTTTTTATAAAAAATAAATATTACAAGTTTTTAAAGAAAAAATAAATTATGGATGATGTTATTTATAAAAATCTATAGCATATAATAAAAGAAGTAACATATAATAAAAGAAGGTTTTTTTATACACGGGTCATTATTTTAGTATATTAAAGAACACGGTTTTTTGATACACGCGTAATTATTTTAGCATATTAAAGAACATGTGTTATCATTATAGCATATCAAAAAATCATTTTCTCTTATCTCTCTCATAATAAGTACGAAAATTATAAAAACAATCAATTTGACTTTTCCTTTTTACTAAAATACGTTAAAACAAATATATCTATATTTGTGTTTATTGTCTCTCTTATATTAAATGATAATTATTTTAAATAAGTAAACTAAACTATTAAACATCTAAAATATAAATATTCTTATTTTAGTAATTTATTAATACATACTAAATTATATGATTTTAGGCATATTTTATCTTTACATATCGAGTAATAAAATTTAATTTCATTATTTGTTATAACTTTTAAATATTCGTTATATTTTTATTTCACCAATGTCTAATAAAATCCTAAAAAATAAAATATTCATGAAGTAATGGTTAATTTCATTATATGTTATAACATTTAAATACTCATTATGTTTTTATTTTCACAAATGGCTAATAAAATCCTAGAAAATAAAATATTCATAAAACTAATGGTTTTGATATATTTTATTTATTCTACTCACGTGTGTGTGTGTGTGCGTGTGCGTGTGTGCGTGCGCGCGCGCGCGTGCGTGCGTGTGCGTGTGTGCGTGCGCGCGCGCGCGCTGCGTGCGTGCGTGCGCGTATGTGCGTGCGTGCGTGCGCGTATGTGCGTGCGTGCGTGTGGGCATGTGTGCGCGCGCGCACTAGTGAAAAATAAAGAAAAATAAAACAAAAGACATTGTTAAGGTGACTTGTGGTACCAACTTGGCAACTTGGTTGCTTAAGCGATAAATTTGCTTTTTTTTAATTTTTATTTTTTTACTAATAGAATCAATACCATGTTGTTAAGTGTCCATCAACCCAACCTAATATCATCAGAGTGATTAATGTTACACATGCTTAACATAATTCTAACAAACATTCATCCTGAAGACGAAAAGCATGACATGCGAACAAATAACAGGGGCTAGAACTATTTCAGATTAGGGATGAAAGTAAAATTTGAATCAAACAAATAGACGACTCATGTAACTACTTTAATTTATATTTACAAAAAACGTTCTTAGTATTATAGAGTTTTAAAAACTTTACTCCTAAAAGATGTATTTGTTGTGTAATTACACAAGCTTCTACTCTCTCACCTTCTTACCAGGGGTTAATTATTCAAAGGCTAGAAGTTTGTCGATTTGATTGTCATACAACGATCCTCGCCGAAGAGTACATAAATCGTAAGGTCTCCAACCTTAGATACAATCAACAAAAAAAATCAAATTTGACCAGAGAACTTTCATATTTATTAGATAATTTTATGTGATTCACGACTTCTACCTCTATGCTATATGAGATGTAGGGGTTGTTTGTTTTTAGCTGACCGGGCTGACCCGACTGACTCGATCAGCGGGTCAGCCCGTTTGATATGCAAGGGGTATGGGCTGACCGAGGCCTTGCAGCTAACCCACACCTAAAAAAACCAAATGCTGACCCACTTCTTCAACAACAACCCTCATCTCCAAAACACAAACCCACCCCCCATTTTTGCAGCAACCGACCGAGACCCCTCCGGAGCACCTCCCTGCGCGACCGACTGCGCGACTAAGACACCCCCGGAGCTCCTCCCTGCGCGACCGAGAGACCCCCCAGAGCACCTCCCTGCGCGACCGACTGCGCGACCAAGACACCCCCGAAGCTCCTCCCTGCGTGACCGAGAGTTGTTTTGATTGATCGGATTGCTTGATTGTTTGTTTTGGTTGACCTGAATGACATGATTGGATCATATGTTGTTGATTCGGGATCTCTGTTTAGATGAGTTGTTTTGATTTGAAGTTGTAATGAAATGGTTTGACTTTTGAGTGTTTGAGTAAAGTGATTTGGTTGCTAATTTTGACTATTTTTATTGATTACACGACACCAGTTAATTCAAACTCGTTAGAATAACGGGGCGATAAGGTTATTTTTATCATTCAGCATAGTCAGTCAGTTACTAAATCAAACAGTCAAGTTTCAGTCAGATGCAGATTCAGTCAGAACTTCTTACTGGGTCAGCTTCTGACTTAGTCAGATCTTACTCAGTCAGCGTAATCAAACAACCCCGTAGTCCAGTTTGCGTTCTCACATTAGGGTTTTTAATAAATAGTTAAATTGATAGAACCTTCCAAATCATCATATGTCGGTCGATGAATGTGTCTAACGATTAGGTCATTGTTATGTTCTATAGTTTGGCAATTTAATGGTTCGGCCTAGGTTAAAAATTGGAACCACTTGTATAAATCAAAGCGGTTGTTTAACTTTTGTTTTTTATTTAGTTATATATATATACTAGTTATAGAAAATCCGTATATTACACGAGTTGAATAAATAAAATATTAATATAATAAAACTTATGAAAAATAAAATGATATTTTAAAATATGATATGACTGAAATTACATATAAGTAAGTACTATAAGTAATAAAACAGTGATATTAACATTTTATAACTTTGTTTTTATTTTTTTAAAAAATAATATTTTGTTCTAAAACAAATCGTATAAAAATATCATTTTTTAAAATATTTTATTATCATAACTACTAAATTAAATTAATTTTGGTTTTTAAATAATTTACTTTTTAAAAATAGTAATTTTATAATATATCATATTTTTAACAAAGTTTGATATTTTAGAAAAAAATATTACTTATAAAAATTTATTTATTTTTAAATAACATTAATAACAAATATTTTTCTTAATTTATAAAAAAAATATTTTAATCTAAAAAAATGTTAAATAATATTATTAGTAATTAAGGTAATTATTTAATAGGAGAGAGATGCGGGAAAATTTTGGTAAGGAGAATTGTGGTGGTGACACGTGTCATACCAAGTTACTCTTTTATTATAATAGATAGATTTGTATGTGTGTGTGTCTATGTGTGTGTGTAGGAAAGGGAACGAATATTAGCTATCTTTTATTACGATAACCGTATTAACTTCATCAATATTAAGCAAAATGATTATTTTTTTGTTTAAAAACATCATTACTACACATATATAACGTTATGTTCTTTTATGTATATGTATAAATTCACAAGTGTAAACAAATTATGATATGTGTAGGTTACACTTGCACATCTAAATATTTGTCATGTGTAAGTAACTTACACTTGTCATAATTTTTTTTATACTTGTGAATTTACACACATATATAAAAGAACATCATGTTGTAAATATGTAATTTAGTTAGTTATTTTTAGATTAAATCTCATATTGCAATTGAAATTTAAAGTATTTAAATTATTATTTCAATCATTAAATATTAAAATCTAATTTTAGAATATTATTTAGTTAGACATTAAATACTATTTATACATTTCCTTTTAAAATCATATTGATAATAAAACGTCACGTGATAATATTGCTAATAAAACGACAAGTGACAATTGTACAATGTGAAGATGTCATGTGACAATGCATTGGTTAAAATCTTATCATGTGGACAAATCTCCTTTCAATTATTATATATTGAGATTATTGATTATTGATATTATATTAGATATTAATAAAAAGTTTGATTATTTGAGTACTATGCATGATTGTATTTTCTACTCTGAAGGATGATGAGATGTTTGATAGGTTTCAATGTGACTTTTGTGAGGTATGAATAAGATGCGAGGAGATTAAGTCAGACTCGTGTTAAGATTGGAGTCGAAAGGTCCGAAAGAGATCAAGTCTGACTTATGTTAAGGTTGGATATAAGAGCTCAAATTTCCCATCAATTTAAAAATTATTTCAATTGCTTAAAAGTTTATATGAAGTGATTTAAGTCTTGGATAACCTAAAAACCATTTTCTTTTAATTTCAAGTGATTTTGGTATAAATAGGTTTATGAACCAAGTATGGTGAAATGTGATGCAACGGGATTATAAGAAATTAAACTTACCAGTTTTATTTTTTTTCAATATTTTTAGTTTATATTATCAAATTTAATTTAATTTCTAACATTTTTTATTTTCCTTTCAATACCATCATTAGTATTTCTAAACATTGTTTATAGTGTTATTAAATGTACACGTTCAATCACCTTTTTAACCATCATAACCAATCTATACATAATCAATCACCTTTTTAACCATCACAATTAACATTTCTAAGCTATAAAAAGATATCAAACAGACTAGTTTTTTATCAACATTTTTTTTTTCATATTACCTAGTTCCATTTAATTTCAACAATCTTCAATTCTCCTTTCAATACCATCATTCAGTCTTTTTAAACATTTTCAATAGTGTTATTATTATACGTATTCTTTCACCTTTTTAACATTCATACCTAACATATCTAAGTTATTGAAATGCATCAAGCCAACTAGTTTTATTTTTTCAAAACATACTTTTGAACCAAAATTTATAAAAAAAGACCCAAGACTAGCAATAACACTTGATAAAGATAACAAAATAACAAAGCATTACACAAAAAGAGTATTTAACCAGTTTTTATTTGTATTGCCATTTTAAAATACATACTCTGAAGGAACACCTACCAAGATGAAATTGATGTTTCCCTTGCTTCAAATAACTTCCAATAGTGATCCATAATGATGCAAGGAGACCTTACAACCCAATAGATCAAATACATGTCGACCTAGGTTATGCGGGACTAGGGTCGAGTGAGTCAAACCATGGAACCGAAGTTGATCCATAATCATGCATGGATGTCAATCAATCATTCTTTTAGAAACCTAAAAAAATGTATTTTCAAGCACAAGTACATTCGGTGAGCAAGAAATGAAGTGGCGGTTGTAGGTGAATAAATATTTCCACTACTTACTTGACCGAATTATGACGGCAGTGAAAAAGAATAACTGAAATATTAGCTTCAACCTTGGTGGTTTGGTTTGGATTCGTCTTGTCAGGCTATTGGAAACTAGACGATGAATTTTCCAACCTAGGGAGTATGATGTTGGAGTATCGGGCTTTATGGTTTTCAAATTCTTTTTATCATTGTTTCATTTATTTGATAGCCAACTGTATTGTTTTCATGTTTTTGTTTGTTGGTCGTTATCTCTTAGCTTGTTTTGGTCGTTATCTTTAGTTTATTTAAAACTCTAGTAAGTATTTGTTTGTGTTGAATGGAACCATGTTTTTTTAAGACTGAATCTAGTTTCCATCACTGTTTGAATATATAGCCTTTGTAATTTTATGGTTTCCAAGTCATTTGATCGCTTTTATTTTCGCATCATGCATGTTTTTAAAGAAAAAGAAGGGACATAATACAGGTCTTAAAAGCATAACAAATCTATGCATCCCCTCTTGTTTTCATGCCTCCCCCTTAGAACATATTATCCACATCATTATTGATTATATCCACCGTTTGTCTTATATGCATCAAACAACACTAATCAAAATTGACCTAAGTTAGGTCTCACTATATGTAAAAACATCTAACATCATAACCTTCAGATATAACAAAAACGCATGTTACATATATATTTTGAACTAGCACCCCAGGCAAAAAGTGCCAATACGTACGAAGGCCAAACCTATATTATCTAAATAATAAGAGTAACCGAACCACCACAATTAAACATAACTGTGTGATAACTAACACATAAATATCCTAACGACAAACGACCAGTTGACATATTTACAAACGAAACTCAAATCATTGATCTCAAAAATAGCTTTATCAATCAAACTCCAAATGACTTTATTATTCGATAAAATCCGTATCATCTTGTATCATAAATGAACACTTGCAAACACACGTCGTAAATGTCTCCTGACAGGGACTGTAAAAGTCTTTAAACACGCGGGTCAACACAAATGTTCTTCATTGGCTACCTTTGATCCCAAATCGTCCCTCCTACTTTTCAAGTCTCACTTGCTTTTTCTTGCAATTCGATCTAAAATACCTCGAATCCCTTTTGGGTTTTCTCAAACCCTACGAAAGCTGTCTGATTTCTTCAACCAACAAGTCAATCTTTATGAACACATGATCGTTGGTTCATCATACTCTTCAATGTTCAGCTTCTTTTCGGTCTTTAAATCAACCCCCTTTTGAGTTTTGAATCTATCTCTTGATCTGCGACAATGGGCGGTTGTTTCAGCAAGAAAACTCGTCACACCTCAAATTCTAATGGCTACAGGCCTTCAAAACATCAAAATTACCAAACAGTTGCTGAAAGATACGAGAAACCCACATCCAATTACACCCAATCTCAACCGGAGACCCACCACCACCACCACCGTCACCACCAGCAGCAGCCGCGTCAGCCACCACCACCGCCGCCGCCACAACAAACCACACCACCCACCAACCCATCGCCACCACCCCCAAACCCTAGACCTGCTCAAAGTTCAGACCCTAATACCATATTGGGGAAGCCATTTGAGGACATCAGAAGATACTATACACTTGGAAAAGAATTGGGTAGAGGTCAATTTGGTGTGACTTATCTTTGTACTGAGAATTCATCTGGTCATACTTATGCTTGTAAATCAATCTTGAAAAGGAAGCTTTCAAGCAAGAATGATAGAGATGATATCAAGAGGGAGATTCAGATTATGCAGCATTTGAGTGGTCAACCAAATATTGTTGAGTTTAAAGGGGCTTATGAAGATAGGCAATCTGTTCATCTTGTGATGGAGCTATGTGCTGGTGGGGAGCTGTTTGATAGGATCATAGCTCAGGGGCATTACACTGAGAAAGCTGCAGCTGCAATTTGTAGGCAGATTGTGAATGTTGTTCATGTTTGCCATTTTATGGGTGTGATGCATAGGGATCTCAAGCCTGAGAATTTCTTGCTTTCTAGCAAGGATCAAAATTCAATGTTAAAAGCAACAGATTTTGGGTTGTCTGTGTTTATCGAAGAAGGTATATTGATGTCTGTTAATTTATGTTCTCATATGCCGATAATTATATTGTAGAAGTTATTGTGTTTATGTAGATCTTTTATGTTTAATGCAATACTGTGGTGCCTTTGAAGCCTAAGTTGCATCTTCCTGGATAGTTCAAAGGTCTTGTAACTGCGTTTGGTCTACATTTGTGTTTGTTGTGTGCGAGTAAACTATTGAGATGATGAAATGAACTTATGGTAATGGTAGCTCATTGGATTTAAGTTAAGTGCTTAGTAATGAATTACTAACAACCCCCACCATGATTTTAAGTTAACTTGAGGTTATTAGCCTATCCAATGGTTTTCTTTGATTAGGGCATTACATGGAATCCGTATGTAAGTTTGCATCTGTCTCTGTTTGTTCATGAATTTAATATCTGATAAACTGTAGCAATCCTCCTCGATCATTTGTACCTCCATGCCAGTTTCATGTGGATAATGATTTGTTTCGCACTTGTACCCGTTATATGGGCTACCATTATCCTCTGAGCACATGATCGAGGATAGGAGTGAGTGGATGCGTAGAATTAAAAGTAAGGACTTTTAGCGGGATCTGTGGATAGGGAGGATAAAGGAAGCCATTGCTAGATGAAACATGCCGCGTATTTGGTTGTATGCACTTTCTAAGTCTTTATGTGTTATTTACCTATGTGTTGTACGATATATAAGATGCTTGCTACAACTTGCTATTGCTTTCTATTGCTATTGCCTCTGTTATTGAGTCGGGGGTCTCTTTGGAAGCGGTCTCTCTATCCCCCAAGATAGAGGAAAGACTCGCCACCAACTATCCCTCCCAGACCCTACTCTTGAGTGGGATATACTGGGTATGTTTGTTTGTTTGTGTTTGTAGTTCATTTAGATGTTTCTTTGGGCCTGTTTGTCACTCTGGGCTTGGGTGTTACGGTATTTTTGTTAATTAAACCTTTTAATACTTTATTCTGTTTTTTGCTTTATTTCCATTATTTATACGAGCCAGTTCTTATTAGTTATCATAACTGTATGTCTGTATCATGTATTATGTTTTGTGTTATAACAAAATCTTATTCATGTCTAATTGCCATTCTTGGTCTGTTTTGGGATTACAATTTTCATGTTTTTCTTATCAACGGGACATATTTTTCAGGGAAGGTGCACCGTGACATAGTTGGTAGTGCATACTACGTTGCTCCAGAGGTGCTGAGGCGTAGTTATGGGAAGGAAATAGACATTTGGAGCGCAGGGATAATGCTGTATATTTTATTAAGTGGTGTACCTCCATTCTGGGCAGGTAAGAGAAATATAATGATTTTCGTCTTATTCCATTGTTTTCTTCAGTTTTCTATTCAGCGAATAGTGATCATTTTTATATGTGTGTAGAGAATGAAAAGGGAATATTTGATGCTATACTAGAAGGGGATATTGACTTTGAAAGTGACCCATGGCCCTCAATATCAAGGAGTGCCAAAGATCTTGTTCGTAAAATGTTAACACAAGATCCAAGAAAGAGAATTACTTCCGCCCAAGTTCTTGGTATTCAATATATCTTTATTTTAATGTGCATTTCCGTAAACGAACTACATTTCAACGTTTGGATCTTACGCTTGCATGAATTTCTCAACTTCCTGGCCACTTTGACTATAAGCATCATTGACAATCACCGTGGCACCTAACAAAACTTCATGACAGTCTTTTAGTAATCATTTGACATGGCACCTAGTTTCGTGCTTATGATTATTTGTCAAATGTCTAAATGTCTAATCATGGACCATTATGAACCTCACTAATCCTAGGGACAAATAGTGTACTCTACCTTAAAGTTTTGCCAAAAAAATAACTTGCATTTTTGTGGAACTTCCCAAGATAGAACTTAAGTAACTGTTTTTGAATGTATCTAATTATAATCCTTAAGTAACTGTTTTTGAATGGATCTAATTATAATCTGTTTAGTACCAGGCGTATTACAAAAACATTTATTTCTCTTATTCTTGCTAATCACTAGAAAAATAAACATAGAAGTACCAGAAAAATTATGTTATTATGATTTTATTCACGTGCTTTGATTTATACATGAAATCCCTATGCATCTAAATTACCTTAAAAGCAACGTGGCATAATCTTACCATGTTCATTACTCTCGGTATTTCTGAATGGTTACTGATGATCAAAGTAGTAAGTTTGGATGCTAGTTTGAACACCCCCAAAAGGAAACCGTTGGATTTCTTTTAAGAATAGTGATCTATTTTCGGTTCTTATCTCTGATCATGCATCTGTGTTTCTGGTTAATTCTTGCTTTTATTTTTTATTTTCTTAGAGCATCCATGGCTTAGAGAAGGCGGAGAAGCGTTAGACAAACCGATAGATAGTGCTGTACTATCTAGAATGAAGCAATTCAGAGCAATGAATAAGCTCAAGAAACTCGCTTTAAAAGTAAGCTTCGAACTTTTTTTTATTGCACATGTAGGAAATGAATATACAAATCTTGCAATTGATAAATTACTATTACGGGCTTTGTTGGAACGAGCTACGTAATCTTGCTTTGATTTTCTTGATATGACATTGCCTTTTTCTTACACCATGTCATTATGGAACATAATCTTGTCACAAGAGAACAACATAGTTTATATTCTTAATATAATGCTATGTTCTGTTTATTTAGGGTCGAAATAATAAGATTTAGTGAAGCAGTTATGAAGGTTTTGTAAGAAAACATATCATTAAGATAAATGTAAAATTACCTGCTTATCTCCTGCTTTAGCCAACTAATTATCTGATTCTAGTCATGATTTATTAGATCACAAAATCACTTTCAAAGCACATCCAAATTTACGTGAAAATATCTATGTTCACTATTCATTAAGTTCTTAATTAGGGTGTTCTTTTATACCATCTGACTCTGTTTTGGGACCCACATTTACATGTTTGTTCTTCTTGCATCATTCATATGTGACCAACCAAATAAAATAATTAAATTACCTGAAAGTGTGTATGTGAAAATGTTACCAGGTAATTGCAGAAAGTATGTCTGAAGAAGAAATAAAAGGTCTCAAAGCAATGTTTGTCAACATGGACACTGATAAAAGCGGTTCAATCACTTATGAGGAATTGAAGACAGGACTAGCCAGGCTTGGTTCCAAGCTTTCAGAAGCTGAAGTTAAGCAACTCATGGAAGCTGTGAGTTCTTTATATATGCGTTTATGTTATAATATAAGTTTCCTAAGCCTTTTTATCTTCTTTCCCTCGATATAATCTAGGGCAAGCTCTAACGAATTAAAAACAATTGTTACACTCTTTTTTATTTTAGCAACCAACTGTGAATTTGGTGCAAATTAGAAACAAACTAACAAGTTATTACTGGTTTTAGCAGGCAACCTCATGTTTAACTGATTTTAAATGAAACTGGTTGATGCCATGCCAGCCGCAGCATTTATGTGAGAGAAATAAATTATTGACAAGTTTGCAAAAATATAACTTCTTTAAAAAATTTGACATTTATAGGTATTAAATGTCAAGTTGCATGTACATATACCCTAAATGACAAAATAAGATGCCATGTAGCAACCTTTTGGAAATCAACAAAAATTGACATGCTACTGTGTTGAACCAGTTATTTGGTGCTACAGTCACCCCCTCCATTGCAAAAATATTGTTCCAAAAAAAAAAAACTCAATTCAAGATATGTGCAAAAAGTGTCTTTTAGTTAGTAGAATGCCAATTTTACCGTAATATTTACGATACCATTGATTCGGAAAACTTGCATTCACATTAAAGGTGATTTGGGGTAAATTGGAAAAAAATAGTAACTTACAACTATTCTTTTTAAAAGTGGACAATCTTTTTTGAGACAAACTAAAATAGTAAGATGTAGAATTTTTGGACGAATGGAGTAATTTGGTTGCTATAGTTACCTAATTGATAGTAAAACATAAGTTGAGTTCTATTTTGCAATCTATTTAGAGTTGGTTGCTAAAATCATGAAGACAAGTCACAAGTAAAGTTTGCATCTTTTTTTATTTTCCCCATAATTTAATACTTGTTCTACATTTCAGGCTGACGTGGATGGAAATGGAACAATTGACTACATTGAATTCATAACCGCCACCATGCACAGACATAGGCTCGAAAGAGATGAGCATCTATATAAAGCCTTCTGTCATTTTGATACTGATAACAGCAGGTTAGTTCGCTTTTATTATAATTTTGTCCCTACCTTTTCTTTTTAATGCATAAATACTTGTGAATTATATCTATGTCTGTTAGGGTTTTGCTCAACGAAATATAAATCTCAACACATGAACATAAACTATTATAGAACGAGAAAAGAGTGAACACAAGATGTAACGTGGTTTGGTCAGTGTATCCTACGTCCACGGGCTGCTACTTGGGTTTATCTTTTATTAGCTCAAGGTGCTCAAAAGTTTACAATTATTGAATTACATAGCAGGGTATCTATAAGATTGAATATAGGATTACCAACTTAGTGAACAAGAAACAAATATGGGCTCGAGCCCGTATTCTCCTTATTGCTAACTTTAACAGTTTAACCCAAGCCCTAAAGCCTTCATAAACCTAACAATCTCTCACTTGAAGGCCTTGCACAATCAACAACTGCCATCCAAGCTAACCCCATATCTAGTAACTTTAGTAATCTTCAAAACAATTTAAGTCTTCCAAGCCTCCAGTTCCAAAAACAAGCTATAAGACTTCAAACCAAATTATCCTAGTTGCAGCGACCCCTTTCATCAAGTACCTGAAGGAACAGTTGAAGCTTCCGAGAGCTCCAACCTATCAGTCATAGCTGACCCAATCATGGCTAGCCTAACCTGTTTGCACACTCCACCAGATTTAGAGATACATTGAGGATAATCAACACTCTCCAAACTCAGGAAGTAATCTTCAGGAGAGATTTTATTACTCGAAATCACAGTCTTTAAAACCCAATGTCGTTTTGGAACTGAACCTGAAACACATCCCGTGCTCCCATTGTTACTAAAACTCTTGAATGGTTTAAACCTTCGACCCTTTTATGTTTGAACCATCTTGGCATCAGGTTTTATACTTGCAAAATGAGCCTTCTTTTGCCCCTTAGATTCAGCGAACTAGACTTTGTCTTGCTTAATCGGGGTGATCATACTTCCCTAAGCAGGTACCTCAACCATAGTTACCTAATTCGCGGTACGCTCCGGTACGGGTATGTAATTCGCTAGATGTGTCATATTCGGTACGGTGGGGGGTAGGTTCATTTCGGTACGAATCGGTACGGTATACCATGGTGTTCGGTACGGTGTGCCAAAATATAAACATAAATAACCAAATAACCAAATAACCAAATAACCAAATAACCAAATAACCAAATAACCAAACAAACAAACAAACCCAGTATATCCCACTCAAGAGTAGGGTCTGGGGAGGGTAGGTGGTGGCAAGTCTTTCCTCTATCCCGATAGGTAGAGAGACCGCTTCCAAAGAGACCCCCGGCTCGATAACAGAAGCAATAAAGCTAGGGAATCAACATATAATCAAACATATGATATAAGCTATATGATATATGATATCATACCCATCATACAGTAAACATTAAGATATCACCAAAAAGAAATATAAAATGAACAAGCCTGCATCAGGTAAGCAACAAATTTTCGCTAAAAAGGTCGCAGTGTACTACATACACATGAGGCCCCGTAAGAAGTAATGAAAGTCCCTTCGTAGCTACAGAAACCACTAAAAGTCCTTAATTTTAATTCTACGTCTCCACTCGCTCCTATCCTCGATCATGTGCTCAGAGAGGTGCAAGTGTGCCATATCTCGCCTAATTATCTCTTCCCAAGTCAGCCTAGGTCTTCCTCTACTCTTCTTACCCTCTATGACGATGTTCTCCACTGCTCTGACCGGTGCTGCCATTGGTCTCCTCTTGACATGTCCATACCACCTTAATCTTCCCTCTCGTATTTTATCTGCAATACAAGCCACTTCTAACTTCTGTCGAAACACTTCGTTTCTTATCCGATCCAGTCTTGTATGGCCACTCATCCACCTTAGCATTCGCATTTCCGCAACCTCTATTTGTTTCTCGTGCAATTTCTTTATGGCCCAGCAGTCTGTTCCATATAGCATAGCTGGGCGTACCACGACTTTGTATAGTTTTCCCTTAAGTTTTGCTGGAAACCTCTTGTCACATAGGATCCCTGATGCTGCTCTCCACTTGCACCATCCTGCTTGGACCCGGTGAGCTACATCGCTGTGTATCTCTCCGTCTTCCTGCAAATAACCAAATAACCAAATACCAAATACCAAAACATGAAATTCAAAATAAAAAATCATAAACTAAAAATCCTAATCTAGCCTTTGTCTCTTTCCTTTACCAATTTCAACACCTTCATCACTAGTAAGTTACAAAATACAAACATGCGAATTAGATTTTGGGTTTGAATCAATGTGAAAATTGAACAAGCATGGTACATATTTATAGTCGTTCATTGTAATTATAAACAATTGCAATCAATTGTAATTGAGGCAGTTGTAATCAATTCCGATTTTAGAAATCGATTTTGCAGCAGTGGAAGTCGGCAGGACGCAATTTCCCGCCCGGTTAAATCTGCCTTGCACCGATTCGGATTTTCGTACCAATTATCAAGATTTGCGATCCAATTCAAGTATTAAAATCGATTGGAATGTTTTAATTTTGAATTTGGAACACCGATTTGGTTGTCTGCAATCACGAATTGGCCGGCGTATGGTTCAATTTGGTTTTCGTACCGACCGTCGTACTGGAGCGATTGGGTCCGCTACGTATTTTGTTTTGGTACAAATCGTACCAATACGGGGATCGCGGGTCCCTGATCGTTTTCGGTAACTATGACCTCAACCATATACAGTGATCCTTATTTCTGACCATGAGCAATAACAAGATGACCATTGATCATCTTCCATTTCCCATTATCAAAATTAACTTCTAGTCCTTGTTCATCCAATTGACATAAATAAGTTTCGTCTTCATCCTTGGAATCACCCTGACATTCTGCAAGCTCCATGTAGTAGCTTGTGGAGTTTTTAGATTAATATCTCTCATATCAGTGACGTCAAGAATCTCGCACTTACCTAACCCTACCTTACCAAATTTTCCTTGTTTTAGATTCATCATCGTTTCACCGCTGTGCATGGTGTGAAATGAAGCACCTGAATCTATGACCTAAGAGTTCCCACTACTTTCTAGACTGAGTATCTATGTGTCATCATCAGAAACATCCCTAGTAATAGCGTTAAATTCCTTCTTATTAGGACACTGACTCTTAATGTGTCCTACCTCGTTACAGTTCTAACACTTCACATTCTTCTTAGGTTTAGATGAATACCTTCCGCGACTCCCACTGTTTATGTTATTTCCCCGACCTCCGGCAACATTCAATAATTTACTATTTGATAATTCACCCGAATTCTTTCTTCTGACGTTCTCGCCTAGAACAAGATCTCGAATGTCTTCAAAGTGAATCCATCGGTCTTCGTAGAACTGGAAATAACAGTAACAGTTCTTGACCAACTGTCTAGCAAATATGATAACAACAGTAGTGCTTGAACCTCATCATCCAATTCTATCCAACTGAGACTAATCTTGACAAAATCGAATTGAGATTGGTAATGTGTTTTGTCGTTGAGCTACCTTCCATCGTCTTCATGTTCACAAGTTCGCGTATCAGGAAAACCTTATTTGCCGCCGAAGACTCCTTATACATATTCGACAAAGCATCCATGATCCCATGCTCTTTGGTTTCCTTCAGAATATTGAACTCAACATCCTTTGTTAGCAACGGTCTAATAACTGCCTTGGCCTTTTTATCCGATCTTTCTTACTTAGATGAACTTAATTTCTTTTGTTTATTACCAACCAAAGTCTTTTCCACCAACCAAAATCTTTGCCATCAAACTTTTCAATCTAAAGTTTCTTGCTCGCAGTCATTATCTCAAACACAGCAATGCGACTGAAAGTAGTGTTCAAACACAACAATGCTTGTTTGCCTGAACTTGTTTGCTTTATTGCACACTACCTTTTACTCAGTCTCAAAAAAACATTAAACAAATGAGTTCAACAATGCACGTGACAAATACCGACTTTGGATCTTGGTAACATAGTCATGGAACACTTGGACAAAACAAACGAAATAATAATAATAATAATAAATGCCCCTTAAATAAAAATCCGACTAAACTGCCCGGTTAATACGCCACACAATCGTTCAAACCCGGTTACTCAAAACGTAAATCAAAACCCGATATCAACTCCCCGAAGAAGTGAACCAGAAAAACCGAAGCAACAACCCAAACTGAAACGTAAGGAAAAAGTTCGACCTTTTCTTGGTTTCTTCAAATGACGGACTACGGACTACGGACTACGACTGTAGACAACAACAATTCTGGTGGTTCTCGGTTCCGGCAGAAACGAACAAGTGTCACATGAACGACGACAATTGAATGACTCTCTTTTTATTTCATGAGAAATCACAACTAATAAAAAAAGATCCATCTTTTTGCTTCCATTTTTTTGATGTCCCTGCGAATCACCATAACCAAAATTGTGGTCATTTCTTTTTTTCTTAAAATCACGATACAAAAAAAAAAAAAAGATCTGGTCTCCTTTTAGTCTCCATGCAACAAGCAAGAGGCAATCTCCTTTTAGTATCTTTTCGAGAACGCAAAAACAAAAGCAAGGGAGTCTGCCTCTTTTTTGTATTAAACGACTAGAATAATCCTCAATAACAAAACGTGATTTCGAACGGGTGAGACTTCCTCCAAATCGTTTCTTCAGTGCAGAGAATGTTTGCTACCAAACCCTAGGCTCTAATGCCACTTGTTAGGGTTAACGCAACGGAGTACGCATCTCAACACACGAGTGCCGAGAATGTTTGCAACCAAATCCTAGGCTCTGATGGCACTTGTTAGGGTTAACGCAACGGAATATGTATCTCAACACACGAAAAAGATTATAAAACAAGAAAATAGTGAACACAAGGTGTAACGTGGTTCGGTCAGCGTGAACAACGTCCAAATGTTGCTACCAGGGTTTATCTTTTATTACCTCAAAGTGCTCAGAAGTTTACTATTACATAGCAGGGTATATAAAAGATTGAATATAGGGTTACAAACTTACTGAACAAGAAAACTAATATGGCCCCGAGCCTATTTTCTCTTTATTGCTAACTTAAGCCTAAGCCCAAAAGCCTTCACAAACACAACAATGTACTCTCAAATTTAGCTTGGAACTAACTTGAGTAATGATAATGTTTATACGAAGAAATATGTGTGTTTAGGATTGTTGTAAGATATTTTAGTGGCATACTAAACAAACATACCCAGTGTCTCCCGCTGAAGAGCAGGGTCTGGGGTTTTAGTGGCATACTCTCGTTGCTTAATGTAAACTGCTACAATTTCCATTTGTGTTATCTCAGAGAAATGATTATGTTGTGTTTTGTCATAACAAAGAATTTTGGGGATACCGATTTACTGTCACTGTTGAAGAATATGCACATTTTACTAAAAGTTTATTTTTAATAATAAATACAAACCAAGTCAAACGTTGTAGTTTTATTCTTGAGTTTATTCTTGAGGTCGAATACGTTTTTATCTTTGATGAGATTTTAGAACTCTGAAGCCAAGTTCAATAACTAGTATCAAACCTTTTAACAAGCAATACATTATTGTCAGTTTTAGTGCTAAAGTTCGTCAAGAACTCCATACGGAATTGGAGGCTGCAAAGTCTTAAGTTTGACTTCAAAAGTCAAAGGTCTTTCTTGGATCAAGATTTATGAAATTAGTAGTTTATGTGGATTATATTCTGTGATTTAACCTGGTATGGTGATGGTACAGATACATCACCAGGGATGAACTAGAAACAGCAATGAAGGAATATGGCATGGGCGACGAAGCTACCATCAAGGATATCATTTCTGAAGTGGATACTGATAATGTAATCGTTTTCTATATCCTTTTTTATGCAAATAAACCTTTTTTCTCACAAATATTGCTTACACAAAAACACCCCATCAATGATGATGGTGACATAAATAGTTCGGATAAGCAGATAATTAGTTTTAATAAGCAATGGTATGATATCCCAGACCCTGCTCTCCAGCGGGATACACTGGGTATGTTTGTTTGTAAGCAATGGTATGATAGGATACGTTATGATAAAGATTTTGTCTTTCGAACAGGATGGAAGAATCAACTACGAAGAGTTCTGCAATATGATGAGAAGTGGAACCGCACATCAAGCCAAGCTCTTTTGATGTTTTATATGCTCTTTGTATTATGTAGATGACGCTTTTGCTGGATGATTATTATTATTTTTGGATTAACGAGTTTTGTTGGTTTGTTTACTCCTGTTATGGTAATTGTCACTTATATACGTTTGTTTAGCATGAGTGTAATATACATCCCTAATGTTTTATAGCGTTTGTAACAGGTTATACTGCCAATCACTTGTGCACTAATGTTGCAAAACGAATCTTTAGAAAATCAGTATTCATTATTCAAGTGATCTGTTTATAGTTATTATTCTTTTGTTATTCATGTAATAACAACTGCACATCTAAATAATTGTGTGTATATATAACAGAAAGTTAGAATACAAATTTCTTTTTAATTAACATATACAAAGTTATTATGTAAGAAGGAATACGCACAAGTGGAATTTGGAATCATCACGTAGTGATGAATTTATCACTCAAGGGTGAATTTATCGCGTATAAGGTATTCTTAGGTGATAATTTCATATTTGTGTGATAAGCACATACAAGTGTAATCATTTTTGTGTTATAATTTCACTTACAATTTTATACAAAGATAAACTTTGTATATAAGACTTTATATATGTATCTATAGGTGTGTGTATGCATAATGTTATTAGTTCTTTTATTTACCATTGAACTAAATAAATTTAAATAAGTTTCTTATTCTATTTGAGCTGGATACGGAATGGGCTTGGCCCAAGAGAAGCTTTGCCTATTGAACCCAAGTATATCTGTTTCTAACGTCTAAGGATTTATTATTTATTTATTTTTTGTTACTTGTTTTCAATCCAAATTGTTCTACTAAAATCACTTTATTAACTTTTTACGTAATAATAATCATTTAACATTCATAATTTTGAAGGTTGTAAATTTATAACATACCATTTATTTTATTTATTTTATTTTTTGGATTTAGAAGTACCCATTTCATCAATTTATAAGATGGTAACCTATATAAAATCCGAATTTGAATCGCACAACATAAAAGTTGGTCTTGACACTAATTTTGGACCACTATAAAACCATTTGTTGGTACCCTTTATTGATGGGATCATATGGCACATGGTGGGGCACTTAAATAGCAATGTTTACGTTACTTACAATTTAAATACAATTATATTAGTACAAGTAGTTTTCAAGTTAGAACCCCACTAGGTTGCAGTGTTATAAAAGGCTACTGGTCTGTTTAATAACAAACCAATCACAAATTTAATGCATACTTTATCTTCCTCTAATCAACTTTCAAAATTATTGGATTCTACTATACCTTTAATATAATCATTGAACTGTACTATACATTAAAAATAATTATTGAATTCTACAATATATTAGGGTGTAGATGGATGTCACTCTCCCTCTCTTTTCTATAGTGATGACAAATTCCTTCCACTATCACATGTTGGAGATGGTCTTATAAGTAGTAATTAATCTTGAGTTATAATTACTCTTTAAAGAAATTTGAGTTTTTCAGGAACAAATATCAAGAAAATAAGCATATTACCCTTGTGCAAGAGAATATAGTTTGTTTTCTAATGTTATTTACTCTATTCATTATGGCCCTAATTAACAAGATTGCTTTAATGAATCTTATTTCTTCAACAGAACTGCTCTTTATATATCATCACAAGTGGCCATGATCATAAAGATAAAAAAAAAGAAAGCATCCAATTAATAGCAAACTAAATAGTAAACAACCATCATGCATCATACATACTCATACTCCACCATCATCCATCCACCCATATCTACATTCATTCACTTTCCTTATAACATATAAAGTAAGAAGAAAAACATGACCTACATTGGAAGCTAGCATGATGCTCACACCATCACCATCATCAACTTCTTATTCTCCACATCATCATGATCATCAACATCATCAACATCATCAATGGTGCTTGTTTGCAACATTGCATTGCTTTCTGATCTCACCCTTAGTGCCAGTGAGTGGATTGTTCTCAGTTAAAATGGTGATAGCTCTTGCAAAATGTTTAAAGAAATAATCTTGGCTCTTTGCCATCTTCTTCACAAATGGTTTAGTTCTCTTGTCATTTGCCAACTGGTGATCCACAATCAACAAGCCCTTGTTGTCCAAAATGTTTCGATAATAGTTGTTGTCGAGTTTCATTGGGGTACCACGGTCATTTCTCACGTACTGCACCGCCTTTGGATCCGGGATGGAGTCCGGGCACTTGTGGAGCATGTGCTCCACATGACCCGGGTCAAGAACTGGGTCCACCTCTGGATACAGACGGTGCACCAGCTTCACACAGTGTGTCCTACCCACACTGTGTGAACCTATAACAAGAAAACAATAATTAAACAATCCGGCCACTAGAACAAGCTTATTTAATCAGCTAAGCTAAGCCAGCTTCAGCTCAGGCTTGAGCATGAAGTTAAACAAGCTAGTTCAACTCGACTTGTTTATCTATATATATATGATGGTGATGCATACCTAGCAAAGCAACAACTCCAGGGGTGTCAATGCCGATGTTCTTGAACCTTTCAAGAACGACAGACATGCTCTCGTTATGATCCGGGAGGTATTGCTCCAGGATATCGGCTCGGCTCTTCCGACCATCCCTTCTCCCTGTTTTTAAAGGTATGTACGGCCCACCTAGCTGCCGTAAGTCAAAATCAAGAGAATTAAACAAACAAACAAACATAAGCGAGGATAACCTAGCTAGTATACAACCCACTAATGCACACCACATGCATGACATTCTTGTAAGTTGCAACATTTGTTGCTGTGAGTACAACTAAGAAACGTGAATTGTACTCCTCTAATAACATATTGGTTACTTATTTGTTATGCAAACAAAAGGTTAAAAAATTTCTTTTTTAATTTGATGTTACGATAATAATTATCATATCTAATACTTTAATGTATTAAAGATTAAATTTATGACCTTAAGTAAGTTAGTAATATCAAATTAATTAATATGTCACTTTCTCTTTCTAAACATTACAAAACACTCTATTTATAATAAAAATATTTTAAAAATCAAATCAAATGTTTATTTTGTTAAATGATCGGTCAAAAGTTCAATTTGATAATTTTTTTAACCACCTAGAACACTAATCCCTAAATGATTTAATGAAATTAAGAACCGACAAGTAGATTTTTAGCCTCTAACAAGACAACCTAATGATAAAGTTGTATATACTTCCCAACAAAGATTTGTAAGTTCAAAAACCCACAAAATACAAGTTTTGGTAGCCATGATAGATTTTTCCGAACGACAAATGTACGGCCCTGATTCAAAGGATATGTATTATCTTAATCGGGTTCATCTATTCATTTTCTAACTACGACCACATCCCCAATCCGCTCAGGGTTAAACCCATAACCGGAAAAACCCCAAACTCAACTATAAGTATTTTTGCTCAGAGTCAGAACGAGACTTGAAATCAATACCTCCTTATATATACATGTATTAAACACATCACTTTAACCACTTGAACTAAATTTCATTAGTAGGTGCGATGATTTTAGCAATAGAGTAAAATGCGTGTTTGCGGGTGAATAAAACATTAAAACCGACAAGATTTCTATGCATGCACAAGAAAAGAACCAAAATCAGGAAAGATTATTAAATATGCATAAATCATGAGGTCTCATAAAACATGAGAAAATGGTTAAAAAGAGAGAGAAAGAAACAATTTAGTAATTTACCGCAACAATCCCATCTCTTCCAGAGAGTACAAGTATATCAGCACAAGATACAACTCCAGGGCACTCCCTCTCCAGAGCTTCTTTAATGGTTTCAAGATACCTGAAGTTTCTGAGTCCAAAGCTCCTATCTGTCTCTTTCTCAGACAGCATCCTCCTTGTTGAGTCCAGAAGCAAAGAAGCATCACATGACTGCATGCAACCACAAATTAAAACACAAGCGTTGTACACTACGCATCACTACTTGTACTGTATAATTTGTAAAGAGAGAGATCATATTCATATGATCAATGTGTATATATAGTAGTACTATGTGCAGTGAGAGTTGTACGTACGCACCTCAACACCACAGTCATGGAAGATGTTTCTGAGCCAAGAGAAAGCAGTGTTCTTGTGGCGTTTGTAGAGAAGCATGACTTGTTCTTTGATGATGTCTTCTGCTTGTGGGCATGAGTCTTTGTAGAAGTTGAGGGTGAGACCTGAGTCTGACTCAGTGTCTGCAAGTGAAGCAATGGCTGAGAGGGAGAAGATGGTCAAGAAGATGATCAGAGCTTTAGGAGCCATTGTTGCTCTCTGTGTGGGTGGATAGCAGGTGGTGCTCATGTTCTTATATAATCATCAAGGAGTTGAACAATGATGATAGTTAAAAGAATTTTTTTTTTTTTTTTTTTTTTTTGTATGTGGATGTGATGTGAAGTTCATTGATGGTAATTGGTGTTTTTTAACTTTTCTATTATTATATATTCATCAATGCTGGTTTCGTAATACTCTCCTAATTATATATGAATGCAATAATTGTAGTTGCTAAATTATAAGTGCAGTAAAATTATAGGTGGTGCTGACAGATTTAGAAATTTATTTTATACTTCATTGTTTTTGTATGTTTTAATTTTGTAGAATAAAACATAAAACTTCTTGGGTTAATCCGAGTCGGAACAAGTTGATCATATAATAAAAACATAAGACAAGAATAAAAAACATGTTCCTACTATAATAAAAGAGTAATTACGAGAGACACTGACAACATCACATATATTCTCACCAATTTTTTTCCGCTCCTCTGTCCTATTATATAATCATATTAATTACTAACAATATTGTTTAGTTTTTATATTAAAATAATTTTTTTAATAAATTAAGAAAGAGGTCGATTTATTAATGTTGATTCTACAGAAATAATTTTTTATAAAATATATTTTTCTAAAACATAAAACTTTTTAAAACAATATAAAATATTTTAAAATTGATGTTTTTAATAAAATTTTCATAAATAAAAAATAATTAAAATTAGGAGTTATAATAAAAAAAGTTGTTAAGACAACATGTTTTAAAAACTTTCATTCTATTTATAATAAAAAAAATTCAATCATATTTAATCTTAGAATACCGTTTTATAATTAATTAGCTTTTATTATATTTAATATTTTTTTATTCAACCCGTATAATACACAGGTTTACTAAAGTTAGTCACTAATAAATGTAAAGAACACAATTATGATTATTGTGTATTGGTAGTGGGCTTATTTAATTAATTAGATAACGAGCTTTATAAGTATTAGATATTTAGTGGAAGTGATCTTATTTAGTTATCTAATTAATTAACTTATAGGCTTTTCTTTTTTAATTTAAGGTTATATATTATTTTTTATAATTAATCTATTTAAAATAAAAAAAAACATTATAATCACTCAAAAACTCATATATATATTTCTTCATATATATGCATGAAAATTTGTATTCCAATAACTGTACTTTAATGTTTTGTCACCCTCTGATCAGTAAAGTAAGAAAATAATAAAAGATAAACCTTAGAGTAAATTACACTTTTAAAATTTTAGATTTTGTCCTTAAAGTTTTAAAATTACAAATATAGTCCCTAATGTTATAGTTATCTTTCATCAATGTTTCATTCTCTGTTAGTTCAGTTAGTGATGTTAAATTTGTCAAAATAACTATTTTACTTGTAGTGATCATTAATGTAACTTTATTTTATTAAAATTTTATTATAAATAGTATATTATTTAATACACAAACAAAAAATATTTTAAAAAATGACTTCTTTTAAATGTTTGGTTTGTAAATTTTTTAAAACCAATATGCAGGTTTTTTTAAACCATTATAAAAATATCTTCTTTTATAAAGACGATTTAAAACTGAACTTTTTTTAAAAAATGTTTAAAAAACTAAGAATTTGTTTAAGAAATGATGTTTTAAAAAAATGAATGGTTTTAAAAAATAACTTTAGAAAATGAACAAGTTTAAAAAAAGTTTAAAAAATCAAAAAGTTTAGAATGACGTACAAAAAACGTACTGTTTAAAAACTAACATTTTAAAAACATGTTTTCAAAAAGTTTTTATTTGTGTATTTAAAAGTATTTTATTAAATAATAATCTTATTAAAAATGATATTATAAAAATAATATAAAAAATAAAATATTTTGAAAAACAAAATTATAAAATTTTCTTAAATAAAAAAATACTATAGTTTAAAAGGTAAATTAAATAGATGGCTAATACGAGTAAAATGCTAATTTTTATAATATTTAACATTACTAATGGTTGACTAACAGATCTAGGGACCATATATGAAAGAGAAAGAAATGTTAGGAACCATATTCAAAGATTCTAAATTTTTAGTACCAAATCTAAATTTTAACATAAACACAGAGACCATCATGTAATTTACCCTAAACCTTACTTTTATCTTTAAGAACAAAAATAGTGCTTCCTAACACACCAACCGACTTCAAAATAAACAGCAACCAAGCAACCAGGATTAAAAGTATAGAAATAGGAAGTTATTAATATCAACAGAGACGATGAAAGACAACTATCAACTGTGACAACCCTAAAAAGTAAGGTTAGATGAGTTAATGTTTTAAGGAAATTTCACATATATATTACCCATTATTTGACTAACCCTTTATGAATTATATATGTTTTAGTGTATATATATATGTCGAACGTATGCATGCTTGCATGTATGCATGAAATCTACGTGTGCATAAATTTATATGCATAAAATTCTTATGCCAAATATTATTTGATTAGTTATCTCAATGTTTTAACACCATTCATACACCAAAATAAATTATGATACAACCCAACTAACATCACAATACAAAGATAACATCAAGAAACTTGGTATCAAAACAAAAACTAATCAAACCTTAAGAACTTAAACATCAACATAAGCATCACCCAAGTTCTAATCTCGGTTCATTATGGTATTAAGTAACCTGATTAACAACCTAAACACTAACTAAACCATGTATTAATGACTTGATGACTCATTTGCCTACTTGATCGACACCTAGCATCACCTTCATCATTACCTTGGACACCAAGCATGTTCCTTGTATTGACACATCACCTAATCATTATTACTAAGGAGGTTATGTGTCAAATGCTTGACTAAACCATGTGTGAACAAAGCCTTCTTAAAACTCTTGTCTCTCGGTCTCTATATCATCCGAGACCATCACAACAACACCACCATCCTCTCATTCTTGGTCCCTATAAATCACAAACAACTACAACCATCACCATCACCATCGCTCTCGGTTCAACCCTCCTACCCCTTGGTTCACAAATCACTACCATCACCGCCACCTTCTACTCTCTCTCGGTTACCATAATAAACACACATCACCACCTAAAGCTTCAAACCAACATACTTGTGATCAACCTTTCAAAACACAAGAACAACCACCTCAAGTGGAGCATCAAGAACTTAAGCATCGATCTTCTAAACTCTTTTCTACTCCAAACCAGGTTTGATTCTCAAAATCCTATGGTTAACAAGTTAAGAAGTTTATGTATGTGTTAAACATACATATGTAACCAACCCTTACGAATTACAAATCATCAAAGTTTTGTATAAACAAAATGAAAACCTGATTTCAATCAAAAGTCAGTAAGAAAAGTTCAAGAACCTGGATAAATATTAAAAACCAAGGATTTAAACAAAGAAATTACAAATAAAGGATTGAAATTATGTGTAATCTTGATAATTCAGTTAAAAATTTAAATGACTGTGATTGTGGGAATAAACATTGAAAAATTCTCATTTTTATACTGAAATGTTGATCTGGAAACTTTGAGAAAGTTTTGATAAGTAAATAATTTATATAATTTATTTTATAAAGAAAAATAGAAGAAAATATCAAAAATACAAATAAATTCGGGAAAAATCTGAGAAATTCACGGAACGATCCTTTGAAGTATGATATCCCCTGGAATTATTTCAGAATTTTATTCCTTATTATATTTAAGATATGAGATTTTATATGTTCTGAAGTAAATAAATCATAATAAATACTTAAAGTAAACTATAAATTATGATAAAATCATAGATGCAATATTAAATCATAGACTAAAGAATATATAATTTCCATGATTTATGAAACAGTATAAATATTTTTTATAAATATTATGATTATTGTGAAAATTACAGAAACTAATCTGCTTTGATTTGGAATTTGAGATAATTATATGATGCTTAAATCTATATATTAAGTCTTCTGTAAAATTTTGGGAATTTTTCATAAACAGAAGTTATTTTTAAGAAATTATGGGAATATTATGAAATTTACAGAAAATAATCTGTTAAGATCTGGATGCTATAAAAATTATGTGATGTTATTGAATTTTCGGAAAAAATTCTATGAATTTATGAGGAATTATTGGACAACAGTGGGTATTTTGATGAATATTGGGAATATTGTAGGATTTATATAAAGTAATCGGTTGGGAATTTGAAGTTGTAAAAATTATGGGAAGCTACAAACTGTCCAAATTATGTTCTATAAAATTTTAGTGATTTTTGGACATCAGTAGCAATATTTTTGTGATTTTTGAGAAGTTTGAAATAAATTACAAACAATTATAGATTAAGAATTTTTAGAGGCCCGAAAGTGTTTTTATTACAGTCAATGAAAACCAGAAAAAGATTTGAAGTATTATCTGATACCGTAAACTATCTTGTTAGGTTCAAGTGAGAAGACATGGTGAGTTCATAGCCCCATTTTCAACCGTTTGGTATTCCGTAAAGTTTTGGGGGAAAAAGTATACTGTTGAGTTGATGTATTATTTTGAAAATATTTTTGTTTGCTTACTGTCATTTGCGACACAACCATTAGTTCGAATGAGGAACCGGTCAATAATGTTAGTAGCGCTACTTAGGAGAATATTTGTATCAGCCGGATGAGGGTTGCTACCATTTTCCTGCATCTAACCGAATGGGGGTTAGGATGTGATATTATCTGATTTTATGATTATTTCATGACAGTATGATTATGTTGTGAGCAGGTTTGGTTGTAATTGATACATCAACAAAATATTTTGTCTGGATTAATCCTATGTTCTCACCAACATTTTTGTTGACTGGTTTTAGTATACTTTTTCAGGAAACAATGAGTAATACTTTTGATCTTAGCTTTGAAGTACATAATGGTTAGGGAGAAGTGGTAGGAAGAGTTTGTGTCACATTAACTGTCAACATTGTTGATGGTAGTGTGTATGTTGATGCACACTTCCACCGTATCTGAAGACATGCAGTAGTTTAATGATGTAGTAAAAGATTATGTCTAATTTTGGAAGTTATGTATAAGATGTAATCACGAATATTATAAATAAATGCATGTCCTACTTTCCTGTTTTAATCATATGTATTTAAGATTTGTTCCGCTATAATTAATGTACTCTGATAAAGCAAGTCACACCCAAAACGCATTTCACGCTTCCACCGGGATGTGACAGGTTGGTATCAGAGCCATTGGTTATAGAGAATTAGTTATTTTAAGAAATAACTAGACTATAACCATAAGCTCAAAATATACTTTATAATATTATGTGAATTTATGTGAATTATGTGAAATTTAATGATTTTATGATTAGGATTCTAACAAAACCCTAATGATTATTGACTAACTCTTTTTATGAAACCTTGTTAAGAAATTTGTGCAGTTATGGATTCGGATAGTTATCACTATGAAAGCGACCCTTCCGAAGATCCATACTATAGCAGTCCTAAAGAAATAGTAACTGAATCAAAACCTCAACAGACTATGGATATTACCCCAACAGAAATGGAGAATAAGACAAAATTTTATATTAGACGTGCACCAGTACACATGGGAGGATATACAATTAAGACTCCTAGGAAAAAGATACTACGTGGACATAAACTTAAAGCTAAGCAATCTAAGGATCTAGAAAGACAAACTCTTGACTCTCCCAGAGATGAAGATAGAATCATTAAGCCAAAGTTGGATCAGGAGAAGACAGCCCGATAAACTTTTAAGAAACTTAAGAAAATACAGCTGAGAATCTGGAAAATTCAGAAAGACATTAAAAAGCTCAAGACACCCAAGAAAAGTATCTTTACCAAAATCTGGAAATGGCTTAGCAGAAACTGAAAGTTTATAGTTTAACTCTTTAGAATAAAAGAAATAAGAGCTTAACCGATATATGTACTTTTGTGTTAACATGTTTATTTGATCTATGTTAAATAATTTTGTGTTAAGATATTTATTTGCAATATTAACTTTGAAATTCACTATAGTGAATCATGCCGCCAAAAAGAAACACTCAGCCTGTCCGGAGAACAGCTCGAGTGGGGCGACCCAGAACCAGACTTGTGGAAGAAACACCCGTCAACCCTGATACAACTGAAAATGATAGGATATCTCAGATAGTATCCCAACAACTGGAAGCTACCCTACCTACCCTAATTACCCAACTCCAGCAAAATCTAAATATTGGAACTACCTCGCATCCACCAATAGAACCTGAAGATATCAACACAAATGGGCGACAGGAAGAAGAAATTCTGAATGTAGTTTCAAAAGGATGTTCCTACAAAACCTTCATGTCCTGTAAACCTCGGGAATTTGATGGAAAAGGTGGAGCTGTACAAGCTTTAAGATGGCTAGACGACATGGAAGGAGTCCTGGAAATCAGCAACTGTGCTGAAAACTTCAAAACACTATTTGCTTCCCATTCCCTTAAAGGAGAAGCACAATCCTGGTGGAAAATGGAGGTACACACTAGGGGTAGGAATGTTATGAATGGGTTAGGTTGGGAAGAATTTAGAAATCTAATGATAGAAAAATACTGCCCATACAATGAAATAGAAAAACTAGAAGCTGAATTCCTAGCACTAGAAATTAAAGGATCTGCACACCGGGAGTACACTGATAGGTATAATGAATTATCCAGATTAGTACCACATCTGATAACCCCGGAATCAAAAAGAATAGGAAGGTATATTTGGGGATTAGTGCCACAAATAAGAGGACTAGTGAAATCTGCTAGAACCAAAACCTTCCAGGAAGCAGTAATCCTGTCAGGAAGTCTGACAGATGAAATGATCAGGAATGGATCATTAGGTCACCAACAGATAGGAGAAAAGAGGAAATGGACTGAAAACCATTCTGGAAGAAGATTTGGTGAAAGTTCCCAGAAAAGAGTAACTCGACCTCCACCAAGAAACTTTTTGGGAACAACTCAGGGAAAGAAAATAGAAAAACCACCACAGTGTAATATCTGTCAGAGATATCATACGGGAAACTGTATGACAGTGGTTTGTTATAACTGTAAAAAGAAGGGACGCATTTCTCAAGATTGCAAAAACCCTACTAACTCAAAAACCGTCTGTTTTCAATGTGGTAGTGAAAATCATTTCCGGAACGAATGTCCACAACGAAAGGGTAAGGCTCCAGCTAACCAAAACAACCCTCGTGGAAGAGCTTTTGTGATCCGAGCTGATGAAGCTCGAAAGGAACCAGAAGTAGTTACGGGTACGTTCCTTATCAATAACCAGTACGCTAAAGTATTATTTGATACAGGAGCAACCCGTAGTTTTGTCTCACATACTTTTAGACCATCAATTAGTCTAACATCTAAAAAATTACGTGACATTTATGTGATAGAATTAGCTGATGGTAAGATAATTGAAGCTGATGAAATCATTCCTAATTGCATCTTAAATTTAGATGAGTACTGTTTTGATATAAATCTAATACCTATTAAGTTAGGAGGATTTGATATCGTAGTAGGAATGGATTGGTTAAGTGCAAATCATGTTGAAATTATTTGTGATAAGAAAATGATTAAGATTCCTTTGATTCAGGAAAATAAAACCCTCTGCATTTATGGTGATAGGCCATGTAATACTGTGAAACTGATTACTTGCAAAAAAAGCACAAAAATACCTCAACAATAATTGTTTAGCATTCTTGGCACATATTATTGATACAAAATTTGATAAGGAAAATTTGGAAAATGTTCCTGTTATAAATGAATATGCTGATGTGTTTCCTGATGAACTACCGGGACTACCACCTCCTCGTTAGGTAGAATTTAAAATAGAATTGATACCAGGAACAACCCCTATTGCCAAAGCACCCTATCGTTTAGCACCGACTGAGATGAAAGAACTCATGACTCAGTTACAGGAACTGTTAGATAAAGGATTCATACGTCCTAGTGTATCCTCTTGGGGAGCACCAGTCTTATTTGTTAAAAAGAAGGATGTAACCTTTAGAATGTGTATTGACTATAGGGAACTTAATAAGGTTACCATAAAGAATAGGTATCCACTCCCTAGAATTGATGATCTGTTTGACCAATTACAAGGATCTAGTTATTTTTCAAAAATAAACTTAAGATCTGGATATCATCAATTAAGGGTACAAGAAAATGATATTTCTAAAACTGCTTTTAGAACTAGATATGGCCATTATGAATTCCTTGTGATGCCATTTGGATTAACCAACGCTCCAGCAGTATTTATGGATCTAATGAATAGAGTGTGTAAACCTTACTTAGATAAATTTGTTATAGTCTTCATTGATGACATCCTAATTTATTCTAAGAGTAAGGAAGACCACGAACAACACCTCAGGTTAACCTTGGGATTGTTACAAAAAGAAAAGTTATATGCAAAATTTTCAAAATATGAATTTTGGAAAAGAGAAGTACAATTCCTTGGGCACATAGTTAACCAAGATGGAATTCAGGTTGATCCAGCAAAAATAGAAGCAGTTAAGAAATGGGAAAATCCAAAAACTCCAACTGAAATACGTCAATTCTTAGGTTTAGCAGGATACTATCGAAGATTTATAGAAAACTTCTCAAGAATAGCTCAACCGTTGACAGAACTGACTCAAAAAGATAAAAGTATGTTTGGGAAGAAAAACAAAATGAAGCCTTTGAACTTCTCAAGAGTAAATTATGTAGTGCACCCATATTAGCCTTACCAGAAGGTACAGATAATTTCATAGTATATTATGATGCATCTCGTCAAGGCTTTGGATGTGTGTTAATGCAGAAAGATAAGGTAATTGCATATGCTTCTAGACAACTTAGGGGAAGTGAAAAGAATTACACCACTCATGATCTTGAATTAGAAGCTGTAATATTTGCACTAAAAATTTGGAGACATTACTTATATGGAACTAAGTGTATAATATATACGGACCACAAAAGTTTGCAACACATCTTTGATCAGAAAATGTTAAAGAGGCAAAGAAGATGGGTAGAACTATTAAGTGATTATGATTGTGAAATTAAGTATCACCCAGGAAAGGCCAATATAGTAGCTGATGCTTTAAGTAGAAAAGAAAGAACAAAACCTTTACGGGTACGAGCAATGAAAATGGAACTACGTTCAAGTCTGTTAAAACAAATCCGGGAAGCTCAACAACAAGATCTGCTGAAACTAAAAGGACAAGGAAAAGACTTGAAAGAAGAAGAAGATGGAATTCTGAAATTCAACAGAAGAATCTGGATACCGGACAACAACCTAATTAGAACAACTGTTTTGCAAGAAGCTCATAAGTCAAGATACTCTGTGCACCCAGTGAACAATAAAATGTACCAAGATTTGAAAAGCCAATACTGGTGGCCAAGCATGAAAAGATCAGTTGGTGAATTTGTAGAACAGTGTGATGTCTGCTTAAGAATAAAAGCTGAATATCAGAAACCTTCAGGATACTTACAGCAACCAGAAATCCCAGAATGGAAATGAGATCAAATTACTATGGATTTCATAACTAAGTTACCCAGGACCAGAATTGGATACGACACAATTTGGGTTATAATAGATAGGCTAACTAAGTCTGCTCATTTCTTACCTATCCGGGAAGATTATAAGATTGAGAGATTAGCAAGAATCTACATTAAAGAAATTATGTCCAGACATGGAATACCAGTATCCATTATATCAGATAGAGATAGTAGATTTACTTCTAGGTTTTGGCAAACCTTACAAAAAGTTTTAGGAACCCAAGTAAATTTAAGTACAGCTTATCATCCACAGACTGATGAACAGAGTGAAAGAACAATACAAACTCTGGAAGATATGTTAAGAGCTTGTGCTATAGACTTTGGTGGAAATTGGGATAGTCATTTGCCTTTAATAGAATTTTCATACAATAATAGTTATCACTCTAGTATTGGGTTAGCATCATTTGAGGCTCTATATGGAAGAAAATGTAGGTCACCTTTATGTTGGAATGAAATAGGTGATAGACAACTCACAGGTCCTGAACTAATCCAAGAGACCACAGATAAGATCACTGAAATTAAAAACAGGTTAAAAACAGCTCGTGATCGACGAAAGAGTTATGCAGACAAACGAAGAAAGCCACTGGAATTTCAAATTGGAGACAGAGTCTATCTGAAAGTATCACCTTCTAAAGGTATCTTTTGATTTGGGAAATCCAGTAAACTGAACCCTAGGTACATTGGTCCATTTAAAATTATTGATAGAATTGGTCCTGTAGCATATAAGTTGGAATTACCACAGGAATTAAGTGAAATACACAACACATTTCATGTGTCCAACCTTAAGAAATGCCTAACCAACGAACCCTAGAAGTACCAATTCAAGAAATACAAGTAGATAAAAATTTGCATTTTGTGGAAGAACCAATAGCCATTGTGGGAAAAGAAATAAAGAAGTTAAGAAGAAGTAAAATTCCCATAGTGAAGATTAAGTGGAATGCAAAAAGAGGACCAGAATACACCTGAGAAAGGGAAGATGAAATCAAGAAAAAATACCCCCATCTGTTCAGAGGTAATACTTGTTTAAGTTTCTAAAGCATACTCCACTGAATTTCGGGATGAAATTCTTCTTAACGGGGGGAGAATGTGACAACCCTAAAAAGTAAGGTTAGATGAGTTAATGTTTTAAGGAAATTTCACATATATATTATCCATTATTTGACTAACCCTTTATGAATTATATATGTTTTAGTGTATATATATGTCGAACGTATGCATGCTTGCATGTATGCATGAAATCTACGTGTGCATAAATTTATATGCATAAAATTCTTATGCCAAATATTATTTGATTAGTTATCTCAATGTTTTAACACCATTCATACACCAAAATAAATTATGATACAACCCAACTAACATCACAATACAAAGATAACATCAAGAAACTTGGTATCAAAACAAAAACTAATCAAACCTTAAGAACTTAAACATCAACATAAGCATCACCCAAGTTCTAATCTTGGTTCATTATGGTATTAAGTAACCTGATTAACAACCTAAACACTAACTAAACCATGTATTAATGACTTGATGACTCATTTGCCTACTTGATCGACACCTAGCATCACCTTCATCATTACCTTGGACACCAAGCATGTTCCTTGTATTGACACATCACCTAATCATTATTACTAAGGAGGTTATGTGTCAAATGCTTGACTAAACCATGTGTGAACAAAGCCTTCTTAAAACTCTTGTCTCTCGGTCTCTATATCATCCGAGACCATCACAACAACACCACCATCCTCTCATTCTTGGTCCCTATAAATCACAAACAACTACAACCATCACCATCACCATCGCTCTCGGTTCAACCCTCCTACCCCTTGGTTCACAAATCACTACCATCACCGCCACCTTCTACTCTCTCTCGGTTACCATAATAAACACACATCACCACCTAAAGCTTCAAACCAACATACTTGTGATCAACCTTTCAAAACACAAGAACAACCACCTCAAGTGGAGCATCAAGAACTTAAGCATCGATCTTCTAAACTCTTTTCTACTCCAAACCAGGTTTGATTCTCAAAATCCTATGGTTAACAAGTTAAGAAGTTTATGTATGTGTTAAACATACATATGTAACCAACCCTTACGAATTACAAATCATCAAAGTTTTGTATAAACAAAATGAAAACCTGATTTCAATCAAAAGTCAGTAAGAAAAGTTCAAGAACCTGGATAAATATTAAAACCAAGGATTTAAACAAAGAAATTACAAATAAAGGATTGAAATTATGTGTAATCTTGATAATTCAGTTAAAAATTTAAATGACTGTGATTGTGGGAATAAACATTGAAAAATTCTCATTTTTATACTGAAATATTGATGTGGAAACTTTGAGAAAGTTTTGATAAGTAAATAATTTATATAATTTATTTTATAAAGAAAAATAGAAGAAAATATCAAAAATACAAATAAATTCGGGAAAAATCTGAGAAATTCATGGAATGATACTTTTGAAGTATAAAATCCCCTGGAATTATTTCAGAATTTTATTCCTTATTATATTTAATATATGAGATTTTATATTTTCTGAAGTAAATAAATCATAATAAATACTTAAAGTAAACTATAAATTATGATAAAATCACAGATGCAATATTAAATCATAGACTAAATAATATATAATTTCCATGATTTATGAAACAGTAGAAATATTTTTTCTAAATATTATGATTATTGTGAAAATTACAGAAACTAATCTGTTTTGATTTGGAATTTGAGATAATTATATGATGCTTGAATCTATATATTAAGTCTTCTGTAAAATTTTGGGAGTTTTTCATAAACAGAAGTTATTTTTAAGAAATTATGGGAATATTATGAAATTTACAGAAAATAATCTGTTAAGATTTGGATGCTATAAAAATTATGTGATGTTACTGAATTTTCGGAAAAAATTCTATGAATTTATGAGGAATTATTGGACAACAGTGGGTATTTTGATGAATATTGGGAATATTGTAGGATTTATATAAATTAATCGGTTGGGAATTTGAAGTGGTAAAAATTATAGGAAGCTACAAACTGTCCAAATTATGTTCTATAAAATTTTAGTGATTTTTCGACATCAGTAGCAATATTTTTGTGATTTTTGAGAAGTTTAAAATAAATTACAAACAATTATAGATTAAGAATTTTTAGAGGCCCGAAAGTGTTTCTATTACAGTCAATGAAAACCAGAAAAAGATTTGAAGTATTATCTGACACTGTGAACTATCTTGTTAGGTTCAAGTGAGAAGACACGGTGAGTTCATACCCCCATTTTTAACCGTTTGGTATTCCGTAAAGTTTTGGGGGAAAAAGTATACTGTTGAGTTGTTGTATTATTTTGAAAATATTTTTGTTTGCTTACTGTCATTTGCGACACAACCATTAGTTCGAATGAGGAACCGGTCAATAATGTTAGTAGCGCTACTTAGGAGAATATTTGTATCAACCGGATTAGGGTTGCTACTATTTTCCTGCATCTAACCGAATGGGGATTAGGATGTAATATTATCTGATTTTATGATTATTTCGTGACAGTATGATTATGTTGTGAGCAGGTTTGGTTGTAATTGATACATAAACAAAATATTTTGTCTGGATTAATCCTATGTTCTCACCAACATTTTTGTTGACTGGTTTTAGTATACTTTTTCAGGAAACAATGAGTAATACTTTTGATCTTAGCTTTGAAGTACACAATGGTTGGGGAGAAGTGGTAGGAAGAGTTTGTGTCACACTAACTGTCAACATTGTTGATGGTAGTGTGTATGTTGATGCACACTTCCACCGTATCTGAAGACATGCGGTAGTTTAATGATGTAGTAA
Organism: Flaveria linearis; assembly: GCA_024085815.1. Taxonomy (NCBI): domain Eukaryota; kingdom Viridiplantae; phylum Streptophyta; class Magnoliopsida; order Asterales; family Asteraceae; genus Flaveria; species Flaveria linearis. The sequence goes on from JABSNV010000085.1 coordinate 89,637, forward strand.
AAGATAATGTCTAATTTTGGAAGTTATGTATAAGATGTAATCACGAATATTATAAATAAATACATGTCCTACTTTCCTGTTTTAATCATATGTATTTAAGATTTGTTCCGCTATAATTAATGTACTCTGATAAAGCAATTCACACCCAAAACGCATTTCACGCTTCCGCCGGGATGTGACATATCAACAAACATGAAAATTCTGCTAATTAAAGTGTAGCTTAATCTTGCTAAATCTAAGTCCGAAGATTAAGCTATGATACATCTGCAGGTGTTTGTTATATCTTCTTTTAAGAGGTTTGTTATAAGTATACTCATTGTTTATTGGAACGCCTTCTTCTTTTTTATCTCTCTATATATACACAAAAAACATATATATAGAGATGGATAAAGAGAGAATTATGTCCTAATAACTAAATGGGCGTAAGAGCATTCACAGTTCATCCCATATGTGAGTGAGTGTCATATATTATAGGGGATGATTATGAGTGATAAGTGAAAAAGGTAGAAAATTTATAGGGATTGTACCGTGTTTCTTCATATTGAAGAAACACGATACAACTCCTGTAATTTTTTTAATATTTTTAAAATTGATTGTAAGTGGATGAGATAGAATATAATTATAAAGATATGAAGAAATATTATTTAATTCAAAAGGAGAAAAAAAGTAATAATATTTAATATAATTATAAAAATAGATATAAGGGGTGGAATGTAAATGCTCTAGCATTGACCAAAGCCTTGTTTTAATCTAGCCTTCGAAATATATATATTCTACTATTATTAAAATAACTAGCAAAAGAAACCCACGCGTTGCAGCGGGAGCATTAAGATTTGTAAGGATCGATTTCGATAATTTTTACATTACTATTTAATCAGCAAAAAAATTCACGTCGAAACGTCAATAAAATAAGCACGATTTCACTAGTTTAATATTAATGTTTATAAAGTTTTAATTTTTTCATTGTAAAATGCTATTTTTATATACGTTTAGATTTGATGTGAATATAGAAAAGAATTCGTAAGCACTCTATGATTTAAAATATATCAATAGTTATAGTTTTAATATATCTTTTTTAATATATTATGTTAATTTATACGTGAAATCCTTCATTTTATTATATTAATTTATAAAATAAAATAAAAGATGATAGCATGCATGATGGCACTGAACTCGAAGTAAAAAAAGAAAAAAAAATCTATTTTCATAGATGGAAAGAGGGTTTTGAACTTCCAAACACAAACATCAATAATCAAAGCCCAAACCATTCCATGTACCCTTTTTTTTTTTTTCTATACTAAAATCTAATTATTTAACACAAATTAAATTTTATAATAAAAAATTTGTTTCACTGTCTTATGTTTTTAATATATATATTTGGACATGTACAAAAAGTAAAACAAATATGTATTCTGATTTAATTAACGCACAACTTTTATAATAAGAGGTAAAACACATCAAGAAAATAAGATTACAAAAATAAATTTCATATATGAAATTCTTAAAATGTTTCTTTGATCATTTTTATTTCTCATAATATCCCTTTGACTAACCCCTTCTCGAAAATATCCCTACCTCCGCTACTTATATAGGATTGCTCGAACTTTTATTTAACGAACATGATTCGTTCACGTGTTCAAATCTTGTCGCCTCGACTGTGCTGGTTTACTCAGGAAAAGAACCAACTATGGTTCTGTTTGAAACTTCATGTCTTGGTTCTGTTTGAAATTTCCGACATGTCACGGTCGTTTCAAACTTTAAAAAAATTATATATAAAAAAAGTCGATCGAACCTATTTAAAGTTAGAAAGAACTTATTTAAATTTCAAACGACTCTATTTAAAATTCGATCAACCCCATTCAAAGTCCAAATTTATTTTTATTTATTAGTATAGATTAGTATAGATATTAGTTAAAAAGACATTTTAAAGAAAAAATTACTTAAATAGCCATTTGACCATACAAAATTATCATTTTAACCATTGACTTTTTCTTTTAATTTTTGGCCATGATAACGAGCGATACATACCCTTCATCGTATCGCTCAAGTGGGCCCAACATGTTTCCGAACAATAATTTACACAAACAACCCTATACTATTAAATTATTATCGTTTAACTCTCAAAATACTTTAAATTAATATGTTATAATAAAATAAACTTTTCAATTATATTAAAAAATAACGTATTAAATAATTAAAAAATGTTTCTTTTTGAATTTTTCTTTCAGAAACCTTTTGTTTATTTTCAAAATAATTTATATTTCTAAAATAACTTAATTTAGAAAGTTTTAATCAATTTTTTATTTAAAACATCATTCTTAATTTTAAGAAAACGTTTCTTTTGAGGTTCTGTTAGCTTATTCTAAAACAAAATTTATTTAAAAAACGTTTTTCAAACTCTTTTTTAGACTTTTTTGAAAACAAAATTTAGTATTTCAAATAACTCTTTTAATTCAAAAACCAATAACTTTAGGTCACAAAAAAATCGGCGATTTTTTTAATCCAAAAAATATATGTGATATTTACATTACTTTCAAACAAGTTTATTATTTTCATTTTTTGAATTTCAGATTTTTTTTGGTCATGGAATTGATTTATTAAATTAATTTATGATTTTTAATTAAATTATGAGTAACAACAAAGGATACAAATGTTAAATAAACAAAAATTTAAGGGGTAAAAGTGAAATATAAAAAAAATGAAGTGAGTAGAGTGAAACAAATATTGGAGATACAATTGTACTTATGTATACCTAGTTGGCGAAATTGTATTTTTTTCTTTTTTTTTAAGTTTTGACGATACAAACCCATCTACGTATCGCTGACTCAGCGATACGGACGATACAGATATGCTCAGGTATCGCTGGTCAGCGATTATGAGACACGTGACATCCTTTGTTTGGTGGAATAATTTAGAAAACTTTATTCTCAATGGCTAAAATTGTAAAATTAAATGTTCAAATGGTTATATTGATAACTAGCCTAACGACCCGTGTTTACACGGGTTGAAAAATTAAAATTTTCATTAAATATATTTAAAATGTAATAGTCATGAGAATATAAGTCTGTAATGTATAAGAATATAAGAATTAAAAAATATGTACAAAACAAAATTACATTACAATTTTAAATACAAAAAAAAACACAAAATCTTATAAATCTTTAAAAACCTCTTTGTATACGATATTTGAGTTGTACTTAACAGTTCACCATTACCATCCAATATAATCGGCTTTAATCATCTAATCTTGTAATTTTTGACAATTTGACATATAGTTGTTCGTGTGTAAAAAATGGTTGTTTTAAAAACTAAATAACTCTCGATAATGATTGACCCTGACTTATGTTTATAGTAATCGCAAAACACATGCTAGAGGGAATTACATTCTTTGAAAGTTAAATGATATCCTTTTGTTAGTAAGTATCAAGAAATTCTAGGGATAAAAGTACGTTTGTCAATATTACTGAGATATAATCTCTACTTCTAAGATATATACGTACATAATTTATATAAAAATAAAAGATACGTGATTTAGTTAGTAGCTTATGAAACATAGGAAACCATCATTTTAAAACGTTTCCTTGCATTTTTTATTTTTGAAATGAAAGCAAAACCAAAAAAATGATATCACTTAATAATTTTACCGCTTGACATAAAATGTTTAACAAATATTGAATGACGTAAATAAATTATAAATACAAACGTGATATTTAAGTCGTTTGTTTACTTTGATAACATGCACATTCGTTAAAACTCAATATAAAAAACTATGAATTGATTAAAAATATGTACATGCATATTAATTTTATAAATTATTAAAATAAATACATAGAAATATTAAAAGGTGAAAGCTCATTATTTTTGGTATAAATTAATGTTTTCTAAATATATTAATGACAGGTTATAGTATTTTAAACTACTACACTTTTTGAAAATAGATTTTCAATCAAAGTATACATCAATTATCGGTTTTAAATAATTGACTTAGATTCTTGATTCTAATAAATTATTTCTTATTTTTTTTTGAAACCATATTGCTAAGAAGACGAAATGTGATAATTGTTTACTGAGAATGTGTCATGTGATAAATTATTGCTTAAAAATTATGTCACATTAATAGCATGGTAAGAAATGATAAGATATGATAAGAAACGATATTCAATAGGATTTTTAAAATCTGACTATATCATATCAATGTATAATAGAAAAAAAGAACATGATAAAATATAAAGAATAACTTGAACCTTTTACCAAGTTGTACGCTATAATAAAATATTATCAAAACAAAAGCGATTTTGTGGAACAAAGAAATCAATTGTAGTTGTATTTTAGTAAGAAAATAAATCTTTATATATATAACAAAGTTGTATAAAATTTGGCAATAATGTTCGACAATTATTTAGGGAAATTATGAAATGAATATAATATGTTTTTAGTTATTTTAGCAACAACTTAAAATTCAAATTTTAAATTTAAATTTGCTAAAGTATGATTTTTTGAGAGAATGTATATTTTAGGTTATTTGATAATTAATAGTCATAATTATCAATTTTGAGATAATAATATTTTGGATGGGATTGACGAAATTGATGGCTAATTATAGTTGTAAATGGAAAGTAATAATGAATTTCATATTTTATTGACGAAATTAATGACTAATTACAGTTACTATAGAACCCGTATTAAAATCAAGCCACGTGGCAGTTGTTTGTTAAAATCGTGTTACTAATAAAATGACACGTGACAATTGTTTGCTAAGAATGTGCTATATTACAACACATTACATAAAATTAAGCCACGTGGCTGAACCCCTGTCATTTATTATATATAGAGATTTTTCTATTTTAAAACACATAAAGGTTAAAAGGCACAACTAAAATATTTCCCCGTTTACAAGTGGGAATCATCACACGTGTTTTAGAACATATGAATTTGGCTCACGTATGCTATGATGCTAAGTCAACTTCTCAAAAAAGAAAAATATTCGGATCACGCATAAGAAATAATTTTTTAAAAGAAGCATATATTATTGACGTAAAATTTATTCATATGTTTTACTTATACATAGTATTCTAGAAATAAGCAATTTATTGTGGCAATTATAAAAAATTGACAGTTTTTATTGGATTCCTCTCAAGTCTTGACTTTCATCGAGTCATTTATTGCTTGCCTAAACACGTTGCTGATTTTAAGATCGCGGTCATCTCACTCTCACATTATCTCACAACATACGAATCTTTCCCTATACAAAATTAAAATTTTATATAAAAATCATAGAAACTTTCAATGTAATAAGAAAAGGAACTTTTAATAATCTAAAATAAAAATATATGGTATCTTAATAATGGAAGAATTTTATATATACCTCTAATATTGTTTATAATATCACTTATATTCTTACAAAAAAGTCCTACAAAAAATCCTGAATATCATATATAAAATAAAAACATATGGTACTTAAATAAATTTTTAAAATTCATATATATTCTTACAAAAAAATCCTAAATATCATATATTTTTTGAACAACCCCTAAATATCATATATATACCCTTATAAACTTTTCAAATATAAATATACACTCGAATCCTAAAGGTATCAGATTTAAATTTCACACTGATTTTCAACTTGCATAAGTGTGATTTCTAGATTTGTTTTATCCATGTCGAAACCAAATCAAAAGTACAAATTGGGTTGTGCCAACTATTACTTTATAGTTACCGGTCCCAATAATAAATAAGAGAGTAGGATTTATATTATGAGACATAATCTTTAAAAAAGCCTCAATTTTTTATTTTCTTATGAAGAGGTTAAGAATTCATGTGGAGGTTAAAAGTTCATCTACACAGTGAATAAAAGATTTAGATGTACAAGTGATAATGTAAAATTTAAGTTAGTGATTAGTGAAGGCTGGGATAAGGTGGGTGCTGGACCAGGTTAATCGATAGATACTCGGCCACCGACGATTTTAGATGCGACATGGGACCCCTATTAATTTATGGTATTTTAATATGTGGGCCCCACCGTCGATGTGTCTTTATCTTTTTCTTGTTTGCTTCTTTAAAATAATTAAATAAGTGAGGAGGTGCCCTTTTTTTTTTTTTTTTTCTATTATTGTGTTTAAACGTTAATGGGTTCAAGATACATTTCCAGTAAAATATTTAAAGTTGAGTTACTGTTTTTTTAGTAATGAGTTTCCTTATACTTGTGTTGAGGGTGCCATCTTAACTGGAAAACGAATAGGTTAGCCTGGTTAAAATAACATTTGGTTTAAGGCAGAGTCACATATTTAACGTTTAAAAATAAGTGAGGAGGTGTCCTCAAGCCGCTCATGCATAGCACGTGACTTTCTAACCCTCACGTTATCCAACTGTCCCCACCGTCTGCATTGCCACTTTGTTCTGACTTAATATATAAAAATTAAAATTAGCAAAAGTCACCATCTCAACTCATTTAATAACCAATACTAAAACAAACTTAAATTTAAATAAAAAGCCATAAAGAATTATATAAAGGAGGGAGTGGAACTGTGGAAGAGGGTTCCGTCTCAGGAACCTTGATGCTGAAAGGTTTTAAAAATTCTTGATTTCATCTAATATTAACCTACTATATATAATACAAGATTCTAACAAACTATACATAAAATAAGAAAATGATAAATATAAAAATAGAGCATATTTCAAATACAAATAAATACAAATGTATAATTATCTAATATGTCCTCGCAGTCTGAACGTCAACCGGTTAAATGCGAAGACTGGCCTTGAAACAATTAAATAAGACCCGCGCTAAACCCTTCGTGAAGATGTCCGCATATTGATAGTCAGCAAGGATATGTAGGACACGAATAGAACCAAGGAGCACTTTTTCGCGAACAAAATGTATTTCTATCTCAACATGTTGGTGCGCTGATGTTGAACCGGGTTACCGGATAAGTATGCGGCTGAGACATTGTCACAAAAAATAATGTTGGCATCACGAATAGGAAGATAAAGCTCAACCATAAGGTTGCAAAGCCAGGTCAACTCTGCTGTAGAATTAAAAATGCTGCAATATTCTACTTCGGCATTGGAGCGGGAGACTGTCGGTTGTCATTTGGAGGAGCAGGAGACCAAATTGTCTCCCATAAAAACACAGTACCCGAGGTAAATTTTCTTGAGTCCAGACACCCCCCAATTGGCATCAGAATAAGATGTTAGTTTAGTCAAACGGGAGGGGGTAATAGGGAGACCGTGAGATAAGGTACCTTTAAGATATCTTAAAATGTGTTTGAGGTACTGAAAATGTGGCTGGCGAGGTGCATGCATGAAGAGGCATACCTGTTGTACCGCATATGCTATGTCAGGTCTGGTGAAAATAAGGTATTGAAGAGCCTCGGCTAAGCTTCTGTATAGAGTGCTATCAGACATAAGGTCTTCAAATGTGGCACTTAATTTGGAGTCGGTATCACATGGTGTGGATGAGGGCTTGCAGTATGCCATCTTGGCCAAGTGTAGAATTTTCATGGTGTATGATTCTTGAGTCAAAAACAACCCATGCGAGGTGTGTTTAACCTCTATTCTAAGAAAGTGGTGCAGTCGTCCGAGGTCAGTCATTGCAAACTCAGTGGAGAGAGGCGATAATATCTTTGAGTAAATGATCATCAGAAGCAGTCAAAAGAATGTCACCCACCTATAAAAGTAATAAGCCGTCCGATTCCCCTTTTTGTAAACAAATAGGGATTAATCCGAATTGGTGCAATGAAACCCGCATCATGTAATGTATGATGCAAAATGATGGTACCAAGCTCGGGGAGCCTGTTTGAGGCCATACAATGACTTCTTTAACCTTCAAACATAATGAGGATTAGCTTTATCAATGAATCCCGGGGGCTGAGTCATGTATACTGTCTCTTGAAGGTCACCATGAAGGAATGCGTTTTTAACATCCAATTGGTGTATGCGCCACGATATACGGCAAGGCCGAGCACGGTACGAATTGTTGTCGGTTTGACAACATGACTAAAGGTCTCATCACAATCAACTCCGACCTGTTTTTGTTTCCCATTAACTACTAAACGAGCCTTGTAGCGCTGTAAGGTGCCATCCGCATGAAATTAATGTCTAAACAACCAAATGCAGTTAAGGATGTATGAGTTAGGAGGGCGTGGTACCAATTCCCATGTATCATTATCTATTAAAGCACTATGTTCATCGGTCATAGCCCGACGCCAGTTTGGATCGGCAAGGGCTAGGTGGTAGTTTTTGGGAATGGGATATAGGTTAGGCGTAGTAGATGTTGTGTGTAGGCTAAATGGTATGTTTGGTTTGGTGATACCATCGCGTAATCTATTGGTCATGGGGTGTTGTTGGGTGGGCCGAGAGGTTCAAGGTGGTGGTGGTGGTGGTGGATTTGTGGGTGGAGAGGTTGTTGGGGTTGAGGGCGGCGAGGATGTGGTGGTGTCGGCTGGTGGGGTCATTGGTTGAGGTTCGGGTAGAGAGGGGCCGAGGGGGGTTGGTATCGTGGTGGGGCAGAAAGTTGAGTGTGATAGGGCGAAGGGGATGTGTTGGTAGGGTTAGTCGGTTTGGTTTGGTCAAAGAGGAGTGGTGAAGGATCGGTGTCGAGGAAGGAGTAAGCGGGTGGTGGTGAAGTAGGATTGGAGGCAAAGGGAAAGGTTGTCTCATCGAAGGTAATATGTCATGAGAGAAGGATCTTGCTAGTGGATAAGTTAAGGCATCATAGCCTCAATAATTGGGAGGATAACCGAGGAAGACACAACGGGTAGAGCGGGTGTCGAGTTTGTGGGGTCGAGTGGCGGATTGATTTGGGTAACAGGTGCAGCCAAACAAGCGTAAGTGGTAGTACATAGGATTACATAGGTAAAGGGCGGCTAGAGGGGTGGTGTCATGAAGGGATTTTGGTGGGGAGAATGTTGTGGAGGTAAACCGCCACATGTAGGGCATGTACCCAATATTCGGGTGGTATGGAGGCATGAGTAACAAGCAAAGCATGATTTCGTTTAAGCAACGAATCATACGCTCCGCTTTCCCGTTTTGTTGGGAGGTGTGTGAACACGAGAAACAGAATTGGAAACCATGAGTGGAGGAGTAAACTTTGAATTGAAAGTTATCGAATTCTTCGCCTACGTCACACTGAAAGATTTAATATTACAATTAAATTGAGTTTTAACAAAAGAATGAAATTGTATGAATTTAAAGAATGTTTCTGATTTATGTTTTAGCGGATAGATCCAAGTATAATTTGTGAAGTCGTCAATGAGAACAAGGTAATATTTGTATCCACTTTTACTAATAATAGGTGAAGTCCATAAATCTGCTTGAACAATGTCAAATGGCAAAACAGTAGCAGACGTGGATAGATTAAATGGTAAACATTTATGTTTGGAAATTTGACATGAATTGCAAACAATTACCAATACGATTACAAGAAAGAAATTTAGAACTACGTAAGCTATCTAGAACATGTCCTCCCTGGTGACTTAGGCGGTCATGCCACAGATTAGAGCTAGAAGAACCAGGTATGGTTTGTGCTATCATGTATCCTTAAGATCCTCCCAGTCTTGTAATCCTTCATAGAAAAACCAAAGGGATCAAATTCGCATAACACATCGTTATCAATTGTAAATTGACGAACGGAAACAAGATTTTTAATGATGTGGGGTACGTATAAAAGGTTTTTAAGGTGAAGTGGCTTGTGGGGGGAGGGTAGGGTTAAATTACCGGATCCGAAAATAGGCACCAAATTACCATTACCGACAAATATAGATTTAATAGGTGATGATGAGGGAATTTGTGACAACCCGAATTTTCGATAATACTATTTAAATTAACTTTCTCCGTTTATCGTGAATTAGTCTATTTTACTACTTTGTAAGAATAATAATAATAAAATAATAATAAAGTTAATAATAATAATAAAAGAGCTCATTCGGGGAAAACGCGAAAAACCACTGAACATGTTAAATACGCAGTAATTTACAAACTCGTTTAATTATTCGGCATGTTTTAAAAAAATGATAAAATCAATAATATCGGAATATTTATAACATTTTGTATCTAACGGGAAATGAAATCTACAACGTTACGTGAGAACTAATTCGAACGCGTTACGAACCGAACCGTTAACGAACCTGTCATTTAACCTTACTATATAAACCCCTTTATACCCATTTTAGGGTTTTCAAGAATCAGAGAAGAGAGAAAGAGAGAGAGAGGCGGTCGCACATCCCTCTCCCCCTTCTCCCCTGCGATTTCCAATACTCCGGCCACCGGCGACCCGTTCCGGCGGGTGTCGGCGAGTGACACACAGGTCCGGACTCCCCACGACTCCCCGATCACGGTGGTGATCTTGATTTCTCCCCAAAACGTGACATAGGGACACGGATCGAAGGCAAAGATGGCGGTTGCAGGTCGGTTTCGGAGCGGTGGTGCCGATGGTTCGTGGTTGGGAGTCGATTGGTGCAGCTGTGGGTTCGATCGGGTCTCGAGGGTTACGTTGGTGGCTGTGTTGTTGTCGGTCGAGGTGAAGGTGGTCGCGGCTGTGGTGATTGTGGCTACGGTAGGGTGTTGGTGGCCGATGGTGGTGGTGGTCGAGCTATGGGAAGTGATGGTGTGGTTCAGGTGGCGATGTTGCGATGGTGCTACGGTGGTGATGGTGTTGGCTGTCGTGGATGTGGCGGTCGGTGGTGGTTGATTAAGGGCACCCGAAGGCTGCCCGAAGTGGCTGTGGATGATGGCTGTTTTGGTTGGTCGAACCGGTGGCTACAGCCCCGCCCTTGTGGTGGCTGTCGGTGTAGGTCGATGGTGGTTGCAAGGGATGATTGAGCAGTCGTGGTGGTGATACAGGTTATAGGTTATAGTGGTGGCTAATGGTGATAACGAAGGCTGGTTGAGTGGTTGGTGTTTTGGTGATAGTTGTAAAACAACAGTGATGAATTTGATGTTGGTATTTTGGTTGATTATCGATTGTAGGTTGGTGTTATTTTTTTGGTTGATTATCATTGTTGACTGTCGTTGTTTGTTGGCTGTGATTGTGGCGATGGTTGTTGTTGGTTGTGGTTGATGGTGCTGCCTGTGATGGTAGTGGTAAGACAACGGTGGTAGTGATAATGGTTGTTTGAAGATGATTGTAGTATTGGCTGATTTCATGGTTGCATGCGGGTTTTGGATGTGGATATCTGTCGCGGTGATGGTTATTGGCTGCAAGTGTAGCTGTTAGGAGTTTGGAATTGGAAGTGGTTAGACAAGGGACGACACTAGACTAATGGCGTGAGTAATCGGGAAGGTATACGCGCACGCTCGCTTATTTAACATATATACGAATCGATTGAGCTCGCCTTAAATTAGAATCATGCGCATATAAAACTTATCATAAATGTTGAATAATAATAATAGTGATAATGTTAATAAACGTCTAGAATCGAATTAACAACATCAACACACACACATACACACACACACACATATATATATATATAAATATATACTCTTATATGTTATACAAAACACTAGTTAAACATATAATCATGAGCTAAATGTGACATAATAAGGTTACTAATACAAACAAGTGTCACTATCGTGAACACCAACATTGTTACATTGTGCTAATATTAGTGTTAACACTCATATAAGTATTCTATCAAATGTTTTATTTGTTATTGATCATCTTATCTAAAATAATGATGAAGACAATTCAAGTTGTGAACTAAGACTAATACAATTAAAGAATTTCACTCGCTATTGGTAGTACTAGTAATTGAAATAAATAATACTAGTATCATAATAATACTACTACACAATCCTTATCATCATGTGTTACATAAACACTAGCATCACTAACGTTATCTTAGTAATAATATCCTATTCCTAATGAATGGTTAATCAAGCGTTATTACTAACTAGTTCACCATGGATGACAAAATTAATAATAGTAGCGTTTATTTATTGATATAATCGTATAAATTTCATTATTACTACTAACCTTATCAAAAGTGGTACAAATAATAAAACATTGTCACCATCATAACTTTTAGAGATACTTATTAACACAAATATAGCTATTATATATTAACGACTGTTACTTATTATTTCATTACTATGGTTAAACTATTAATATTAACGTTAAAGTCATTAATACTAATATCATCTATAAAGATTTAAGTCTCCAAATCAACAAATTATTGTTACAATTATTGTACTAAGAATCATTACTCGGATAAGAACATTGATTAATCTAATATGCACAAATTAGCACATGACAACAAATACTTGTACAAAAGCTAAGATACAACAAGGATACTAATCACCAACTTTAAGATAACTAAAGAGCTCAACCGCACGCATGTAATGACGTCGTGTTAATTCTAAACGTGAATCTCATATGTTCTAATTAGGATTGCTTTGTGGGTGATCATCACTTTTTTTCATTGAGCTCTGAATTGATATAAGCATACCAGGGGAGTTTACAGCCCCACTTTTACTTTATACTCTTTTTTGGGGGAGAGAAACATGCTGTTTTCATAAAAGTTACATTACATTGGATTTTTGTAATACTGCATATACTTGATACTATGGTGTATACTTGCCCAACGGACCGTTAATATGGACTTAACGAGGTAATTGTTAGTAGTACTACTGGGATTGACATACCCCACCCGGGCTAGTCGCGCTAGCACAACGTTCGTCAAACGGGTGAACGGTTAGCCTAATTACAAGTGTTGTGGTGGGACCACATCCGGGCCTGGTTTATTATTTGATTACATGTCAGTTCGGCCGCGCCTTCATACACATAGTGATCATTATGGACTAGCTACCCATTATATGCTTTAATTACTAATCCGGGAATTTCATTATACTTGACGGATTGATAATCCGGGATTTCATATTACTTATCGGATTGATAAATCCGGGGATTTCATTATACTTATCGGATTGATAAATCCGGGATTTCATTATACTTATCGGATTGATAAATTCGGGAATTTCATTATACTTTTCGGATTGATAAATCCGGGGATTTTATTAGACTTATCGGATTGATAAATCCGGGATTTCATTATACTTATCGGATTGATAAATCCGGGATTACATACTTGACGGATTACATAATCCGGGAATTACATATTTGACGGATTGCATAATCCGGGAACTTCATTACTGATAATTACTGTTTTCTGATAAACCTGTGAACTCACCAGTCTTGTACTGAGATTTTTGCATGTTTTCTCTCAGGACATTGATGTGGCACGTTAGGAGCACACATTCTACCGCATGTCATTCCGCATTCATCACAAACTGTTTTCAAGATTAAATCTTCATTTACATTATATAAATTGGATTGGACACGTGTTTGCGTGTTCCAAAACTGCTGTTAAATGTTTTCCTGTTTACGCTTCCGCAATACTTAAATATATTTGGTTTGTTTCATTAAATTTAAGCAACTTAAATGATTTGTAATTATCGAGTCGTTTGGTGTAACTGATGCTTATCTGAGATCCTGGTTATGTCACACGCCTGACGGTAAAACCCCGTTAGCGGAATTTGAGGGTGTGACAGATTGGTATCAGAGCATTAGTTATAGCGAACTAAAATGGACTTGCATTTTATTTGCATTGCATTTTAGACTATAGCTGGATTTGCATTAGTTACACACACATAGATTTCTAAGCTGTGCTTACTTAATTTGGTTGCCTGAAAACTTTTGCTTTAACATATCCCTGTGAGCTTACGACTACAGGGATGGTGGCTCCGAGTTGCTGTGAGTCACGGGAGGGGTTTCTTATGAATTTCCTGAACCTTACTGATCCTTTCGTATACCTGATTGATCGACCCCGATATAATACTTACATATTTGGTACTTCTATCGTTGATGACCACTGTACTTGACAAGATATGTTAGCCTGATAGGAGGAACCGGGGGTGATCATGCAAAGCAAATTACCATTACGGGTGCACACGTAATTGTAATTTGTCGTGCATGCTAAGTCCGGTGAATTTGGTCGGGTGGTAACGTTGTAGTCGGTATAAGTCATCGTTTCTACACTGTGAGCAAGAAATTTTCGATTTTCATAGAACATGGCTATTGATGTGGAAATTATCTTTCAATCCTATTTGTATAAATGCTCACTCTTACCTCGAGTTCGGATGAAATTCAACCCATGACATTTGTGCTAATCCCTCGGATTCGGACGGATTCTCTAGCTTGTCTATTTCTTTAAATTCTTGAATTTTTCTTCCTTTTTCATTCCAAGACAAAAGGGTTATTTTCATGTGACTGATAGCTTTGGATAAGTTTGTCATTGTATTCATCGATGATATACTGATCTACTCCCGTAATAAGGAAGATCATGAGGGACATTTGAGAACCATACTGGAATTGCTAAGAGATGAACAGCTTTACGCAAAGTTCTCAAAATGTGACTTCTGGATGCGTGAAGTGCAATTCCTTGGACACGTGGTGAATGAAAAGGGTATACATGTTGATCCTTCAAAGATTAAAACAATCAAGGATTGGCCGGCACCCAGGACGCCTACTGAGGTGCGATAATTCCTTGGTTTGGCAGGCTATTACCGAAGGTTTATTGAAGGATTTTCTAAATTGGCGCAACCTTTGACTGCCCTGACTCATAAGGGAATAATTTATAAGTGGGGTAGCAAAGAGGAAACAGCATTTCAGGCGCTTAAAGACAAACTCTGCAGCGCACCAATCCTAGCCTTACCAGAAGGAACTGATGACTTTGTTGTTTACTGTGATGCATCCATCCAGGGTTTGGGGTGTGTATTGATGCAACGTGACAAAGTCATAGCTTATGCATCTAGACAGCTCAAGGTGCATGAGAAGAACTATACAACGTATGATCTGGAACTAGGAGCTGTAGTATTTGCCCTGAAAATCTGGAGACACTATCTATATGGAACCAAGTGCACGATCTATACAGATCATAAGAGCCTCCAGCACATATTTGACCAGAAAGAATTGAATATGCGGCAACGGCGGTGGTTAGAGTTACTCAATGATTACGACTGTGTGATCAAGTACCATCCGGGTAAGGCTAATGTGGTAGCCGATGCCCTTAGTCGTAAGGAAACCCTAAAGCCTCGTCGGGTGCGTGCATTACAAATGACTATCCACTCTGACCTACCAGTGCAAATCAAAGCTGCTCAATCTGAGGCCTTGAAACGGAGAATCTCAAAGCAGAATCCATGCGAGGCATGGAGAAACAGTTGGAGGTTAAAGCTGATGGAATCCGTTATTTTATGAAACGGATCTGGGTACCACTGTATGGGAATTTAAGAGAAATGGTAATGGATGAAGCTCATAAGACACGTTACTCAATTCATCCAGGTTCAGATAAGATGTATCAAGACCTAAAGGAGTTTTACTGGTGGCCGAACATGAAAGCGGAGATCGCCGCATATGTAAGCAGATGCTTAACTTGCTCCAAAGTTAAGGTGGAATATCAGAGACCATCTGGTTTACTCCAGCAACCAGAAATCCCAGTGTGGAAATGGGAGCAAATATCGATGGACTTTATTACAAAATTACCTAGGACTCCCAGCGGATGCGACACCATTTGGGTTATAGTAGATCGCTTAACGAAATCCGCATATTTCCTGGCAATCCGGGAGACTGACCGAATGGAGAAACTGACACGCATTTACTTAAGAGAAATAGTCTCTCGGCATGGCGTACCAGTATCTATCATATCGGATCGGGATGCTCGGTTCACTTCTCATTTTTGGCAGTCATTACAACGATCATTGGGAACACGACTAGATATGAGCACTGCGTATCACCCACAAACCGATGGCCAGAGTGAACGTACGATCCAGACACTAGAAGACATGTTACGTGCCTGTGTGATCGATTTTGGCAGCAGTTGGGAAACTCATCTGCCATTGGTTGAGTTCTCCTACAATAATAGTTATCACACCTCAATTAAAGCCGCACCGTTTGAGGCACTTTATGGACGTAAGTGCCGGTCACCTGTATGTTGGGCAGAGGTTGGGGAAAGCCAACTTACTGGTCCGGAACTGGTGCACGAAACAACTGAAAAGATTGTACAAATACGTAATCGGATGGCAGCGGCACGTGATCGACAGAAAAGTTATGCTG
The DNA here is from genome assembly GCA_024085815.1 of Flaveria linearis. Lineage (NCBI taxonomy): Eukaryota > Viridiplantae > Streptophyta > Magnoliopsida > Asterales > Asteraceae > Flaveria > Flaveria linearis. Next base: position 105,748 of record JABSNV010000085.1, read on the forward strand.
ACAAGCGTCATAAACCATTGGAATTCCAGATTGGCGACAATGTACTTTTAAAAGTCTCGCCGTGGAAAGGAGTAATACGTTTTGGCAAGCGTGGGAAGCTAAGCCCTAGATACGTGGGGCCATTTGAGATTGTCAAACGGATTGGCCCAGTAGCCTACCAGTTGAATTTACCTGAAGAACTCAGGGGATACACGATGTGTTTCACGTATCCAATCTGAGGAAATGTCTATCTGATGAATCATTGATCGTGCCATTGGAAGAATTAAAAATAGATGACCAATTACATTTCATTGAAGAACCAGTAGAGATCATGGATCGAGAAGTCAAAACCCTAAAACGTAGCAAGATCCCTATCGTGCGTGTTAGGTGGAACTCAAAGCGTGGACCAGAGTTTACCTGGGAACGCGAAGATCAAATGAAAAGAAGTATCCACAACTGTTCAACGATCAGACACCAATTTCTTAGGAAACCGTCAGAAAACCTAACGCGTCTATGTTCTGCACAACTGACCAGCTGCTCATCACTCGTTAGTTAACCCTAGCGTTTTAATTTTCAGGACGAAAATTCCTTTAACAAGGGGGTAATGTGACAACCCGAATTTTTCGATAATACTATTTAAATTAACTTTCTCCGTTTATCGTGAATTAGTCTATTTTACTACTTTGTAAGAATAATAATAATAAATAATAATAAAGTTAATAATAATAATAAAAGCGCTCATTCGGGGAAAACGCGAAAAACCACTGAACATGTTAAATACGCAGTAATTTACAAACTCGTTTAATTATTCGGCATGTTTTAAAAAAATGATAAAATCAATAATATCGGAATAATTATAACATTTTGTATCTAACGGGAAATGAAATCTACAACGTTACGTGAGAACTAATTCGAACGCGTTACGAACCGAACCGTTAACGAACCTGTCATTTAACCTTACTATATAAACCCCTTTATACCCATTTTAGGGTTTTCAAGAATCAGAGAAGAGAGAAAGAGAGAGAGAGGCGATCGCACATCCCTCTCCCCCTTCTCCCCTGCGATTTCCAATACTCCGGCCACCGGCGGCCCGTTCCGGCGGGTGTCGGCGAGTGACACGCAGGTCCGGACTCCCCACGACTCCCCGATCACGGTGGTGATCTTGATTTCTCCCCAAAACGCGACATAGGGACACGAATCGAAGGCAAAGATGGCGGTTGCAGGTCGGTTTCGGAGCGGTGGTGCCGATGGTTCGTGGTTGGGAGTCGATTGGTGCAGCTGTGGGTTCGATCGGGTCTCGAGGGTTACGTTGGTGGCTGTGTTGTTGTCGGTCGAGGTGAAGGTGGTCGCGGCTGTGGTGATTGTGGCTACGGTAGGGTGTTGGTGGCCGATGGTGGTGGTGGTCGAGCTATGGGAAGTGATGGTGTGGTTCAGGTGGCGATGTTGCGATGGTGCTACGGTGGTGATGGTGTTGGCTGTCGTGGATGTGGCGGTCGGTGGTGGTTGATTAAGGGCACCCGAAGGCTGCCCGAAGTGGCTGTGGATGGTGGCTGTGGATGATGGCTGTTTTGGTTGGTCGAACCGGTGGCTACAGTCCCGCCCTTGTGGTGGCTGTCGGTGTAGGTCGATGGTGGTTGCAAGGGATGATTGAGCAGTCGTGGTGGTGATACAGGTTATAGGTTATAGTGGTGGCTAATGGTGATAACGAAGGCTGGTTGAGTGGTTGGTGTTTTGGTGATAGTTGTAAAACAACAGTGATGAATTTGATGTTGGTATTTTGGTTGATTATCGATTGTAGGTTGGTGTTATTTTTTTGGTTGATTATCATTGTTGACTGTCGTTGTTTGTTGGCTGTGATTGTGGCGATGGTTGTTGTTGGTTGTGGTTGATGGTGCTGCCTGTGATGGTAGTGGTAAGACAACGGTGGTAGTGATAATGGTTGTTTGAAGATGATTGTAGTATTGGCTGATTTCATGGTTGCATGCGGGTTTTGGATGTGGATATCTGTCGCGGTGATGGTTATTGGCTGCAAGTGTAGCTGTTAGGAGTTTGGAATTGGAAGTGGTTAGACAAGGGACGACACTAGACTAATGGCGTGAGTAATCGGGAAGGTATACGCGCACGCTCGCTTATTTAAATATATACGAATCGATTGAGCTCGCCTTAAATTAGAATCATGCGCATATAAAACTTATCATAAATGTTGAATAATAATAATAGTGATAATGTTAATAAACGTCAAGAATCGAATTAACAACATCAACACACACACACACATATATATATATATATAAATATATACTCTTATATGTTATACAAAACACTAGTTAAACATATAATCATGAGCTAAATGTGACATAATAAGGTTACTAATACAAACAAGTGTCACTATCGTGAACACCAACATTGTTACATTGTGCTAATATTAGTGTTAACACTCATATAAGTATTCTATCAAATGTTTTATTTGTTATTGATCATCTTATCTAAAATAATGATGAAGACAATTCAAGTTGTGAACTAAGACTAATACAATTAAAGAATTTCACTCGCTATTGGTAGTACTAGTAATTGAAATAAATAATACTAGTATCATAATAATACTACTACACAATCCTTATCATCATGTGTTACATAAACACTAGCATCACTAACGTTATCTTAGTAATAATATCCTATTCCTAATGAATTGTTAATCAAGCGTTATTACTAACTAGTTCACCATGGATGACAACATTAATAATAGTAGCGTTTATTTATTGATATAATCGTATAAATTTCATTATTACTACTAACCTTATCAAAAGTGGTACAAATAATAAAACATTGTCACCATCATAACTTTTAGAGATACTTATTAACACAAATATAGCTATTATATATTAACGACTGTTACTTATTATTTCATTACTATGGTTAAACTATTAATATTAACGTTAAAGTCATTAATACTAATATCATCTATAAAGATTTAAGTCTCCAAATCAACAAATTATTGTTACAATTATTGTACTAAGAATCATTACTCGGATAAGAACATTGATTAATCTAATATACACAAATTAGCACATGACAACAAATACTTGTACAAAAGCTAAGATACAACAAGGATACTAATCACCAACTTTAAGATAACTAAAGAGCTCAACCGCACGCATGTATGACGTCGTGTTAATTCTAAACGTGAATCTCATATGTTCTAATTAGGATTGCTTTGTGGGTGATCATCACTTTTCTTCATTGAGCTCTGAATTGATATAAGCATACCAGGTGAGTTTACAGCCCCACTTTTACTTTATACTCTTTTTGGGGGAGAGAAACATGCTGTTTTCATAAAAGTTACATTACATTGGATTTTTGTAATACTGCATATACTTGATACTATGGTGTATACTTGCCCAACGGACCGTTAATATGGACTTAACGAGGTAATTGTTAGTAGTACTACTGGGATTGACATACCCCACCCGGGCTAGTCGCGCTAGCACAACGTTCGTCAAACGGTGAACGGTTAGCCTAATTACAAGTGTTGTGGTGGGACCACATCCGGGCCTGGTTTATTATTTGATTACATGTCAGTTCGGCCGCGCCTTCATACACATAGTGATCATTATGGACTAGCTACCCATTATATGCTTTAATTACTAATCTGGAAATTTCATTATACTTGACGGATTGATAATCCGGGGATTTCATATTACTTATCGGATTGATAAATCCGGGATTTTATTATACTTATCGGATTGATAAATCCGGGGATTTCATTATACTTATCGGATTGATAAATCCGGGAATTTCATTATACTTTTCGGATTGATAAATCCGGGGATTTTATTATACTTATCGGATTGATAAATTCGGGGATTTCATTATACTTATCGGATTGATAAATCCGGGATTACATACTTGACGGATTACATAATCCGGGAATTACATATTTGACGGATTGCATAATCCGGAACTTCATTACTGATAATTACTGTTTTCTGATAAACCTGTGAACTCACCAGTCTTGTACTGAGATTTTTGCATGTTTTCTCTCAGGACATTGATGTGGCACGTTAGGAGCACACATCTACGCGCATGTCATTCCGCATTCATCACAAACTGTTTTCAAGATTAAATCTTCATTTACATTATATAAATTGGATTGGACACGTGTTTGCGTGTTCCAAAACTGCTGTTAAATGTTTTCCTGTTTACGCTTCCGCAATACTTAAATATATTTGGTTTGTTTCATTAAATTTAAGCAACTTAAATGATTTGTAATTATCGAGTCGTTTGGTGTAACTGATGCTTATCTGAGATCCTGGTTATGTCACACGCCTGACGGTAAAAACCCCGTTAGCGGAATTTGAGGGTGTGACAGAATTGAAACCATACCTAGTTGGAAGTGAGATGGTTGTGTAAAACTCTGAAATCTCCCAAGGATGAATCAACCAAGATCTCAATCTTAAGAATGCGGAATGTAATTGAGATTGGAAGAAGAAACAAGAATTCAAAACATAAACTTCATTCAATTGATAATCAAAATGATTACAATCTTGTGCAAATGCACAGAGAACATACAAAGTGATATGCGAAAGATTAGATTTGGAGTACCACTACAAAAACGAAAACAAACTATTTATACAAAACAAAATAGATCTCGCGTGACTCAGCTTTCGCACGGAGGATAGTTTCACGCGACTTCTTCTCTCGTGCGACTAATCTTTAGAAAATAAACTTTATTCCATCTTTAATTGTTTTGCCGAGCCTTTGACAGTATTCTACAATATCCCCCTAAAATTGTGATTGTTGTTTTAAGAGAAAAGAAACAATTACAATTTTATTCCTTATTTAAAATGAAAAATCTTTTTGTGAAAAATTCAAGAAATCAACTTATCCAAAGTTAATCATTCCCAATGATTACACAAGGAAATCAAATCGAGAATGATCAAATGCCTTGTAAATAAATCAGCAATGTTTTCAGTTGATGGCACTTGTTTTAAGTGAATAAGTTTACGATCAAAACAATCACGGATGAAATGGATTCGGATGTCAATGTGTTTAGTTTTGGAATGTTGAATGGGATTTTTGACGATGTTCAGTACTGCCGTGTTATCACACCAAATGGGTGTGTCATATATGTTAAGACCATAATCAAGAAGTTATTGTGAATCCAGACAAGCTGGGAACAACAACTCGAGGCAGCCACATATTCAGCTTCGGCAGTGGATGTTGAAACAGTGTTCTCCTTTTACACTGCCAGGAAATGAGTCTGTTGCCTAGAACTTGACATCCCCCTATAGTCGATTTCCTATCTAAATTACAACCACCATAATCACTGTCAATATAAGCAAATAAATTGAAATCGGAAGTTCGAGGATACCAGAGACCAAGTTTTGGTTGACCCTTGAGATACTTGAAAATTCGCTCGACAACTTTCATGTGTGATTCCTTTGGATCACTTTGATAGCGGGCACACTGACAAACAGGGAACATGATATCCGACCTGCTTGCAGTAAGATACATTAGGGAACCAATCATTGATCTGTACAAATGTTGATCAACTAATTCGCCTAATGGATCTGGAGTGAGAGTAGGACGAGAAGACATAGGAGTTGGAGTTACTTTGGAATCCTGAAACTTGTATTTCTCTAATATTGTCTGAACATATTTTTCTTGATGAATGAGAATACTAGTTTCAGTCTGATTAACTTGAATACCCAAGAAGAATGAAATTTCTCCAAGAGAGCTCATCTCGAATTTGTTCTTCATCACTTCTTCAAACTCCGTGCACATACTTTCATTGGTAGACCCAAAAATGATATCATCAACATAGATTTGTACCAGAATAATGTCATCGCCTGATTTTTGAATGAATAAGGTTTAATCATTGCTCCTCATGAATAACAATTTGCAAGCAAATGCTCAGTCAGAGTTGCATACCAAGCACGAGGTGCTTGATGTAAACCATACAACGCCTTATCCAATTTGTAAACATAATCTGGATGATCTGGATCTTCAAATCCAGGAGGTTGACAAACTAGGTTTCTTCCTTCATTTCTCTGTATAAGAAAGCAGTTTAACATCCATCTGATACACTTTAAAATTCATGTACGAAGCAAAGGCTAAGAAAATGCGTATTGCTTCAAGTCTTGCAACTGGAGCATACACCTCTTTATAATCCATCCTTCAATATGATAGAATCCCTGCACCACAAGACGTGCTTTGTTCCGAACTATAACACCTTTTTCATCCGTTTTGTTCCGAAATATCCATTTGTTCCAATCGGAAGCTTATCTTTTGGAAGTTCCACAAGATGCCATGTAAGGCCCCGTTCCCGGGCACCTCACAGTTGGTCATTCATCACACATTAAACGTTTTAAAACATATATTTACTTTGCAGCGGAATTTAAAAACATTCATTAATAACAAAAACATGTCATTCCTTCCATTACAACATTCGTTTTTATCTAAAATACAACGACATGTCAAAATATGGATGCCAGTCTCAACAACTGAGTAGTCGCCCTGTGCCATCCTCAGCAACATACCTGCCAACTGGAAAATACATAAAACGTCAGCGTTGCTGAGTGAGTTCTAGTTTTACATTAAAACATACTTTACTTACCGTCAAAACCATTCTTACATACATACAATCATACAACATACGTACACGTAGATAATATTATTATTATCTTCATCATTCATTCATTAGCTTTTGTTCGTGTACCGTTCATCATTAACATTCACGTTCTCTCTTTACGCTTTCCTTTCGTTCGTGCGTTTCCTACTTTCATTCATACGTTCGTTACATTCGTCCTTACGTACATTACGTTCATTCCTACGTTCATTTCATTTATTAGTACGTTCATCATCTTCATTCGTTCGTTCTTTAACTTTCATTCGTTAAGCATGTAAATCTCTAAGGGTCACCTCTCTCCCCTGCCCTCATGGTTCATACCCATGAGCCGACAAGGCATATTCTAACATTCTGGTGCCCCTATGGCTCTCAGTCCATAGACCGACACTCTGTTACCCCTAGACCATGCAAAACTTTCTTTCATATTCCTCATTCTCATCTAGATCTTGTCTCATGCAATATCCCCGACTCATATCCGAAGACTGGCACAGCACTGGGATACGCGACAAAGATCCCATACGAGTCAATCACAGAGATTGAACTCCAACCGAGTTTGTTGCGACACAAAGTCGCTCATCTCATAACTATGTTTGGCCTCGTGCCACACCCCCGCAGTTAGACATAACTCGGGTAACAACACCCCCATCGAAATGGGTAACATCACCCCACCAAAGTGGGTAACTACACCCCCACCGAAGTGGGTAACATCACTCTAACATCACCCCCACCGAAGTGGGTAACTACACCCCCACCGAAGTGGGTAACATCTATACGCATTTGTTCATACTTACTTGCACACATTGAAAGGTGAATTGTACCAATACCATAGGCTACACCCCGAACGTTATTAGCTACCGGGCCGAAGTCAACATATGACAACAAACGTATGCCACGGTACTAGAGGTAAGCGGTAGAGGTACCATGACCATGGTCAATCACATAGAAGGACCAATCGCGTTATTCAATGCTTGCAAGACATAATTCGTTCGTTCATTAATGCATGTATTCATCATCATTCTTCTTTTCGTTCATTCGTTAATACATGCATTCATCATCATGTTCCTCTTTCATTATCTTTCACTTTACGATACATAATACTTCATTAATTCATTTCTCGTTATTCGTAAAGTTTCAGAAAGATAAGCGTACACAATCACAAGGAACATACACACATCATACATATTCATCTTACATTCATCATCATACGTAGCATCATCATATCATACCATACTTAACAATATTTTAATAATATTGTTAACAATAATATACTAATAATAATATTAGTAACAATTAGGGTTAATCATACTCATCATTATATGCATGAGACATCATCATTTATTAACCCTAGTCAACCCTGGTCAAACCTCGAACTACGGAATTACTGGAAATTCCTGAAAATTTCTAAGTGTTCTAGTCGTTTTAGCACTATTGGTCGTATAAGCCTCTGGGCGTATGAGCACTATTAGTCGTATAAACACTGCTGGGCTTTTCATTCAACACTTAGAATTATCAACTGGTCATACGACCACACTGTTGGTCGTATGACTACTGCTGGTCGTACCAACTCTGGACTTAGAAACATATTTGGATCATACGACCACTGTTGGTCGTATGAGCCCATACTTAGAAAGTTTTCACATGGTCATACGACCACTGTTGGTCGTATGAGTCCTGTGGGTCTCATACTTAGAAAATTTACATTGTCATACGACCACTGTTGGTCGTATGAGTTCTGTGGGACATTTCAATACTTAGAAAATCCTGATCATACGACCACTGTTGGTCGTATGAGCACTAATGGTCTCATCACTTAGAAAAATCCTGGTCATACGACCACACTGTTGGTCGTATGACCACTAGTGGACTTACCAACTTTTGCTTATTTATTCTAAGTCCCATTTTCAGACACATTAGCATCCTACTCATATGTCTAATTCATAATCCAAGTCCAAACATCAAAATGCCTAATTCTAAGCATATACACATGATTCTAGGCATAAATCTAGCATAAACATAAACATACATACAATCGTTCATACGGGTTTCAACCCAAACTTTATAAAAATATATTTACATGCATTTTCAGCCCCAAAAAAATAAAAAAAACCAGTAAAAAGGGGTCTAGAACTCACCTTAGCTGCTCTTCAAGTTCAAACTCCCCTGCTCGAGCTTTTCCAAAGGACTTGAAAGCCTAGATGTGTCTAAAACACACAAACCCGAACACACATACACATAAGAACATGCATTTCTCGGTTTCTTAGCTCAAACACCACTTAAAAACACTAATTCTTACCTTGAATTAGATTTCTTCTTCTTTCTCTCTCTAAAAACCGAAGCCTCTGCTGTTTCTCTTTCTAAAAAGACGAATGAGGGTGTTTGACAGGCCAAAATGGGCGGCCATACCTCTTTATCCACCAACTTTTATTTTCTTTTGTCCTTTTGGCACTTTTTACCTTTAACTTTTAGCTGACCTCAGTTTTCTTCCCTTCTCTTTCTATTTTATTCCTTTACTTCTTTAAAAGAATTTACGGGTGTTACAAGTCCACCCCCCTTATATAGGTTTCGTCCCCGAAACCTGTTATTCCTTAAACCCGTATGAGCAGTACTGTCTCACCTCTTCTTCCAGTCTCTCGTCCGGAATTCAATCGCTCTACATCGTTATCGACATTTGATTTCTGGTCTGTCTTTGACTATTCTGCGTTACTGATCAATGATTATTTGACCAGCACCTGCGACCTCAAGCATGCCATGTAGAGTGCGGTCACTACGATTAAGAGAATCATCACAATATCCGAGCAAAGTCTCGGCGTCATAATCATTGAGCTTCAGAGCATCACTGAGAACCTTCAGCTTTCATGCTTTGAAACACACGGCCATCAACTTGCGTATAGTTGCTAGCCCCTTATTTGATGTTCTTTACGTATGTGTAATGACCCTTTGGCAACCCAACACTGACAAGAAAGACAATCCGGCTTATTTGGTGACTTAATCCAATTTAGCTCTTTCCTTTACTTCCAACCTTCCATTCTACTTGTTTGCTACAACGTCGAAACTATTGTACGTTGCCGTTCAATGAACCACTCAAAAGCTGAAATTGTTCCTTAGACAACGGGTGACATAACTCTCTTAATTGCATCGCGCAATCCTCTAGGGCATCAGGTAACCTAGTGAATCCACTAATAGTATTCTCTACATCGAAGGGCTCATTGATGTTCCTTCTCCTTTTGTTTCCGTTCTCTTCCGATCGTCGTACATCCTTCCCGGAGAAGCCTTCATCATAACCCATTGTCGCAGATCGGCACCGAACTTTTATCGGGCACCACCAATCAATCCATCTCTTTTGCAGCGCTTGGTGCTTGCCTCATAAGCTACTATTCGATTCACCCGGAGGTGTACATCTATCCCCCTACGTCTATCAGGGATGGTTTGACAGAAAAACAGGCGCTCTCTCTCAATTCTATTGCGGGGTCCGTTAGCGCACTGGGTAATCTAGTTGGCTTCCCTATAGTAGCTCCTAAGTCGAATGACATTGATTCTTTCTATTCCTAATATGCAACTTATCACGAAAGGCAGCAGGAATGAAACCAGAGCCATAATCAACTACACAAAGGCTAAAGGTTAATTGACTAGAAACATACCTGACGTAACATCGGGGCTCACCCTAGCCTCCTCCCGCGTCATCGTGTAGGTGCTGCGTTTGCCTTCCGTCCTTCTCTTCCAGCCTCCTTACAATCCCTGCTCCTGTGACCTTCCTCCCCACAAGAATAACACCTCCCCATACCGCAGTTCTTCGCCACATGTCCGGCCCTACCACAACGGAAACAGACATTGGTCCCCAGTCTACATTCCCCGGGGTGCTTGTGTCCACACTTCTTGCATACCTCACCCTTCCTTATTATCCTCTCCCGATCATCGATCCTCATTATCTTACCTTCAGTCACCACTCTGCCAACACTATCTCGCCTTCCTTTCCCCTTCTTAACATAGGCTCGCTCCTCCGCTTCGCCCTTCATCGCCATCGCCTCCCGCTCGTCGTATAACCTTCCCGCTAGATCCCCGCCGACCTGAACGTGCTTGGTCGGGCAGCGATCATGTGCCTACGGATATCCGCCGGCAAGCCCTGAACATACCTCTTGATTTTCCGCGAAAGAGGTGTCACCTGATCCGGCACCAGTCGTGTCAACTCGTTGAATTTAGTGGTGTATTGCTGATGTGTCATCGTTCCCGCTTCCAATTGCAGGAGCTCCCTTTCAACTTTGTCCATTTCACGGCAAGGACAGAACTCCTCAATCACCAGCCTTTTCAACTCTGACCATCTCATTCCTCCAATAGTCCGACTACCCTCAGCTTGAACTATATTGTCCCACCAACACAACGCTGAGTCCACGAAAGAATGAGCGGCAAACTTAACTTTCTGATCTTCCCGGCACTCACTAATTTCCAGTACCGCTTCCATCTCTCTGACCCAACGATGAGCCGCGCAGCAGTACCATTACCATCAAAAGTTGGGGGTTGGCATCGCCGAAACGCCCCATAATCACAGCCCCGTGCCGTCTCCGGCGCAGGCGCTTCCTCTTCTTCCTCATCCTCGTCATCGGACAATATCGTTTCTGCCTCTGTCTGTTGCTGTCTACCGAAGGATCGATTCCTCCCTCGTCTATCATCCTCGCGTACTGCCTTTATCACTTCGGTCATTACAGATGGTAAGATTGTCTGCATCACCTGGTGCACTTCTTCAACTACCGCCTCTTTCACCGAGGCTCTCAAGTTAGCACTCTCATCACCACCTCCCGGTTGAGGTGTTTCGGGCTCCTCGTGAACCACCTGTTCTACTCTAGATCGTGCTCTCGTGACTCGTGGTTCAACACCATGTCCGCCACTACCTCCACCATGGGAAGCCTTAGAAGGTCTACTACCGGCCATTCTCTAACTTACACTGAAAGATTTAAACACTACACGGTCATTCCAGGGAATAGCTCAGTTCATGTCAAGTATAGTAAGTCCCTAATTACGGTGATCAGTTGTAATTAGCCACTTACTCTACTCTTCACACCCCAAGCATTACCTGTCCTGACTATATTAGCATCTAAATCTAACAGTAACACATAAACACATAACATGCGCACACAATACCGGTTAACTCTAAGAAAATACCTGATGGCGCGCAGCTACTCAGTTTGGCATCCCTTCCCTTTCCGTCCCATTCTCAGTTTAAGTTAAGGTTTATTTTGAAAATTTACCCATTTTACTTAAACTTTTGCTCTGATACCAACTTGTAAGGCCCCGTTCCCGGGCACCTCACAGTTGGTCATTCATCACACATTAAACGTTTTAAAACATATATTTACTTTGCAGCGGAATTTAAAAACATTCATTAATAACAAAAACATGTCATTCCTTCCATTACAACATTCGTTTTTATCTAAAAATACAACGACATGTCAAAATATGGATGCCAGTCTCAACAACTGAGTAGTCGCCCTGTGCCATCCTCAGCAACATACCTGCCAACTGGAAAATACATAAAACGTCAGCGTTGCTGAGTGAGTTCTAGTTTTACATTAAAACATACTTTACTTACCGTCAAAACCATTCTTACATACATACAATCATACAACATACGTACACGTAGATAATATTATTATTATCTTCATCATTCATTCATTAGCTTTTGTTCGTGTACCGTTCATCATTAACATTCACGTTCTCTCTTTACGCTTTCCTTTCGTTCGTGCGTTTCCTACTTTCATTCATACGTTCGTTACATTCGTCCTTACGTACATTACGTTCATTCCTACGTTCATTTCATTTATTAGTACGTTCATCATCTTCATTCGTTCGTTCTTTAACTTTCATTCGTTAAGCATGTAAATCTCTAAGGGTCACCTCTCTCCCCTGCCCTCATGGTTCATACCCATGAGCCGACAAGGCATATTCTAACATTCTGGTGCCCCTATGGCTCTCAGTCCATAGACCGACACTCTGTTACCCCTAGACCATGCAAAACTTTCTTTCATATTCCTCATTCTCATCTAGATCTTGTCTCATGCAATATCCCCGACTCATATCCGAAGACTGGCACAGCACTGGGATACGCGACAAAGATCCCATACGAGTCAATCACAGAGATTGAACTCCAACCGAGTTTGTTGCAACACAAAGTCGCTCATCTCATAACTATGTTTGGCCTCGTGCCACACCCCCGCAGTTAGACATAACTCGGGTAACAACACCCCCATCGAAATGGGTAACATCACCCCCACCAAAGTGGGTAACTACACCCCCACCGAAGTGGGTAACATCACTCTAACATCACCCCCACCGAAGTGGGTAACTACACCCCCACCGAAGTGGGTAACATCTATACGCATTTGTTCATACTTACTTGCACACATTGAAAGGTGAATTGTACCAATACCATAGGCTACACCCCGAACGTTATTAGCTACCGGGCCGAAGTCAACATATGAGCAACAAAACGTATGCCACGGTACTAGAGGTAAGCGGTAGAGGTACCATGACCATGGTCAATCACATAGAAGGACCAATCGCGTTATTCAATGCTTGCAAGACATAATTCGTTCGTTCATTAATGCATGTATTCATCATCATTCTTCTTTCGTTCATTCGTTAATACATGCATTCATCATCATGTTCCTCTTTCATTATCTTTCACTTTACGATACATAATACTTCATTAATTCATTTCTCGTTATTCGTAAAGTTTCAGAAAGATAAGCGTACACAATCACAAGGAACATACACACATCATACATATTCATCTTACATTCATCATCATACGTAGCATCATCATATCATACCATACTTAACAATATTTTAATAATATTGTTAACAATAATATACTAATAATAATATTAGTAACAATTAGGGTTAATCATACTCATCATTATATGCATGAGACATCATCATTTATTAACCCTAGTCAACCCTGGTCAAACCTCGAACTACGGAATTACTGGAAATTCCTGAAAATTTCTAAGTGTTCTAGTCGTTTTAGCACTATTGGTCGTATAAGCCTCTGGGCGTATGAGCACTATTAGTCGTATAAACACTGCTGGGCTTTTCATTCAACACTTAGAATATCAACTGGTCATACGACCACACTGTTGGTCGTATGACTACTGCTGGTCGTACCAACTCTGGACTTAGAAACATATTTGGATCATACGACCACTGTTGGTCGTATGAGCCCATACTTAGAAAGTTTTCACATGGTCATACGACCACTGTTGGTCGTATGAGTCCTGTGGGTCTCATACTTAGAAAATTTTACATTGTCATACGACCACTGTTGGTCGTATGAGTTCTGTGGGACATTTCAATACTTAGAAAATCCTGATCATACGACCACTGTTGGTCGTATGAGCACTAATGGTCTCATCACTTAGAAAAATCCTGGTCATACGACCACACTGTTGGTCGTATGACCACTAGTGGACTTACCAACTTTTGCTTATTTATTCTAAGTCCCATTTTCAGACACATTAGCATCCTACTCATATGTCTAATTCATAATCCAAGTCCCAAACATCAAAATGCCTAATTCTAAGCATATACACATGATTCTAGGCATAAATCTAGCATAAACATAAACATACATACAATCGTTCATACGGGTTTCAACCCAAACTTTATAAAATATATTTACATGCATTTTCCAGCCCCAAAAAAAATAAAAAAAACCAGTAAAAAGGGGTCTAGAACTCACCTTAGCTGCTCTTCAAGTTCAAACTCCCCTGCTCGAGCTTTTCCAAAGGACTTGAAAGCCTAGATGTGTCTAAAACACACAAACCCGAACACACATACACATAAGAACATGCATTTCTCGGTTTCTTAGCTCAAACACCACTTAAAAACACTAATTCTTACCTTGAATTAGATTTCTTCTTCTTTCTCTCTCTAAAAACCGAAGCCTCTGCTGTTTCTCTTTCTAAAAAGACGAATGAGGGTGTTTGACAGGCCAAAATGGGCGGCCATACCTCTTTATCCACCAACTTTTATTTTCTTTTGTCCTTTTGGCACTTTTTACCCTTTAACTTTTAGCTGACCTCAGTTTTCTTCCCTTCTCTTTCTATTTTATTCCTTTACTTCTTTAAAAGAATTTACGGGTGTTACATGCCAAACATTAAGTTTCTTGAATTGCATCAACTCATCTTGCATTGCTTCTATCCAACTATTTTCTTTGAGTGCCATTTCAACATTCTTTGGCACTACTTATGATAGAAATCAAATATACAAACATGTGTTGATTGCCCCTGATCGACTTCTGGTAACTACACCTTCATGCAACGGACCGATAATTGCTTCAGTTGGATGAGTTTTATAAATTCTAAGATGAGGAATATCATCTGCAATAATCTCATCTTCCAAATTAGTTATATGTTCAACATTTGCGATCACGTCTTCAGAGTTTCTAGATTGATAAACAATATTTTCTTCAAAAGTGTCATCTGAAGTGTGATTTTCAGAAGCATGGACACAGTTGGAGAATCTGCAAATGGAACTTGGATAACTTCAACTGAAGTAGCAATAGTATCTGAAGAAGACGATGCAGACAATTGTGAATTAAGTGATTCTTCTGGCTCCTGATTGTGTAACTAATCTGAAAGATGTTCTGGTAAACAAGTACTTACAGACATATGTACAGAAGCAGTAGGAATACTCTTGGACGATGATTGTATTACAGAATCATCAGATATGATAGCTGGAAGTTCCTCAATGATTTTATTTTCCAAAGATAATGAGAGAGAATTAGCATATGCAGATAAAGGTTTAGAAACTTTAAAATTAATGAACAATGATTCATAATCATAAACCCATGATAGAGCTGATCCTGCATCAGTTATGTTAAGCTCGTGCCAGTCAATATTAAATGACTCAATTATTTGTCTTGTTCTTTTATTATAAACCCGATATGCAACCTTATTAGCTGCATATCCCACAAAGTAACATTCATCAGCCTTTTCAGAAAATTTTGAAGTTGATTCGGTTGTGTGTAACAAAGTACAACAACAACCAAAGGCTTTAAAATATTTGACTTTGGGTTTGTGTTTATATAAAATTTCATAAGGAGTCATATTTAATCTTTTATTTATTAGAACGCGATTCTGAACATAACATGCAGTGTTTACTGTTGGAGCATATATTGTCATATATAGTGTGTCCGTCGCTTGACGAATAGTCTAGGCTTAATGTATTACACCTGATATGTTGTAAACACATGAAACTAGGTCATTCGCAGGAGCATATGTGAATGAGACTCAGTCGTACGACTGAGCCAGGCTAATGGACCAGTCGTGCGACTGAGAGATGCGATTGGAGCATTCGTAAGACTGAACCATAAGAATGGTCCGGTCGTACGATTGAACCATACGCATGGTCCAGTCGTATGATTGAACCATACGCATGGTCCAATCGCACGAATGGGCCCAGTCGCATCTAATATGAGCCGAGGCCTATATATACCAGTTTCAATGTGTAGAAACTTAAGGGTTTTAGAGGGTTTTGTGCCCGGGGCCTAGTTGCTGCCGGATGAGATGGGAGATCATGCTCGATCTCCCCTTGCCAAGAGTCTTGATTCTTAAGTTGTAACGAGATTAAAATCGTTAGGTTTTATCAATGAAATCATTCGATTATTGTTCGTACTATTGTTTATCTTTTGGTTTTTCTCCTTCCGTCAAGAACACGCTCGTATGTTCAACGATCCAGCAACTTCACAATTGGTATCAGAGCCAGGTTACTGCTGGAATGATCTAACAATCATTCTAGCAACCCGAGCTCTTGATTTCTAGATCTATTTCAGGTTCTTTGACGTTAAACCCACTTTGTGTTCTTCGTGTTTTGCTCAGATCTGGTTACGTGTGGTGCTTCTATGTTAAAATCGAACTCGAAACCACGTTCCCATCACCCCTGCGAATCTTATGATGTCTATTTTATTTCGGTTCATGTAAAATTCATCAGATTATGGTTTTTGGCACCTATAGCTGCTGCAGATATGAAAATCTACGTGCAGACCCGTTCGTACGACTGGACCATGCGACTGGACCATTCGTACGACTGGACCATGCGACTGGACCATCAGTACGACTGGACCATCCGTACGACTGGACCATGCGACTGGACCATCCGTACGACTGGCATGCGACTGGACCAGTCTTATGACCAGTCATAAGACTGGACCAGTCTTATGACCATTCATGCTACTGGACCAGTCTTATGACCAGTCATGCTACTGGACCAATCTCACGAAGATATCATTCGTATTATCTAATCACACGAGTGTGATAATTGTACTCCATGTCATACGAATGAACGACGTTCCAAAAAAAAGGTCTCGAACTACCGTTTGCACAGATTTAAGGATGAGCAAAGCACATTCACCTTGAGTCAGGAGCATCTGACTATTTATGGGCCAACCAAGTAATATTTATTTCCACACAGAAAGGATTCTGCTTCGTGGAGGGAATCCGTGATTATCATAGTTGAGACGCAATCAGAAAGATGATGATGTGAGCAGGTTTCTGATGATGAATCTACGTGCATGCTGATTTGTTTGATATTGTCAGCTGTGGATTGGAACCTTCAACCTTTTGCCCAATACACCGTATGAAGACGCCAGGAGAGCACAATGTTTATATATTGGATATGCTGAATGTGAGGGGGAATTTCTACAGTTGTTAATGTTAATCAGATTAGACTGTGTGAAGATTGAAGCAATGGAAAACGTTTCATGTCATTATCAGGAAAAATCAGTCATATGGGGAATCTTGCTGCTATGATGGTGTTCTGCAAAGTAAACGAAAGCTATTGTGCCTAAATTCATTTTCAGGGATACTGTAGTTACCTGATGGATCGGTAACGTTGGCTAATATGGTTGTTCGTTTTATTCTATTGGAAACCAGAGCAAAGATTGACTGGAGATTGTAAGAGGTGTTATCTACTATTCGCAAGCAACGCCTAAGGGGGAATTTGTTGGAGCATATATTGTCATATATAGTGTGTCCGTCGCTTGACGAATAGTCTAGGCTTAATGTATTACACCTGATATGTTGTAAACACATGAAACTGGGTCATTCGCAGGAGCATATGTGAATGAGACTCAGTCGTACGACTCAGCCAGGCTAATGGACCAGTCGTGCGACTGAGAGATGCGATTGGGGCATTCGTAAGACTGAACCATAAGAATGGTCCGGTCGTACGATTGAATCATACACATGGTCCAGTCGTACGATTGAACCATACGCATGGTCCAATCGCACGAATTGGCCTAGTCGCATCTAATATGGGTCGAGGCCTATATATACCAGTTTCAATGTGTAGAAACCTAAAGGTTTTAAAGGGTTTTGTGCCCGGGACCTAGGTGCTGCCGGATGAGAGGGGAGATCATGCTCGATCTCCCCTTGCCAAGAGTCTTGATTCTTAAGTTGTAACGAGCTTAAAATCGTTAGGTTTTATCAATGAAATCATTCGATTATTGTTCGTACTATTGTTTATCTTTTGGTTTTTCTCCTTCCGTCAAGAAGACGCTCGGATGTTCAATGATCCAGCACTTCACATTTACTGCCTCAGCCCAAAAGAACAAGGGTAATTTAGCAGCAGATATCATAGTTCGAGCAGCTTTAATGAGTGTTCTATTCCTCCGTTCAGCAACTCCATTTTGTTGTGGAGTGCCTGCAGCACTAAATTGTCTCACAATGCCTTTGGATTCACAGAACTCATTTAACGTCTGATTGCAAAATTCTATTCCGTTGTCACTTCTGATGCATTTGACCTTCTTATCTGTCTGATTCTCCACCAGATTGATGAATTTGATCAATAGATGTGGAGTCTCATCCTTAGATGCTAAGAAAAACACCCAAGTAAATCTTGAAAAATCGTCAGTAACAACCAAACAATAAGATCGTCGACCCAAGCTTAAAACACTTACTGGACCGAATAAATCCATGTGTAAGAGTTGTAAGATTGATTCGATTGAGTTGTGTGCAATTGGTTTGTGAGGAAGTTTATGTTGTTTACCCTTGGAACATGACAAACAATGTTCAATTAGTTGAAATTCCTTTTTAGGTAAACCTATGACATGATTTCCACATAGCAGTTTATTCATATTTTTGAGATTTACATGTCCCAACCTAGGATGCCATAACATGGAATCATTCTCCGAGGCTTTGGATAATAAACAAGAAGCTGTTACCAAAGAATTAGAACAATGCATATCAAGAAGATATGTATCATTGTCTCTCGGAGTCCTCATCAAAATCCATTCATCAGGAATTACAAGACCCGGTTTTATGATTAAACATTCCTTATTAGTAAAGTGTGTAGAATACTGTTTATCACAAATTTGAGACACACTTAGCAGGTTATGTTTTAGTTCCTCAACAAAATTTACATTTTCAAAACTTAGTACACCATTTGTGACTGTACCACGTTTAGTAATTCGACCTCTTTTGTCACCAGCAAATATTTCCCTTCCTCCATTGTATGACTGAACATCTTGAAGTAGATATAAGTTTCCAGTCATATGTCTTGAACAACCGCTGTCTACATGCCATAAGCTTTCAATGTTCTTTAGCGGTAGTTTCTGCATAAGTAGTGGAATTACTTAGTCTTTGGTACCCAAGTCAAACAAGTCTTGAGCACATTCTGAGTTGCTTTTAAACAAAATGATTTAAGATTGTTGTATTGGATGTGTACATTAACAGTTTCTTTAACACTTCCCAATTTAATTTTGTCAATTAAATCATATTTCAAATACTTGTTCTTTTCTACATCATTAGTATATACAACATTTGTGTTTAATGGTTTTGAAAATTTTCCACGAGTAAAAACAATTTTCAATTATGAGCAATAGAATTATGAAACCGTTGTCTGCTTTATGATTTTGGTCGATAAGGACAATTATTAGCAAGATGATTTATGTTTCCACATTAATAACATTTTCTTTGTTGTGTGTGGAAAATAAACTGTGAATGACAATTTTGAAAATTATCATAAAAACCAAAGTCAGATTGACATTTAGGTTTAACTTTCTGCACAGTGTCTCGTATCTTTACTTCATTGAATAATTGCTTGTTCATCTTAGAAAGATTCGAGGAAATCGGTGATTTTTGAACACTTGAGATGTTAGATTTATCTTCTTTGGCTATTTGAACAGGTGATGCTGGAATTGGACCAGTCTTAGATTGTGCTGGAGAAGGACCAGGCTTTGTTATTCGAATTGATGCTGGAGAAGGACCAGGCTTTGTTATGCGAATTGATGAAGAAGAACCAGTCTGTTGCACACCTGGGCTACACATATCTTGTTTCACAAGATTAGCATTCTGATGAAGTTTATTTTTAAGAATCAAAATTTGTTTCTTTAAAAATATAATCTTCATCTTCAATAAAACCTTTAGAAACAAATCTATTTGTAAAATCTTTTTCAAGATTAATTTTATGATTAGCCTTTTGAGTTGCATTCAAATTACAATTGAAACTTGATTTTTTTCATATAAAACATCATGCTTTTCATTCAACAAAGAAGTTTTGCTACAATCAGATTTGATACATTTAACATTCTTATTTTTTAAACTCTCTTTCTCATTCTCACAGTCACTATCACTCTCCCACTCTTCTACCAAACCATCCACCTTTAAATTATCTGCACAAAAAATTCAGTTGATTGTTTAGTTTTTGTTATTGTGATAGGATCAACAGTCAAATTTATTTTGACTGAAGGTTTTAAGTCTGAGGAAGGTGAAAAACCTATCCCATAACTCATATCACAATCAGAAATGACATCAGACGATGACAAACATGAATAATCATGATTGATTGGTGGAGTGATGTTCAAAAATCCAACACCACTTTTTTCTCCTTTTATCTTCTGAGTCATTTGAGATTTGATAATACCTTCAACCATGTTTGATGAAAGTTCAAACTTTTCAACAGTCAATTTAGCCAAGCTAGTTCACTGTTGAGTCGATTTATTTCCAAGGCGAGTTCATTATTTCTTATAGTCAAATCATTATTTGTACATTCTTTATCATAAAGATTTAATTGTAAGTTATACACAGTTTGTTTAAACCTTCAAGTTTTTCTTTGAAAATCTTTTCATTTGACTTATGTTTTCGAGCTTGATATTGAAGTTTTTCAACTTCCATTATCAAGTTCTCATTATGAACTCTGTACCTTTGAACTTTATCAATACATATATCTGTACATAAATCGTTATATACCTTTGATTCTGAGCTGCCTTCTTCTGATTCTTCAATCTTCTTTACCATAAATGCTTTTATCCCAGTAGCATTTTCTTTCACTGGAGCAACTTCATCAGTCTTTGAATCTTCAAAATTACATTTGATTGGAGGCTCAACAGTGTTCTCTTCCACATTCACTTCTCTGTTTGTAGCTGGAGACATCTCAACAGCTTTCTGTTCGATGATTGTTTCAAGAATATCCATCTCAAATTAATTTCTAGCCAAGTTCTCAACCAAAACTTATTCCATTTCTTTCTTCTCCTCAACCACCTTATCTTCATTCTTTTCCTCCTCAGCAAACACTCCATCCAAAAGATAATCAGATATAAACTCAGCAAACAGATTCTCATTTTCCTCTGGTTTAGTCACAATTTGAGCAACCAAAGCTGTAGATAGCTTTAAGTCAAGTGCTTCCATCTAATCTGATCAATCATACTTAGCATTTGTTTGTGAAACTAATGCCTTATTACCCCCAGATGAACTTGCTTTATCTTTCTTAGCTTCAACCTCCATATTTATCATTCTTTTTGATCCTTCAGCTTGAACAGATTTTGGTTCTGTACATTCTCTAGCAAAATGTCCTGGTTTATCACAGTTATAACATCTCAGATTAGACTTATCAAAACCAATTTTGCTTGCGTTGTTTACTCCAAACATTTTCCTTCCTGTTCTTCTTGCAAAGCTTTTATCCCTGTACACCACCATAGCCATTTGATACTTAATATCATTTTCTTCCACATCATCAGGATTGACTTGTTGAAGATCATCAATAAGAACATTTGGTGCAGTAAGTCTTCCAGCCATGAATGCTTCATAACTAGACATGAAAGTAGTGAATAGAGCAAGATGTTCCTCAGCAATCTGAAAGTCTGCTTTGAGGAATTTGTAGTAGCAACATAGGCTTGTTAACACTTTGTGGAGCTGGAGTATGAGGGATTTGTTGATGAATGATGGGGGAATAATGTTAAACAGCTAGATTTTGAACTTGTTAGTTCATAACTGGTTGAATTTCAGGAGATACTGAACTTCCTGTTTGCTGTTGCTGACACATCTGAGTGTAACTGACATAATAATTAGGATTACTAGCCATTTTAGCATATAAAGCAGTTGCTTCTGCACCTAAAGAACTCAAATGATTTGCAGCTCTCTGTTTATCATCCATTTCATAAGACTTGATAGTGGATATTAAATCAGTCAGAGGTAGTGTGTACAAATCTTTAGTTCTTTTGATCAGAGTACAGTTGTGATTCCAACTATAAGGAAGTGAATTCATCGGTTTCTTGTTAACCATGATTGGTTCCACTGTTATTCCAGCACTTTTCATCTTAGTAACCAGTTTCATGAATCTGGCTATTTAAACATCCAGCAGCTCTCCCATAACATGATTGAACATATTAAACTCTTGATTCAGCATGTCTTTCTTACTTTCCCTCATATCTTTGTTTCCCATTATTTGAGTTTCCAAAGCATCCAATAAAACTTTTGCTCCTCTGAATTCTCTAAATTTATGAGAAATCTCAGTGGTTAAAGCCATAGTGATAGCTGCATAAGCCTTGTCATCTAGCTCAAATCTTTTCATATCATCCTCATCCCATAAATGTTCAGGCTTCTTAACCATCTCCCTTTTGTCATTCTTGTACAATGGGATATAAGGACCATACTTAATTGACCTCCACATTTTAGGTTCAGTATAGATAACATGATTCTCGAACCTATAAGCCCAATCAGCATAGTCATCCTCACTGAGAAGTCTAGGTGGCTTGTTCCCAGTGCCAATTTCAGTGTCTAAGTGAAGAGATGCAGTAAGATGCTTCAAATTTGGTGCTGAAGAAGACATGTTATTAAAATAAACCAAGTTTCTTCCAAACAAACTCCTCGTGCGAAAATCCAAACCGCGCGACAAACACTTTCAAGCGAAAAACTGACTCGTGCGAGATCCCAAATCTTCAACCAAGCGAAATCGCGTGACAGACACAATAACTGTCTGCGCGAAAAGTGTTTTCACGTGCGATAAGTCCAGTACTTTTCACACACGAACAACTTTCCAAGTGTGAATTTTAACAACTTTTCACCTCAGGTTCACTGATTAATTCCACTTTGGTTCATTTTAGTTTAATTTTATCAGTTTTCGTTCACGTTTAAGATCAAATTTGATTAAAATTCAATCAAAGTTTACAAATTCAGTTCAAATTAATCGATATCTTTGAATTTTCAGTAGCACAACAGCACCAAACTTTAATCTCAAGTAACCAACAGTGAAAATCGCATGAAGAACACCTAAATTTGATCAAATGCTTCTCCAAATCTTGGTTCTAGAGCCAAATGCTCTGATACCAATTGTAAAACTCTGAAATCTCCTAAGGATTAATCAACCAAGATCTCAATCTCAAGAATGCGGAATGTAATTGAAATTGGAAGAAGAAACAAGAATTCAAAACATAAACTTCATTCAATTGATAATCAAAATGATTACAATCTGTGCAAATGCACAGAGAACATACAAAGTGATATGCGAAAGATTAGAACTGGAGTACCACTACAAAAACGAAAAACAAACTATTTATACAAAACAAAATAGATCTCGCGTGACTCAGCTTTTCGCGCGGAGGATAGTTTTGCGCGACTTCTTCTCTCGTGCGACTAATCTTTAGAAAATCAACTTTATTCCATCTTTAATTGTTTTGCCGAGCCTTTGATAATCTTCTACAAGTTGGATGCACCCGTATCCATGTACCGTTGATCATTATCTCCTCCTTGTACATTAAGAGCTTCAAAAGTATAACCGAGATTATCGGCCTCCATGAGGTTGAGATCAGTTAAGTGGACTTGGCAAGAAGTGGTTGACCGTCCCGATTATCGGTCGGTGGGCGGAGGCTGCCATGGGCTGGCCCAACCCAGTTATATCGGGTAGGGACAAGGTGGTGGAGCAATCCAGTAAAAAACCTAGTAAGGTGGGCCTGAAGTCCGTGCGTTAGGCGGGTAGTGAGCCCAAGGCGGCTGCTGCGAGCGTGGGCCAGAAGAGCCTGTTGGGTGAGATTGGGCCTGGCGAGAAGGCTGGCCCGACGGGGGCGGTTGCCGGCGGTTGGGCTGACGGCGATTGGGCCGAGGCCGAGGCTAATTGCCATGGCGGGAGATGTTTCTGCGAGGCTGCATGTTCATCACAAGCCGGTGGGGCGTCTCTAGTGGCTGTTGTGGCGACGAGAACGGTAGGGGTCTGATGAGCGGACCGTCAGTGTTGCTCCAATTGGAGCTTGCTGCAAGCCGAATCCCACGTAACCGTGGAGAGGCTCTGGTTGAAGAAGGAGGCGGTGGTATCGAACTCCGGTGGAAGTCCATGAACCAACTATAGAATAAGGCGGTTTTTGGTAACCGGATTGTCTACATCAGTGAGTTGATCGGCGAGTTCCTTAAGTTTTTGACAATAGGCATCGAGGGATTGCATGCTCGTCAACATGAGGTTTGTGAACTCATGTTCAAGAGACACGGTCCTAGAGCCTTTGTTATTAAGGAAAATATTTTGACGCGGTTCCATGCGTCGATAGCCGTGGAATCGGGTTCAAGGACTCGAGGAAGTAGGTCATCGGATAAAGTTGCATAGATCCATTGTAAAACAATGGCATCGATTTTCATCCATCAGTCAAAGGATGGATCCATTTTGGGTGGAGGTTCGGTGCCATCGATGTGGCTAAGAACATCGTATCCGCGAGCATGTAAGCGAAAAAGCTTAACCCATGACGAATACGAGACCTTAACACCATCTAGGGTTCGAACCTTGTTTTGTAGATTAGTGACGGTGTAAACGGGGTGCAATAGAGTGGCGGAAGCGGGTGCGGGAGGTTTTGTGGGTGAAGATGTTTCACCGATCATTGTTGAGGATGAGAAATCGGACCAAGGATCAATGGAGACTAAACCGAAACACAAGAATGCTGTGTTGGGTGCGGCGGCGAGGCCTGGGATTACCGGACCGAGTTCGGGTGTCAGGCGGGGCTGCGGTCGCAGTAAGGAGGTTTAGAGCGAGTGCACTCTGATACTATGAAAGGTTTCAAGAATCCTTGATTTTCATTGAATATTAACCAACTATATATAATACAAGATCCTAACAAACTATACACAAAATAAGGAAATGATAAATACAAAAATAGAGCATATCTCAAATACAAATAAATACAAATGTATAATTATCTAATAGATGCAGAAAGGAACAATGTCCTTCCTTATAGTATTGAGAAGAGGTGATTGCGCAGATTCTCTAACCTGAAATCGTTCATTTAATTTGAGTGTTTATATACGTTTTATTTACATTTAATAAGTTTTAGGATTGTGTAAGATGCACTCCCCCTTCATCTTAGGAAAAGGAACGAAAGAATTAGAATCTAGATATATGGTGTGATGTTTATATGAAAGACAATGAACGTTATGGCTTTAGAATTGGGTGAGATAGACGTGGTCATCCAGTTACGAATCAACTTTATCACAATTATAATCTTGGCACCAAAGATAACAATTAAAGGGAGGGAGTCATCTCTTTTTTTTAACGGCCAACGAATAATTTTTAAGTCCGGTCACCCGGGTAAACCCATTGGCGAAAGGCCACCCACGCCCGCGAACACAAACAGCGCTGGTGACCTGGCTCGCCCACCATTCCAAGGGAAACCCACCACCCAAAGGCCCACTGTGGTAAAACCATTGGCCCACTTGGAGCATATTGCACCTAGTGAGACTCCAACTCATGACCTTCACTTTAGAAAGTCATTGGTGCCTCCTCCTAAACCAGTTGATCTAGGAGTCATTGGCGAGGGAGTCATCTCTTATCTCAGCGTTTTCATTCTTCTCATCAACATTATCACTTTTGTATATAGGCATCATATTATTATTTTTTTTATCTCATTAGCTCTCACTAAGGGTATGTACTAGTGGCACAACCCAAAGTACCCGTCCTCAACCAAGACAATCATATCATTTTTAATCAAATTTAGAGAAAGGACTACCTAAATTGGTAGGGGTACCCGGATCTTAACATAACATCTGAAGCACCCATGGTCTTGCGCAACATCTTCAAGCACTACAAACCGAAATGAGAAACGATTTGCGAAGCCGAATGATTGAAAGTGATGTTACTGAAGTTATAGACCAAAACGATTTGTGAAGTTAATGGTGCCCTAAACACCCTAACTCTCATTCAACGAGAGAAATGCCTTTTATTCTTCTCATTCACTCATATGATATTTAAACCAATTTTATAACTAATTAAAATCAATTAGAATCTAACTAATATCAAGTAAGAATGAAAAGTATAATACGAAAGTAAAGTTTAAAAATACAATCAAATAAAAACTAAAAACATATTCAAACAAGTGGATAATTAAAAATTACTCTAAACCCTAATGTTTTTCAATTTTTGGATTTATCTGTAGCGTTGTCATGAGACACGTTCTCGTAAGATTTTCATGAGGTTAGATGTACAATTAAAAATCCGTATGTTTAAATTTCATCGCTTTGTTGCTCCTAGTCATTGAATCTCTGCATACGTCGAACCAAGCCTTTATCAACATCGACTCCTCCTCGTTGATCCATGGACTACACTTCCGACTAGAACCCATTGCTAGGGGGATGCATTCGTCATTGTCAGACTTGTTATCATTGGCGGATTTGTCGGGTTCATCATCATATCTTTTTGGGAAAACTTCACAGAATAGTAAGCAGGTATTAACATCATTTCAATTAAATCACTCATATTTTCATTTGTTCTAATCAGGTCACTAAAGTTTTAAAAGTGCTCCAATTGGGTCACTAATACTTTTATTTCTTCCAATCAAGTCATTAAAATTTTATGAGTGTTATAATCAGATCACTCATATTACTATTCTTATTAATCCCTTTTGTCGGTGGGGTTTTTGGGTTTTTTTTTTTTTTTTTTTTGTTTTTGTTTTTGTGTATGTGTTTTTATAGGTTTGTTTTGGTTATGGGTTTGAGGTTTGAGGGCGTGGTTTTTTTTTGTGGGTTGTTTTCGGTTTTCTATTTTGGACTGTGTCGCATTCTTGCGATTTTGATGTTCATCTGTTTAGTTTTTTTAGTTCTGTATGTTCTGGTGTGCTGTGGATTTGGGGTTTTGATGTCTTTTACTTTGTGTATTTTGCTGATTTTTTGGCTTTGAACATTTATTTTGATTTTGATTTAGGGTTACATTAAAACTCACATAGACGCGACAACGCGCGGCGCCAAAACCTAGTTTTTCTTAATTGTTTTAAATAATTCACAATTTTTTAAAATAATTCAGTTTTTTTATAAATACCGTTAATTTTTTTAAAAAAACTTCATTTTTTTAATTTTTTGCAACTTATGAATGACCCAATTGGAACAATCCTGAAACTTTAGTGATCTGATTGGGATAAAATTTTTACGAGTGACCTGATTGGAAGAAAAACTTTATGAGTGACCTAATTAGAACAAATCTAAAACTTGATTACTATTTTACAAAGTTAACCCTATCTTTTTTTAAAATGTTGGATTAATGGTATTGGAAGTTTCGATTATATGTTCACACAACAAATGGTTGATTAGGAATTTAGTAAACTTTCCTTGTATCGGTGAAAACATGTAAGAGTACGATGTTTGAGAGTGATATGAAACTAAAGCAAGAGTAAACAACAGCGTTTAAATGGGTTGTAAACATTCTCTTGCTTTTCCAGGGCTCGATCCGTCCTTTTGTATGCGTTATCGGTTGGTTGACGACTTCATTTTTTAGATGAACAAGTAAAAGAACTACGAACTTTATGTGAAAATTTAAAGAGAATTTGATATGCGAAATAAGTATAAATTGCTTAGCTAGGTATTTACAAGTAAGAACTAATTGAATTAGATTTTCTTATTAAGTTAGCCTTCAATGGTTATTTAGTGTCCATGAGCTACATTGCGTGTTTCGTTTTTAGACCAACGTCACTCATTCAAGTCGTCGTTGTCATGCCACCGCTAAAGGTGGGTGGGTCGTGGGCGGTGTTCACCATGGTCTTACGCAACCAGCTTAGCAGTCTTGTGCCATAACTTGTTTCACTCCTTCCCCTTATGTTAATACGACTTTGAATATATATTATACGAAAACGTTAAACAAGTCGAAAAAATAAAAAAAAAAGTTTGAAAGTTAAGAAAAGTAGACAACATTACGTGGCTATTAAAGATTTGTATAGAACACACAAAAGTTACAGAAAAATAATTATTCGATCCCGCTTGTTGTGTTTAAAATTTATATTGAATCGTAAATAATAATAATAATAATGTCATAATGTTATATTCGGAAATTTATAGGTTATTTTATTTTGAAAATTAATAAATAATGTAAAAGTTAAAAAAAGACATAAAGAACCTTTACATCATAGAAAGTAACTAGTATTAAACCCCTCATATTGCGGCGAGGGGCGTAAAACCATGGCAAGTAGCATCAGTGTCATACTACCGTCAGCGACCACCAATATCGAAAAAGCTTGGATTTAAAAATGAAGTAAAACTAAAAAAATAAAATCAAACGATAAGTAGACGTAAAAATGTAGAACCACGCATGTGAAATATAAAACATTAAGAACAATAACTAAATCGATTAAGGACCCGTACGTTGCGACGCAACTTTTTAACGGGAAAACATAAGCGTAACAATGTTGAATCACACGCGCATGTTACAACGTGTTAACTCTAAAAATTTAGACCAAAATGTAAATGAAAATTTTGTAGAAGATAAAAAGTGTAGGAGACTAAAGTTGAAAGTGATAATTGTAAGATTAATTATAAAAGATGTAAAAATGTTGGGTTTAAAATATAATTTCAAAAAGTATAAAAAACAAAAAAATACAATCTTTAATGCTCATCGTACAGCCTTTATTGCTCATCATACAACCATTTATTGAATCTTAAGTTGGTAATTAATAATATTTAAATAATAGTATGTTCCAAGTGGAAAGAGTCACCCTATGGTCTTTTAATGTGGAGATAATGAGTTTAAATCTCCCCGGGTGTAATATGTTCAGTCTCATCATAATAAGCATTTGATGGCGGGTTTCTTCTCGAATGGCGAGCGAGCCGGATTACCATTTCTGCATGTGTTCGCAAGACGACATTTATTAGTTTTCATTTGCCGTTCAAGAATAATATTATATTGATTTTTTGAAAATGCAAAAGCTAATAGATTATATCTTAAAACCCATATTAACACATCCTCAATACATGTTGTATAAATAAGCTATGCACGTGTTTTGTTTATTTGTTTTTTTCCCTTATTACACGTGCCCTTCGCTTCCAAGCAGGTTGAGTTAGCTTTCTTTTTTTATTTTATTTCCCAAACTAAGTTACCCTTTTGGCTACAATCTGTTTGTGAACATATTACACGTGTCATGTTTAATTTTATGATTGAAAAACTTTTGTGAATGGATATTTAAAATATATTAAAAACTTTTATAAACTAAACGCAGACTTATTAACCCAAAGGATAATTTAAATACCCCTTAGACACAATTATCATATGAGTAACTCCCAATGGCACTTCCAACCTAATGCAAGAATAATTTACATGAGTTAGCTAAACACACCAACTTTTGATTGTTAAGAACCATTTTACATTCAACTACAATAATCGATGGTTCAAATCTAACCACAAGATCCTTTTAGTTGTTAGAATAAGTTAATTTAGTTATCATGGTTAAAGTAAAGATGAGATTTTGGTGGCTAAATTGCAAAGTGCAATATTAAAATATCAAGTTCGCTAGTCATCACCAATAAGTTGAAGTGTAAAAGCAAGATATTAAACCTTTATTTTGATTGTAGCACCTATATATAATAGTTATTATTAACTTTAAAATTGATTATTTGCTATGGGCTACAACTTTCATTTGAATTGGGCTCACTGCTATGGGCTTTTACTTCCATTTGAATGCATTACCAATTTACCATTAACCACTGTGTATTAATTTACACATAACCACTTTCAGACCCAACTGTGTATTATTATAGCGATTTACAAAGAAAGTTTACAACTTAGGGTATATTAAAAAGCTTGTTCCATTATTATCGCACAACAATTGAAATTTGGAAACAAATTATGCATTAAAATCTCTTACATAATTATCCCATTTTGTTTCAAATCCTAAGTCAGTTTTAGCGGTTTTCACAAAAGTAATTCGATTCCAGAGCCGACACTGAAATAGACGGAATATTGGAACCAGAAGCCGGATCTATAGTATGTTAATGCTAAAATGTAAAATGCGCCATCAAAACATCATATTACGACCATGAGAATTGTTGAGGAATTAATATTCAAGGAACATCCTGCTTATAAACCATCGTGAGGTTCTATCAACCTCATATATCAAATAAGTTCACACCTAATTTCTTGTAATTATATATATCCAAATCAAGCAAACCATTTTGAGAGGTGGTGTCTCATTCATTATAAGCTCGTTGTAAAAATCTTATCAAATTGATCGAAGGCTCATTAATTATAATTCTATTAGCAATAATTAGATTTAACTATTTACGTCCAAAAAATCATTATTTCGTTAACTTTCCCTAACATGCTATTACTTGACACAAAATAAAAATTTTAGCTAATAACAAAAAAATAATAAAATAAAATATATTCGTTAATAATCAACGCTTTTAAAATATAGATAAAATAATCTGAAACATGAAGGATTGTAATATTTTCAAAGATAGAAATAGAAGAACATATTTTATTTGATGTCACTTGGCATACCTTTATGGTCACAAGAAGAATTTTCTAATAAAAGTTTGTTTGAAAAGATTGAAAATCGATCTTGTTGTCTTATACATATATATCTAAACTGGCCAAGAAGAACATCTATAATTATGGTTAAATGGGAGGTGGAAGGTTTTATCTCTCTTGAAGGTCTAAGGTTAAATTTTGACATGGATGAATATTACTAATTTGATGATACTAACAGCTAACAACTAACAGGTCATTAAAAAACATCTATAATTGCCAAATGAATTCTCGACATGACGTTACTACATCAAAGCAATAGGAACATCGCGGACCATTTAGCCTTATTTTATTATAGTTTGTTAACACACATATATCAAGAACCGCGATCTCTCCCGTGCTGTTTATAAAATCAGTTACGAAAATGTCATCGCGTAAAAGAGATTTTGTCTAGCAAGTCAAAATGTCAAATAATGATTTTTATTTTTTAAATGATATCTAAATTAAGTGATTCCATTGTGAATCTATCAATGCGTATACACCGCATTTGCACGCATAAATTTATTAGTTAAGGTGTGAATGTATGTTTTCAACTTTGTTAAAATTTAACAATGGTTTTTGCTGAGATGTAAAGACACAAGTGACTTTAATAATTACATTTGTGCTTTTGTTATAAAAAAATTAGAGATTTGTTTGGAGTTATTTATTCATGCATAAGTCGTTGTAATTGTAGTATTTTAATAAGAACAACATATTGTTAATTAGTTTATAAAAATAATACCAAGTACAATCATTGTTGTATTTTATATAATTTTGATATATAAATTTATTTACATTTCATACATCCACATGTGAAATTGCCAATTGGGATAAAGGTCGCAAAATTAGTCACTTCTAACAAATCTTATAATTTTTGTAAGGTTACATTGTTTTAACTTGTAAAAGTTTATAACATGTGTGAAATTAGGGACTTTTAACAATTCTTATTTCGATTTTCTTTATTAACTTCTTTTTGTTATTTTTCTTATATTCTTTTCGGCCTTTTAGTTTTCTATTTTGTTCTGATTATTTTTATTTGTTTGATGTTTTGTTATTTTTTCCAGCTTTTCTTTTCTTTTTTTTTTTTTTTTTTTGTTAATGCTTTGTTGGCTCCTTTTGGTTTTATTCCAGTTTTAAACTTCTGATATATGTTTGTTATTTTTCTTTTTTGTTTGTTTAGCGTTTCGTGGCTGTTTGTTTTCATTTGACCCGGTTGACTCAGTCAACCGGTTAGCCTGTTTGATGTTACTGATATCGTGTCTGACCGGGTCCTGATTGACTGACCCGGACCTAGGTTTCAAAAGCTCTGACCAGCTGACCCATCCCTTCACCTCACTCCGACCGCTCCACCGGCTAACCCATCCCTTCCCCTCACTCCGACCGTCTCCTCCACCGGCGACCCTCTCCCCTCCGGCGAGCATCTCTCCTCCACGATCACGACCAGAAGGACGGGTATTACAATATGATTTGCCAAATAAAGTAAACAATTGATAGAACTTATGGAAGTAGAAGGTCACGGCGGCGGAGACAGTGGTTGATGGCGGTGGAGATGGTGGTCGACGGCGGTGGATTGTGGTTCCGATCAATCCATTTTGGGTGTGTGGAAGATAAAGGGGAAAGTAAGAGGGTCATGAGTTGTGAGAGTTTGCTTTGTGTTATTAGTATTATAGGTGAGTTTCGTATCGGGTTGGTTCGTATTATGCTCAAAAGATAGTAGTTGTATCAATGTTTGGGACAATAAGCACGAAAAAAATTTGATATCCCTTCCGTGTAGCGCGGTCGACGTGTTTATTTATCTTTTTTGTCCGTTGTTAAAGATCGGTTTTCCCCAACCGCGTAGCACGTGTTAACCTTCATGTTTCCGCCACTCTGGCGCCACGTAATGCGGATATCAAACACTAATTATACCAAAATTAAAAACTTGTCTTGAGTACAAAAATATATCATAAAGCTTATTCATGCGGTCGGTTTTTTCTACACTATTCACACACACTAGCTCACTCAGCTCCTTTGCATAAATCAAGCCATTCATCACACCATTGATGGGTCGATTAGATGAAATGAAAAGTTGGATCGGAATTCACAATAGATCATATCAAGAGAACGTTGTTTCTACTATCAAGTGCGATGTTTTGTTAGGGCCTTAGAGACAGTTTAGGGACACACGACACTTGTTTATTATTTAATAAAAACAGTACTTCTATTATTTTAATATATAATTCATGTATTATAAAAAGTAGTGACAGTAATGTAAAACACTACCAAGAATTTGCTTTTTCATTATTAATCTAGTTATCATTTTTCATAATTTTAATAAAGGAATTTTCAATGTCTGAAATTATACTAACTAAATAGTCATTTGCTTATAAAAGATATAAAAGAAATTATAATACATATATGAAACTAATACAATAATGAAAAGATGTTATCAGTCACATGAATTACATCATTCAAAGGTAGGTAGTGTATAGCAAAGTATTAGTGGGTGGGATTCTGATTCTTTTGAATTATTGCATATAAATTATTTATATTTTGTATTTTTTTATTGAATATACTTTGGGTCATCAACAAAAAACAATAATAATTGTTTTTAACACAATATAGTGCTTTGTAAAATGACGACGTGTGTATATTTAGATACGCAAATGCCATTTAAACTAGCCTGAATAAACATATATGATAAAGTTTAAAAGCGAACAAGAAAATATTACGAATGATAGCATAATCTTCAAATATTGTAAAGGAGAAGCAAATAATGTGAATGATAACATAATGTTCAAATATTGTAAGCTAGCTATTACATTGGATCAAAGTCGTCCCTCTCATTCATTAACCACGTATTTATAAGAGTAAACATCACTTTTGCTCCATGTGGTTTGGTCCAAATAACGGTTTTCATCAAAACGTTTCAAAATCGCGATTTTGCTCCTTGTGGTTTTCAATTTGTCTCAGGTAACTTCAAACCACTAACTCCGTTAAAAATTTCTGTTAAAATAAAGGGTATTTTGGTCTTTTTACATACAAGTGCAACCATAGCTCACCACAATCCGACCACCGCCTTCAAACCCTCCCCCACCACCTGCAAATCAATTTGTTTCAGTTAACAACCAAAATCGACCACGTTTTACATCTGATAATCGAATCCTAAGAGAACCATCGCTCACCATCGCTCACCATCGAACCCTAATTGAACTAAAATGAAACCCTAATCGAATCCTAAAACACGATTCGATTCTGGTGCACCGGTAGCCATGGTGGCTGATGGTGATGGTTAGGCTAGGTTACGGTTCGATTCTAGTGGGAACGGGTGAGAAGGTGCGAATGGTAGTGGTGGCAGTGGTGGTGTTGTTAAGGGCGGTGTTGTTGTGGTGGTGTTTGTGGCAGTGCGGTGGTAATAGGGGTGCCGGCGTTGTAGGGTTGGTGATGGGGTTGCCGGCGTTGTAGGGGTGGTGATGGGAGTGTCGGCGGTGTGAGGGTGGTGGCCTTAGAGTGATGGGAGCAGTTAACGGTTGTTGTGCGATGGTGGTGTCGATTTGGTTTCATTTGACAGAGATGGTGTGGTGGGGTAGGTTCTTGGTGATGGGAGAGAGATGATAGAGGGATGGCGGTGGTGGTGGTGATGGAGTCAGATGGTGATGGTGGAAGTGGTGATGGAAGCAGCCGGCGGCGGTTGTGTAGGCTACAGTTTGAAGGATGAAGGATGAAGATGACCGATGTTTGGGGGTGTGGAAGATGAAGATGATAGGTGAATATTATTTTTTACTTTGTATATATAACTTTGATTAATTTACATCATTAGCCCCTATTAATTAAATGACTAAAATACCCTTGTAACTAACGGAATTATTTAATGGTGTTAGTGAGTTGGAGTTAATTGAAACAAATCGCAAACCACCAGGAGCAAAATCACGATTTTGAAACGTTTGGATGAAAACCGTTATTTGGACCAAACCACATGGAGCAAAAGTGAAGTTTACTCTATTTATAATTACAAGGGCTTTGACTAAATACATATTCTACCCTGCACTATACACAGTAATACATATCATCTAATATACCCCCTCAGTCTAAGGAGGAGGATCCTGGATGCTTACACTGGTGCGAAACTCATTAAACAGAACTCGAGGTAGGCCTTTAGTGAAGATATCTGTAAGTTGAAAGCGGGAAGGAACATGCATCACCTGAATATGACCACGCTGCACTTGATCGCGAACAAAGTGAATATCAATTTCAATGTGTTTTGTTCGTTGATGATGGATTGGGTTACCCGACATATAAATAGCACTGACATTGTCGCAGTACACAATGGAGGATTTGGTAGGAGGGTGACCCAATTCCAAAAGTAAGTTTCGAATCCAACAAACTTCCGCAACAACATTTGCCACACCACGATATTCCGCCTTAGCACTAGAACGAGAGATCGTGGTTTGGCGCTTGGAAGACCAAGAGAGAAGATTGTCACCCAAATAAACACAATAACCCGAAGTGGAACGATGGGTGTCAGGACACCCGACCCAGTCCGTGTCGTATAAGCAACTAACGAGGACGGCGTACTATGTTTCATATGTATCCCCATTCGCATTGTACCTTTGATGTAGCGCAAGATACGTTTAAGTGCATTAAAATGTGGAACCCGCGGAGCGTGCATATGCATACATACCTGCTGAACTACATATGATATGTCAGGACGAGTGAATGTCAAGTACTAAAGGGCCCCGGCAAGACTCCTGTAACTGGTAGGATCATCAACTAACTCCCCATCAATTGCACTTAATTTTCCAACCGTTTCAACTGGAGTGGTTACCAGGTTGCAGTCGGACAAATGAGCTCGTGATAAAATTTTAGAGGCATACTGTTGTTGTGACAAAAACAGACCCTGGGATGTTCGTGATACTGATATCCCCAAAAAATAACTCAAGAGCCCGAGATCTTTCATAGCAAACTCAGAAAACAAACGAGACATTAACGACTGCTTCAACGTGGCCGAGGAAGTGACCAAAATAATGTCGTCAACGTACAACAATAAGTATGCGATGTCATGTCCATGGCGGTAGATAAACAATGAATGATCACAAGTACTATGATGAAACCCCATGGTAGTAACATAATCAGTGAACCGTTGGTACCAGACACATGGAGCTTGCTTCAAACCATACAGAGACTTCTTTAAAAGACATACATGATTAGGATATTATGGGTGAAGAAACCCAACTGGTTGGTGCATGTACACCGTCTCTAAAAGATTACCATGAAGAAAGGCATTAGTTACATCCAGCTGACTAATATCCTAATTGTGAAGAAGTGCAATACTGAGTACTGTCCTGATGGTAGCCGGTTTAACAACCGGACTAAATGTCTCGTGACAATCAACTCCAACCTGTTGAGACCTGCCATAACAAACCAAATGCGCTTTGTAAGCGCTCAAGTGAGCCATCAGATTTTAATTTATGTTTAAAAAGCCACATACACCTAATAATATTCATATCTGCAGTTCTGGGTACTAACTCCCAAGTCTTGTTGGTAATAAGGGCATTAAACTCGTCTGTCATAGCACGGTGCCAAACCGGAATGTTAAGGGCTTGGAGTGGGTTTTTGGGAATGGGTTCAATGGTGGCTGTGTGAAGATTAAACAACTGTTTTGGCTTGGAAATCCCAACCATGCGCCTGGTTGTCATGGTACGAACCAGTGGTAGGGGTGGTGGAGTTGGCGTAACAGGGCCGGTCTCGGGTGAGGGCGTTGGGCCTGGGTTGGTGGGGGGAAGTTGCAGGCTGTGGATGTTTGGGCCAGTGAGGAAGATTGAGATTGTTGTTGTTGGCCCGAGACCACGGGTGTGGTTTGAGGACTTTGAGCCGGCGAAGTTGTGGGATTGGTGGCAGAAGTGGGTTTGGTGTGTTTTGGAGCATATTGTTTTAGGTGGGGAATATTTAGTTTGGGGTGAGGAGTTACCTTGGGCTGATGAGAAGGGGGTGTTTATAATACCCATATAAAAAAAATATAATAATAATAATAATAACAATAATAAAAGTTCAGGAGGACCAATTTTGCCATTTTGGAAAGTTCATTTCTGAAGTTTGGCATGAAATGAAACAACCTCAAAACCACAGGGACTATTTGTGTAAAATTTGAAATAAAAAAAAACTTTCTGTCTCTCTCCCTGATTATCCAGTCGCCGACCGGCGATACTCCGGCGCGGCGCCGGTGACCCACGAAACCACTCTAAAACTTAGTTTTTAAATGCCAAAAATATACCAAATCATTCACGTGAAAGATTAGAACACAATACCCCACAATAATTCAATAAACGTGAGTGCGATCGATCCAAATCATTCACTCGACTTTCGACCACTTTACAACTTTTAAAATCGCACTAAACGGACATAATAATTCAAATTAACTTTACCTAATCAATCATATACATGTTTCCAATCGGTTCCAACTCACAAATCTAGCAGAAACAAACACAAATTCTCTGTTCAATCTCTTTAAATCGCGAACCTGCAACTCATTTGAAAACCTCAATTCAACCTCTCTATCTTGAAATTGATAGAGGGCTTTTCATCATTGGATCCCCTATAAGCTGCCTGTACAATTAATTGGATTATCATCATCGTTTGGATAGCAATCGACCTTCACAGCAGACGCGACCTGTTCTTCGTGGGTTATCATCAATCGAACTCCAAATCAGGTAATTGAGAACACCTACATACTCGATTTTAGTCTAGGAATGAAAGCCCCAACATTGATTTGGCTATTAACATCGATTTGATGTTCAATTGAATCGAAATGGTTTCTAGGGTTCATACGGTTTGAAATTTGGGGATTTTGGATTTGGGATTGGTTAACATGTAATTGAACACACCTATTAGCTCGATTTTAGATGGGGATTAAAAGCCCTATGATTTCAGGAGCAATCGAAATCGAATTCGTGTCCAATTGGATGGGATTCGAACCTAGGGCTTGTAATGGATTTGGGGATTGGCTTGTTTGTGTTTAAAACCAAATAAAACCATGAAATCGTGCGGCTATATGCCTTTAGTTCACTGGTTTGTGTATGGAAGTGTGGGATGAAGGTCACGGGTTCGAACCCGTGCACCTCCTATATTTTTATTTATGCCTTTTTGTAGCTTTTAAAAACAAATAAAAATTCCTAAAAATCATGAATATAACTTTTATAAATTTCTTTTATTTTAAAAATATCTGAGTAATTTTTTGAAAATTTTAGTTATTAAAAACACCTTCATAATATTTATAAGAATTATTTGTAAATGTTGTAAATAGCCATTTTTATAAAAATGGACTCTAAATAATAGTTTAAATTATTAATTTGTTATTGAACACTGTATTATCTGTAATTACGGATAAATCATGATTTATACTTATTTATAAAATATTTCCAAACCCGTAACGGATGTGTTTTAATCAGAAATGATTTTTACGGTTTATCAAAATACCTTGATTTATACGTATTTTACAGCCAACTTACGGAGGCCATAACTTTTTCATAAGAGATCCAAATCAGTTAAACCTTATGTCCATGACGAAGTTTGTCGAAAGGCGAATCTGTTGATATATAAAACATCGAAAAACTCATTCGTTTAGATCTCCAAATAGTCATTTTCGTAACAGCTAGCAGTTCTGCGCAGCTGTAAAGATTCACGTTTTTCTCATATTTCGGTAATCCAAATCAGAAACTTTTCGTAATGAAAGTTGTTTAGAAATCACTAATCTAGTAAACTGGAGATTTTCAGAATTTTTAAACGTCGTTTAGTATTTTTAACGAGTAAGAAAAGACAGGGGCAGAACTGGAATTTTTCCAATTTAAAATAGGAAAATCCAAACTATAATTTGCGTTACGTTATCGTAGGTTCTCGCGGTGTTAACCGAGCCTAGACCTTGTTTCTAATCATTGTCATTCGTGTATAAGGTACGGATTCTTGGTTACCTTTATCATAATATAAATTCTGTTCTGTTACTTTGTAGTACAGATTTTGATACCATGTTTTCGTTAATATGACTCGTTTGGCCTTTGGTATTTTACTAGTCGCCTAACATTATTTGTTATGCTATGACTCGTTCGACTTGTTAATTTCTACTTGTTGAAGGCTTACAGCATGCAATATATATTTTATAAGTTTGTGCTCATTTTTGCATGTTGCTATAAATGTTCTATTGATACGTTATATGTTGGTAGTTGTACTACCATTTGATTTGATACTCTGTTACCCGAGCTCTCCGACATGTCATTGTGGCGTCAATGATGTGACACTTTTCGTGACGGTGTGTAATAAATAGTTCACGGCGTCTCCGTTAACACGTTAGTACTCAGGTAGTACTTTGGCCATAATATCTGGGAGGTGGATGGATCGATCCTAGTTCAGTTCAGTTCAGTTCAGTTCCGGGGGATGGAATCATGTGTGTACGCCCCACACACCATCTCATTGGTGCATAGTCTAGCTAGCTATGTACTTATCAGTTCAGTTTTGGCTCTGGGTACTTCTTATATTACACGACTTATTTCGTTTGTATATACGCGTCGTGTAGATCAGTTCAGTCCAGTATTATATGTTCAGTTCAGTATCAGTATTATATGTTCAGTTCAGTATCAGTATTATACGTTCAGTTCAGTATCAGTATTATATGTTTAGAATCAGATTTCCGTTTCAGTATCATATGATCCGTTCAGTATTCAGATATAAGTAATTTATGCTTCGTATCATTACTATTGTTAATTCCGTCACTGAGCAACTTTTGGCTCAGCCGTATTTTCTTTTGTGGTGTTTTATTATTTGATTGTAGGTAATCAGGGGGTTCCGGGAAATCAGTGAAGAGTGGTTGAAGATCAAGATTGTATTTTCTTTATTCGATGTAATGAATAACTTA
The DNA here is from genome assembly GCA_024085815.1 of Flaveria linearis. NCBI lineage: Eukaryota > Viridiplantae > Streptophyta > Magnoliopsida > Asterales > Asteraceae > Flaveria > Flaveria linearis. The sequence continues at coordinate 145,236 of JABSNV010000085.1, forward strand.
ATTAGGTTCTTTCGGATTATGGAGTTTGCTTGAATTTATTTCTTTTGATAATCTCTTTAATATCGTGAAATGGTTTTTGATTTGATATCTGTAATAGTGACACATCAGCCTCTCCGGGTTGGGGTGTTACAGTGTTGGTTTAGGAACAGTGTTGACGGGTGTCCATATTGAAAGGTGAATGGGGGAGTCATCGGGTACGGTAAGAAAATGGTAATCGTTTTGTACTTTATTAGGTGTTGAAAATGGAAAGATGGCTTCGTCAAAGACTACATGACGCGAGACAATTATCTTGTGTGACGAGAGACTGTAGCACTTGTACCCCCTATGATTGGAGGGGTACCCGAGGAAGACACACGGGGTGGAACGAGAGTCAAGTTTGTTTATTGTTGTGGAAGGTAAGAGTGGGTAACAAAGACAACCAAAGACAACCAAAGACTCGAAGAGACTCATAGGAAGGGGTTTTGTTGTAAAGTAAAGAAGTTGGAGATTTGTTGTATTTGATTTTACTTGGCAAAATATCTTGTAAATATGTAGCCATTTGAAGCGCGTGATGCCAAAAATTTTGTGGTAGAGAAGCTTGGGAAAGTAAGGTGCGAATCATGTTATTTATTGAAGGTTTTTCTGTTATAGCTTTACCCCTTACGTAACTGTTAAGGAAAGGGGTTAAGTATTCTTGGAATGATGAACGAGAGAAAAGTTTTGAAGAGCTCAAGAAAAGATTGGTGTCTGCACCTGTTCTCACACTTCCATCGGGCACGGGTGGATATCAGATTTACAGCGATGCCTCTAAAAAGGGACTTGGATGTGTGCTAATGCAGCACGGTAAGGTCATTGCTTATGCTTCACGGCAGTTGAAACCTTACGAGGTTAATTATCCTACGCATGATCTTGAACTCGCTGCTGTTATTTTCGCGTTGAAAATATGGCGTCACTATCTTTACGGAGAGACTTGTGATATTTTTACTGATCACAAGAGCTTGAAATATATCTTCACACAAAAAGAACTAAACATGAGGCAGAGAAGATGGTTAGAGTTGTTAAAAGATTATGATGTCAATATTCAATATCATTCGGGAAAGGCCAATGTGGTGGCTGATGCTCTTAGCAAGAAGAGCTCAGGAACAGTAGCCTCCCTACAGTTACAACCTCAGAACATTACCGATCTTGATAGATTGGGTATTGGCCTACATATTGGCAAGAGCAACGGATATCTCGCTACACTCCAGATTGAGTCAGATTTAATATCCCGGATTAAGAACGCACAGAAAGATGATGGTGAACTCTGGGCAATCTTACAGAATGTGGAGATTGGTAAACAATCAGAATTCAGAGTAGATGAGCACGGAGTAATCTGGTGTGGTAAACGTTTATGTGTGCCTAATGATTCTTCTCTACGAGAATCGTTATTAGCTGAGGCACATAGTTCTCCGTTCTCTATCCATCCAGGATCTACTAAGATGTATCGGGACCTTCGTCAGAACTTTTGGTGGAATGGAATGAAAGAGGATGCGGCTAAGTATGTTAGTCGTTGCCTTACTTGTCAGCAGGTCAAGATTGAGCATCAGAGAGCTAGTGGTTTGCTTCAGCCACTAGCTACTCCAGTATGGAAATGGGATGATATTTCCATGGATTTTGTGACAGGGATGCCAAGGACATTTAAGAAGAATGATGCAATATGGGTTGTGGTAGACAGATTGTCAAAGTCAGCTCACTTTCTCCCAATACAGCAAGGATTTTCAGTTAACAAACTATCTGAAGTGTTTACAAAAGAGATTGTTAGACTTCATGGCACTCCGGTGTCAATCGTGTCTGACCGAGACCCGAGGTTCACTTCTCGCTTTTGGAAGGGTTTGCAAGCCGCCTGGGGTACCAAGTTGAGGATTAGTACGGATTTTCATCCTCAGACTGACGGTCAGTCGGAGCGTACTATTCAGACACTTGAGGACATGCTTCGAGCTTGTGCTTTAGAGTGGACTGGGAACTGGGATGAGTACTTGTGTTTGGTCGAGTTTGCTTACAACAATAGTTGGCAAGCTAGCATTGGCATGACACCTTTCGAATTATTGTATGGTCGTAAATGTAGAACACCTATTTGTTAGGAAGAGGTCGGTGAAAGAATCATCGAAGGACCCGAGTTAGTTCAAATCACGAATGAGAAAGTTGCTATTGCTAGAGAAAAGTTAAAGGAAGCTCAAAGTAGACAGAAAAGTTATGCAGACCGACACCGTCGACTTTTGGAGTTTAAGATCGGTGACAAAGTGTTCCTGAAGGTTTCGCCTTGCAAAGGCGTACGACGTTTTGGTCTTAAAGGGAAACTTAGTCCACGGTTTATCGGACCCTTTGAAATTCTAGAAAGAGTTAGTGAGGTTTCGTATCGTTTGGCTTTACCACCTCAACTGTCACATGTGCATAACGTCTTTCATGTATCTCTTTTAAGGGGATACAATTATCATCCTATTCATGTGGTTAACTATCCACTTCATTTGATTCGTGAGGATTTATGTAAGGCCCCCGCTCACCGGGCACCCTACAGTCGGTCTTTCATTGCATATATTTTAGATAAACAATGTATAAACATACTTTTAATACATGATCCTAACATACGCAGCGGAATTAATAAAGAAAACATATATACATTCTCATTCATTCATAAAAGTCATTACATCATTGACACGAATACAAAATACAACTTTCTTTACACTTCCTAACTTTACTATGATTGCTGGGGAGACACATAAAAACCCGAGATTACCTAGCAATCTCTTTTATGAGAATCCTCAACAAACATAGGGGCTTAACTATACTATGATTGCTGCTGATGCATATTCCTCAGCAATCATAGGGTCGTACAGCGACCTCTACCGAAATAAGAAAATATATTTTTCTTCATAAAGAAGATATTAAATTCAAAAATATATAAAGGAGATTTCTTGAGTAATCTCGTTGATTCAGATCCTCAAGAAATCTCGTAATGGCAGGCAACGTGACTTGTTGCGTGCGTTATGGGCCCGCAACACGTGACGTTGCAGCATTACAAAATGGAGAATGCCCTCCCAAAAGAGCTGAGTAGCCGCCTCGTGCCATCCTCAGCAACACTACCTGCGAACTGGAAAACACATAAAAGTCAGCGTTGCTGAGTGAGTTCTAGTTTTATAATAAAACATACTTTCATTCTCATTAACTGCTCTTTCATACATGTGTTCACACATCATACGTACACGTAGATAATATTATTATTATCTCATCATTCATTACTTACTTTCATTCGTGTACACTTCATCATTCTCATTTACTTTCATACATACATACTTCACGTACTTTCGTACGTACTTTACTTTCATTCTTACATTCATTACTCACGTTCGAACATTCATTTCATTCATTCATACTTTCTTTACTTTCGTTCGAACGTTCATTACATTCGGCGACATGTACAATACCCCACTTTCATCATACATACTACTGGTGCTGGACCTGTGGTGGTTAGCCACGAACGTTGTGCACAAATGCTGATCCAGTCACCTGGGTAGGTACATGCACCACTTATCTTTCACTTTACTTCTGGATCAATGCCATATGCTTTACCCCGAACGTTGTGCACAAATGCGGGTGCTGGACCTGTGATGATCAATCACGAACGTTGTGCACTAATGCTGATCCAGTCACCTAGGGTAAGCGGCAAGGATCCCATACATACTTCTGGTCAATCACAAAGACTGACCCCGATGTGCATCCTTCGGGGTAGCTAACCCGCACACCGTTGAGCTAACACCTGCCAGGGGTGTGCACCTCCTTCATTTTGCTTGCAAGCCTTTATTACATTCATTCATTCATTAATGCATGCATTCATTCATCATGTTCCTTCTTTCATTATCTTTCACTTTACGTTCTTAATACATTCGTTACATTCGTTCATTCATTCACGTAAAGTTATTAAAAGATAAGACACATACACATAAGGAACATAATTACTTACATATCATCAGTATTCATCATCTACCATGATAACATCATACTAACATACATACATCATACATACAATTCTACATTCACTCACATCAACCCTGTTCGGGCGACTGAACTACTACCAGTCGCATGTCCTCCATGCGACTGGGTCATACGATTGGGCTATCATGCGAATGGGTACTCAAACGTGCGATTGGACTTCCTTCCGTACGACTAGACACTATGCGACTGGGTTATATGCGACTAACTCTTAACCGTACGACTGAACTACTCTGCGATTGAACTTATGCGACCGAAACTCTCAGTCGCATCACCTATCGTGCGATTGAGACTCAATCGGGCGTCTGGGCCTCAGTCGGGCGATTGGACATCGACTCATACTCATTCGGCCGAATGGCCCTTCAGTCGCATAACCCTAACTGGGCTGCGACTGGAGTTCATCACGAACAGCAGCCGCGAACCCCCGCACCCAAACTCGTCAAAAACCCATTTTTAGCCCAAATTGACCCTCCCAAAGCTCAGGGATTCATACAAGGACATCATACAAGCATATACAAGTCCTACTTCTTACTATAAACGCATTACTAAAAATTTACTCAAATGGGTCAAACTTACACTTTTACAAAACTAGGGTTTATATGTGATTCCAGCCCCAAAATCGGTTAAAAACATGTAAACGAGGGGTCTTAGAACTCACATTGTCAGGTAGGAGTTGATGAGCTTCAAATTAGCTTGCTTCTCGACAATCGGGCAGCACTTTCCCCTCTTTCTTTCTCTTCTCGGTTTCTTTCTGCTCTCTGTCGCCCTATGCTCCCTCTTCCCGACTGAAAAATGGGAGGAGAGTGGAGATGCTCCCCTTTTATACCCACAACTCAGTCGCATCTGGCCCAGGGGCGACTGGACCTTCAGTCGCATCAACACTATGCGATTGGACCCCAATCGCACGTGTTCCATGCGGCTCATACTTCATTCGGGCGACTGAACTCCAATCGTGCGGTTGAGCTTCAATCGGCCGAATAGCCATGCGGTTGACCTCCAGTCGCATAGATCACAGGCGACTGAGGCTCAGTCGCATAGCCTGCCAAAAGTCAGACTTCCGGGTGTTACAAGTCCACCCCCCTTATTTTAGGTTTCGTCCCCGAAACCTGTTACTCCTCGAACAATCGTGGGTAATGCTGCCTCATTTCTTCTTCGGTTTCCCATGTTGACTCGGATCCCTTCCTGTGCCGCCACTGTACACGCACAAGGGGAACCACTTTATTTCTCAACCTCTTCTCTTTTCGATCTATGATCGCCACTGGTTGCTCTACATAATTGAGCTTTTCATCTACTTCGATATCGTCCAGTGGAACGACCATGTCTTCGTCCGCCAAACACTTCCTCAGATGGGACACGTGGAAAGTCGGGTGGATTCCACTTAGTTCATCTGGCAAATCTAACCTATAGGCCACCTCTCCTACTCGAGCAATGATTCGGAAAGGGCCTATATATCGCGGACTCAACTTACCTCGCTTCCGGAATCGAATGATCCCTTTCCAAGGTGAGACCTTCAGCATAACCCGGTCCCCCACTTGGAACTCAATTGGCCTGCGTCGTTTGTCAGCATACGACTTCTGTCGGTCTTTGGCCGCCTTCATATACGCTTTAATTCTTTCGAGCTTTTCAGTCGTAGCCTCTACCACTTCGACGCTTCCCAATTCTTTCTGACCAATTTCACCCCAACAGACGGGGGTCCTGCATCTTCTACCGTATAACATCTCGTAGGGTGGCATGCCAATACTAGCATGATAACTGTTGTTGTACGAGAACTCAGCTAACGGTAGATGATCATCCCAACTTCCTCCGAAATCAATAACACATGCCCGAAGCATGTCCTCCAAGGTCTGAATGGTCCTTTCTGACTGACCATCAGTTTGAGGATGATAAGCCGTGCTAATATGCAACCTCGTTCCCATGGCATCGTGGAATTTCTTCCAGAATTTGGATGTAAACCGGGTGTCGCGGTCAGATACAATCGACACCGGTACACCATGACGAGTCACGATCTCTTTGATGAAAAGATCGGCCAACCTTTCGGACGAATATGTTTCACGCATCGGTAAGAAGTGAGCACTCTTTGTCAATCGATCCACAATCACCCAGATCGTATCATACCCTTTAGGGGTACGTGGCAGCTTTGTGATAAAATCCATGGTGATGTGTTCCCACTTCCACTTCGGGATGTCCAAAGGTTGAATCTTTCCATACGGCTTCTGGTGCTCCGCCTTCACTTGCAGACACGTGAGGCATTTACTCACATACTCCACCACATCGCGTTTCATACCCGGCCACCAATAATCTTTCTTTATATCTTGGTACATCTTGGTGGCACCGGGATGAATGGAGTATCGAGACTTATGAGCTTCATCCATAATCTTCATTCGTAGATCCCCGAGACGAGGAATCCACATACGCCCAAACCGAGTTCTAACACCCGTCGCGTTCTCACCCAACTCCGCGACCAGACCTCTCATGCGTTCAGAGTTAAGATGTTCGTCTTTCAAAGCCTCATCTTGGAACTCTTTGACCTGTTTCATCACGTCGGAGGTCATGATTAGCTGGTACGCCTTCACTCGAATTGGCTCGGGCCTCTCCTTTCGGCTAAGGGCATCCGCCACCACGTTGGCTTTGCCCGGATGGTAATGGATCTCACAATCATAGTCTTTTATAAGCTCCAACCACCGCCATTGCCTCATATTCAGATCTCTTTGCTCGAAGAAGTACTTCAAGCTTTTGTGGTCCGTAAAGATGGTGCACTTTGTCCCGTACAGATAGTGCCGCCAAATTTTTAACGCGAAAACCACAGCTGCTAGCTCCAGGTCATGAGTAGGGTAATTAACCTCATGAACTTTCAGCTGCCGGGATGCATAAGCTATCACCTTTCCTCTCTGCATTAATACACACCCCAACCCCGAGTAGGAGGCATCAGAATAAACCACCAAATCTTCACTCCCCTCGGGTAACGCCAATACTGGAGCTTGGGTCAATCTCATCTTCAGTTCTTCAAACGCCTTCTCCTGAGCTTGACCCCATACCAATTTCACATCCTTCCGGGTCAACTTTGTCAGTGGAGAAGCAATTTTGGAAAAGTCTTGAATGAACCTTCGGTAGTAACCCGCCAAACCCAAGAAACTACGGATCTCGGACGGCGTCTTCGGAGACTTCCATTGCATAACTGCTTCCACTTTTGCCGGATCGACCATAATCCCATCCAGATTTACTACATGACCCAAGAATTGAACTTCACGCAACCAGAACGCGCACTTGGAGAATTAGCATACAACTTCTCTCTTCTCAACGTCTCCAGAACTTCGCGAATGTGACCGGCATGCTCAGTCTCACTCTTTGAATAAATCAGGATGTCATCAATGAATACAATCACTGATTTATCCAACATCGGCCGGCACACCCTATTCATCATGTCCATAAAAGCAGCTGGCGCGTTGGTCAAACCAAATGACATAACGAGGAACTCATAATGACCGTAACGCGTACGGAAAGCTGTTTTAGGGATATCCTGCTCCTTCACCTTCAGTTGATGGTAGCCTGATCGAAGATCTATACGTGAAAACCAACTAGCACCCTGAAGTTGATCAAACAAGTCGTCGATCCTCGGCAAGGGGTATCTGTTCTTTACTGTCAGCTTATTCAACTCGCGGTAGTCGATGCACATCCTCATACTACCGTCCTTTTTCTTTACAAACAGGACCGGAGCACCCCAAGGTGAGATACTCGGTCGAATAAACCCCTTATCCAATAGCTCTTGTAACTGTTCCATCAACTCTTTCATCTCTGTCGGGGCCAATCGGTATGGTGCTTTGGCAACAGGTTGGGCGCCTGGTACTAAATCAATCTGGAACTCGATCTCTCTGTCAGGTGGCAATCCTGATAGGTCTTCCGGGAACACGTCTGGGAACTCACACACAACCGGAACATCAGACAGTTGTGGTGCTGGCTTCTCTACATCTTTCACATAACATAAATAGGCGTTACATCCACGCCTCATACATTTCCCCGCCACTGCCATTGAGATCACCTTTGGAACCGTAGTAACCCGATCCCCATATACTGTCACTGGACTACCGTCGGGCGCCGTCAAACTGATCATCTTCTTGCGACACACAATGTTCGCCTCAAAATCTGCCAACCAATCCATTCCAAGCACCAAATCGAAACCGCCTAACGTCATCGCAAAGGGCTTAACTGGGAATTTGTGACCCTCCAGTTCTACATCGCAACCCTCTATTAACTCAGAAATCCTGGTGGTTTTACCTATAGCGGTCTCTACATCAAACGGCATATCCACACGCCTACTACTAACCGGCAATTTGGCACTAAAAGCGACAGAAATAAAACTCCTACTGGCACCGGAATCAAATAATACGGAGGCTAAAGTTTGGTTCACCAGAAACGTACCGGACACTACATCAGGGTCCGTTCTAGCCTCTTCCTGCGTCATCGTGAATGCTCTGGCGCTTGCCTTCGACCCTTCACCCACTGCCTTCTTCCCGCCGGAACCCCCAGGCCTCGGCTTCTTGCAATCTTTGTTCATATGACCACTTTCCCCGCAGTTAAAGCACTTCATCGCCCTACACTCCTTAGCCATATGACCGGGCTTTCCACACTTAAAACATACATTCAGCCCCCATCTGCATTCGCCACCGTGCTCTCGCCCACACTTCTCACACTTCCTCGACCCTGCACTTGTCACGACCACACGGCGATCATCAACCCGTGCCTTCTTACTACTTGTCGAAGTGTCACCCCGACCAAACCTCTTTCCCTGCCACTTCCTCTCATCACTTCCCTTCTTACTGCCCTCAGACTTCACCAAAGCAGCTCGTTCATCATACAACCTCCCAGCTAAATCTACCGCCGACCTGAAAGTACTCGGTCGGGCGGAAATCAAATGCCAACGAATTTCAGATGGCAGCCCCTGAATATACCGGTTGATCTTTCGAGACACCGGCGTTACTTGCTCTGGCACCAACAGCGCCAACTCATTAAACTTAGTCGTGTACTGCTGATGGGTCATCGCCCCCGCCTCCAGCTGCAGGAACTCCCTTTCTATTCTATCCATTTCCCGACGAGGACTGAATTCCTCGATCACCAGCCTTTTCAACTCAGCCCACTTCATCTTCCCTATAGCCCTGGTACCCTCGGCTTGGACCATGTTTTTCCACCAGCATAAAGCCGACCCTGTGAAAAAGTAGGTAGCAAACTTCACCTTCTTGTCCTCCTGGCAATCACTAATATCGAGGACAGCTTCCATTTCCATCACCCATTGGTGAGCATCAGTAGCAGTACCGGAGCCATCAAAAGTTGGAGGCTTGCACCTCATGAATTTCCCATAATCACAACCCCGGGCTGTCTCCCGTACCTGTTCTTCCTCTTCTTCCTCTTCATCATCAGACAATACTGTTTCTACCCCTGCCTGTTGCTGTCTACCGGAGGACCGTCTCCTCCCTCGTCTATCCTCCTCCCGTACTGCCTTTATCGCTTCGGTCATTACAGTCGGTAAGATCGTCTGCATAACCTGGTGTACTTCCTCAATCACTGCCTCTTTTACCGAGGCTCTCAACTTGGCGCTTTCGTCCGTCTCTTCCTGGTGAGGAATCTCGTTCTCCTCACGAACTACTTTCTCTTTCCTAAGTCTTCCTCGCGTGATACGCGGCTCATCACCACGTTCACCATCACGGGAAGCATCAGATGATCTATCACCGACCATCTTCTATCACACTGAAAGATTAAAACACCAACACGGTCATTCAAGGAAATAGCTCAGTTTATGTTAAGTACAGTAAGTCCCTAATTACAGTGGCCAGTTGTGATTAGCCACTTACTCTACTCTTCGTACCCCGAGTATCACCTATCCTGACTACATTAGTATCTCAGTCTAACAGTACACATAACTCACATCACATGCGCACATAATAACCAGTTAATCTTTAAGAAAATACCTGATGGCACGCGACTACTCAGATGGCATTCTCATTCTCCCTGTCCCATTCTCAGTTTAAGTTTAGGTTTGTTATGAAAATTTACCCATTTTACTTAAACTTTTGCTCTGATACCAACTTGTAAGGCCCCCACTCACCGGGCACCCTACAGTCGGTCTTTCATTGCATATATTTTAGATAAACAATGTATAAACATACTTTTAATACATGATCCTAACATACGCAGCGGAATTAATAAAGAAAACATATATACATTCTCATTCATTCATAAAAGTCATTACATCATTGACACGAATACAAAATACAACTTTCTTTACACTTCCTAACTTTACTATGATTGCTGGGGAGACACATAAAAACCCGAGATTACCTAGCAATCTCTTTTATGAGAATCCTCAACAAACATAGGGGCTTAACTATACTATGATTGCCGCTGATGCATATTCCTCAGCAATCATAGGGTCGTACAGCGACCTCTACCGAAATAAGAAAATATATTTTTCTTCATAAAGAAGATATTAAATTCAAAAATATATAAAGGAGATTTCTTGAGTAATCTCGTTGATTCAGATCCTCAAGAAATCTCGTAATGGCAGGCAACGTGACTTGTTGCGTGCGTTATGGGCCCGCAACACGTGACGTTGCAGCATTACAAAATGGAGAATGCCCTCCCAAAAGAGCTGAGTAGCCGCCTCGTGCCATCCTCAGCAACACTACCTGCGAACTGGAAAACACATAAAAGTCAGCGTTGCTGAGTGAGTTCTAGTTTTATAATAAAACATACTTTCATTCTCATTAACTGCTCTTTCATACATGTGTTCACACATCATACGTACACGTAGATAATATTATTATTATCTCATCATTCATTACTTACTTTCATTCGTGTACACTTCATCATTCTCATTTACTTTCATACATACATACTTCACGTACTTTCGTACGTACTTTACTTTCATTCTTACATTCATTACTCACGTTCGAACATTCATTTCATTCATTCATACTTTCTTTACTTTCGTTCGAACGTTCATTACATTCGGCGACATGTACAATACCCCACTTTCATCATACATACTACTGGTGCTGGACCTGTGGTGGTTAGCCACGAACGTTGTGCACAAATGCTGATCCAGTCACCTGGGGTAGGTACATGCACCACTTATCTTTCACTTTACTTCTGGATCAATGCCATATGCTTTACCCCGAACGTTGTGCACAAATGCGGGTGCTGGACCTGTGATGATCAATCACGAACGTTGTGCACTAATGCTGATCCAGTCACCTAGGGTAAGCGGCAAGGATCCCATACATACTTCTGGTCAATCACAAAGACTGACCCCGATGTGCATCCTTCGGGGTAGCTAACCCGCACACCGTTGAGCTAACACCTGCCAGGGGTGTGCACCTCCTTCATTTTGCTTGCAAGCCTTTATTACATTCATTCATTCATTAATGCATGCATTCATTCATCATGTTCCTTCTTTCATTATCTTTCACTTTACGTTCTTAATACATTCGTTACATTCGTTCATTCATTCACGTAAAGTTATTAAAAGATAAGACACATACACATAAGGAACATAATTACTTACATATCATCAGTATTCATCATCTACCATGATAACATCATACTAACATACATACATCATACATACAATTCTACATTCACTCACATCAACCCTGTTCGGGCGACTGAACTACTACCAGTCGCATGTCCTCCATGCGACTGGGTCATACGATTGGGCTATCATGCGAATGGGTACTCAAACGTGCGATTGGACTTCCTTCCGTACGACTAGACACTATGCGACTGGGTTATATGCGACTAACTCTTAACCGTACGACTGAACTACTCTGCGATTGAACTTATGCGACCGAAACTCTCAGTCGCATCACCTATCGTGCGATTGAGACTCAATCGGGCGTCTGGGCCTCAGTCGGGCGATTGGACATCGACTCATACTCATTCGGCCGAATGGCCCTTCAGTCGCATAACCCTAACTGGGCTGCGACTGGAGTTCATCACGAACAGCAGCCGCGAACCCCCGCACCCAAACTCGTCAAAAACCCATTTTTAGCCCAAATTGACCCTCCCAAAGCTCAGGGATTCATACAAGGACATCATACAAGCATATACAAGTCCTACTTCTTACTATAAACGCATTACTAAAAATTTACTCAAATGGGTCAAACTTACACTTTTACAAAACTAGGGTTTATATGTGATTCCAGCCCCAAAATCGGTTAAAAACATGTAAACGAGGGGTCTTAGAACTCACATTGTCAGGTAGGAGTTGATGAGCTTCAAATTAGCTTGCTTCTCGACAATCGGGCAGCACTTTCCCCTCTTTCTTTCTCTTCTCGGTTTCTTTCTGCTCTCTGTCGCCCTATGCTCCCTCTTCCCGACTGAAAAATGGGAGGAGAGTGGAGATGCTCCCCTTTTATACCCACAGCTCAGTCGCATCTGGCCCAGGGGCGACTGGACCTTCAGTCGCATCAACACTATGCGATTGGACCCCAATCGCACGTGTTCCATGCGGCTCATACTTCATTCGGGCGACTGAACTCCAATCGTGCGGTTGAGCTTCAATCGGCCGAATAGCCATGCGGTTGACCTCCAGTCGCATAGATCACAGGCGACTGAGGCTCAGTCGCATAGCCTGCCAAAAGTCAGACTTCCGGGTGTTACAATTTATCATATGAGGAAGAACCAGAAGCTATCCTTGACCGACAAGAACGCATTATGCGTAGGAAAACTAATCCTTTTGTTAAAGTATTATGGAAAAACCATTCCGAACGCGAAGCTACATGGGAGATAGAAGATGAAATCCGCTCTCAATATCCGTATCTATTTACCTCTTAGTTATTATCAGTTATATGTTTCTATTATTAGTTATGAAGTTGTCAGTTATCTGTTTCTTGAACATCACATTAGTCAGCTCTTATACGATTTCGTTTATTGAACCGATTCTGTTTCAGCAATTGATTAGTTATGAGTGATTTCGTTCACTTGTTGATTTTTTCTACTCCGTGTACGTTATGTCATATCTTGTTCGATCTGTACCTAGCAATTTCGTGGACGAAATTTTTTTAAGGGGGTAGAATTATAATACCCATATAAAAAAATATAATAATAATAATAATAACAATAATAAAAGTTCAGGAGGACCAATTTTGCCATTTTGGAAAGTTCATTTATGAAGTTTGGCATGAAATGAAACAACCTCAAAACCACAGGGACTATTTGTGTAAAATTTGAAAAAAAAAACTTTCTGTCTCTCTCCCCGATTATCCGGTCGCCGGCCGGCGATACTCCGGCGCGGCGCCGGTGACCCACTAAACCACTCTAAAACTTAGTTTTTAAATGCCAAAAATATACCAAATCGTTCACGTGAAAGATTAGAACACAATACCCCACAATAATTCAATAAACGTGAGTGCGATCGATCCAAATCATTCACTCGACTTTCGGCCACTTTACAACTTTTAAAATCGCACTAAACGGACATAATAATTCAAATTAACTTTACCTAATCAATCATATACATGTTTCCAATCGGTTCCAACTCACAAATCTAGCAGAAACAAACACAAATTCTCTGTTCAATCTCTCTAAGTCGCGAACCTGCAACTCGTTTGAAAACCTCAATTCAACCTCTCTATCTTGAAATTGATAGAGGGCTTTTCATCATTGGATCCCCTATAAGCTGCCTGTACAATTAATTGGATTATCATCATCGTTTGGATAGCAATCGACCTTCACAGCAGACGCGACCTGTTCTTCGTGGGTTATCATCAATCGAACTCCAAATCAGGTAATTGAGAACACCTACATACTCGATTTAGTCTAGGAATGAAAGCCCCAACATTGATTTGGCTATTAACATCGATTTGATGTTCAATTGAATCGAAATGGTTTCTAGGGTTCATACGGTTTGAAATTTGGGGATTTTGGATTTGGGATTGGTTAACATGTAATTGAACACACCTATTAGCTCGATTTTAGATGGGGATTAAAAGCCCTATGATTTCAGGAGCAATCGAAATCGAATTCGTGTCCAATTGGATGGGATTCGAACCTAGGGCTTGTAATGGATTTGGGGATTGGCTTGTTTGTGTTTAAAACCAAATAAAACCATGAAATCTTGCAGTTATATGCCTTTAGTTCACTGGTTTGTGTATGGGAGTGTGGGATGAAGGTCACGGGTTCGAACCCGTGCACCTCCTATATTTTTATTTATGCCTTTTTGTAGCTTTTAAAAACAAAAAAATTCCTAAAAATCATAAATATAACTTTTATAAATTTCTTTTATTTTAAAAATATCTAAGTAATTTTTTGAAAATTTTAGTTATTAAAAACACCTTCATAATATTTATAAGAATTATTTGTAAATGTTGTAAATAGCCATTTTTATAAAATGGACTCTAAATAATAGTTTAAATTATTAATTTGTTATTGAACACTGTATTATCTTTAATTACGGATAAATCATGATTTATACTTATTTATAAAATATTTCCAAACCTGTAACGGATGTGTTTTAATCAGAAATGATTTTTACGGTTTATCAAAATACCTTGATTTATACGTATTTTACAGCCAACTTACGGAGGCCATAACTTTTGATAAGAGATACAAATCAGTTAAACCTTATGTCCATGACGAAGTTTGTCGAAAGGCGAATCTGTTGATATATAAAACATCGAAAAACTCATTCGTTTAGACCTCCAAATAGTCGTTTTTGTAACAGCTAGCAGTTCTGCGCAGCTGTAAAGATCCACGTTTTTCTCATATTTCGGTAATCCAAATCAGAAACTTTTCTGAATGAAAGTTGTTTAGAAATCACTAATCTAGTAAACTGGAGATTTTCAGAATTTTTAAACTTCGTTTAGTATTTTTAACGAGTAAGAAAAGACAGGGGCAGAACTGGAATTTTTCCAATTTAAAGGGAAATCCAAACTATAATTTGCGTTACGTTATCGTAGGTTCTCGCGGTGTTAACCGAGCCTAAATCTTGTTCTGATCATTGTCATTCGTGTATAAGGTACGGATTTTTGGTTACCTTTATCATAGTATACATTCTGTTCTGTTACTTTGTAGTACAGATTTTGATACCATGTTTCCGTTAATATGACTCGTTTGGCCTTTGGTATTTTACTAGTCGCCTAACATTATTTGTTATGCTATGACTCGTTCGACTTGTTAATTTTTACTTGTTGAAGGCTTACAGCATTCAATATATATTTTATAAGTTTGTGCTCATTGTTGCATGTTCCTATAAATGTTCTATTGATACGTTATATGTTGGTAGTTGTACTACCATTTGATTTGATACTCTGTTACCCGAGCTCTCCGACATGTCATTGTGGCATCAATGATGTGACACTTTTCGTGACGGTGTGTAATAAATAGTTCACGGCGTCTCCGTTAACACGTTAGTACTCTGGTAGTACTTTGGCCATAATATCTGGGAGGCGGATGGATCGATCCTAGTTCAGTTCAGTTCAGTTCAGTTCCGGGGGATGGAATCATGTGTGTACGCCCCACACACCATCTCATTGGTGCATAGTCTAGCTAGCTATGTACTTATCAGTTCAGTTTTGGCTCTGGGTACTTCTTATATTACACGACTTATTTCGTTTGTATATACGCGTCGTGTAGATCAGTTCAGTCCAGTATTATATGTTCAGTTCAGTATCAGTATTATATGTTCAGTTCAGTATCAGTATTATACGTTCAGTTCAGTATCAGTATTATATGTTTAGAATCAGATTTCTGTTTCAGTATCATATGATCCGTTCAGTATTCAGATATAAGTAATTTATGCTTCGTATCATTACTATTGTTAATTCCGTCACTGAGCAACTTTTGGCTCAGCCGTATTTCTTTTGTGGTGTTTTATTATTTGATTGTAGGTAATCAGGGGGTTTCGGGAAATCAGTGAAGAGTGGTTGAAGATCAAGATTGTATTTTCTTTATTCGATGTAATGAATAAATTAATTAGGTTCTTTCGGATTATGGAGTTTGCTTGAATTTATTTCTTTTGATAATCTCTTTAATATCGTGAAATGGTTTTTGATTTGATATCTGTAATAGTGACACGTCAGCCTCTCCGGGTTGGGGTGTTACAGTGTTGGTTTAGGAACAGTGTTGACGGGTGGCCATATTGAAAGGTGAATGGGGGAGTCATCGGGTACGGTAAGTAAATGGTAATCGTTTTGTACTTTATTAGGTGTTGAAAATGGAAAGATGGCTTCGTCAAAGACTACATGACGCGAGACAATTATCTTGTGTGACGAGAGACTGTAGCACTTGTACCCCCTATGATTGGAGGGGTACCCGAGGAAGACACACGGGGTGGAACGAGAGTCAAGTTTGTTTATTGTTGTGGAAGGTAAGAGTGGGTAACAAAGACAACCAAAGACAACCAAAGACTCGAAGAGTCTCATAGGAAGGGGTTTTGTTGTAAAGTAAAGAAGTTGGAGATTTGTTGTATTTGATTTTACTTGGCAAAATATCTTGTAAATATGTAGCCATTTGAAGCGCGTGATGCCAAAAATTTTGTGGTAGAGAAGCTTGGGAAAGTAAGGTGCGAATCATGTTATTTATTGAAGGTTTTTCTGTTATAGCTTTACCCCTTACGCAACTGTTAAGGAAAGGGGTTAAGTATTCTTGGAATGATGAACGAGAGAAAAGTTTTGAAGAGCTCAAGAAAAGATTGGTGTCTGCACCTGTTCTCACACTTCCATCGGGCACGGGTGGATATCAGATTTACAGCGATGCCTCTAAAAAGGGACTTGGATGTGTGCTAATGCAGCACGGTAAAGTCATTGCTTATGCTTCACGGCAGTTGAAACCTTACGAGGTTAATTATCCTACGCATGATCTTGAACTCACTGCTGTTATTTTCGCGTTGAAAATATGGTGTTACTATCTTTACGGAGAGACTTGTGATATTTTTACTGATCACAAGAGCTTGAAATATATCTTCACACAAAAAGAACTAAACATGAGGCAGAGAAGATGGTTAGAGTTGTTAAAAGATTATGATGTCAATATTCAATATCATCCGGGAAAGGCCAATGTGGTGGCTGATGCTCTTAGCAAGAAAAGCTCAGGAACAGTAGCCTCCCTACAGTTACAACCTCAGAACATTACCGATCTTGATAGATTGGGTATTGGCCTACATATTGGCAAGAGCAACGGATATCTCGCTACACTCCAGATTGAGTCAGACTTAATATCCCGGATTAAGAACGCACAGAAAGATGATGGTGAACTCTGGGCAATCTTACAGAATGTGGAGATTGGTAAACAATCAGAATTCAGAGTAGATGAGCACGGAGTAATCTGGTGTGGTAAACGTTTATGTGTGCCTAATGATTCTTCTCTACGAGAATCGTTATTAGCTGAGGCACGTAGTTCTCCGTTCTCTATCCATCCAGGATCTACTAAGATGTATCGGGACCTTCGTCAGAACTTTTGGTGGAATGGAATGAAAGAGGATGCGGCTAAGTATGTTAGTCGTTGCCTTACTTGTCAGCAGGTCAAGATTGAGCATCAGAGAGCTAGTGGTTTGCTTCAGCCACTACCTATTCCAGTATGGAAATGGGATGATATTTCCATGGATTTTGTGACAGGGTTGCCAGGACATTTAAGAAGAATGATGCAATATGGGTTGTGGTAGACAGATTGTCAAAGTCAGCTCACTTTCTCCCAATACAGCAAGGATTTTCAGTTAGCAAACTATCTGAAGTGTTTACACAAGAGATTGTTAGACTTCATGGCACTCCGGTGTCAATCGTGTCTGACCGAGACCCGAGGTTCACTTCTCGCTTTTGGAAGGGTTTGCAAGCCGCCTGGGGTACCAAGTTGAGGTTTAGTACGGCGTTTCATCCTCAGACTGACGGTCAGTCGGAGCGTACTATTCAGACACTTGAGGACATGCTTCGAGCTTGTGCTTTAGAGTGGACTGGGAACTGGGATGAGTACTTGTGTTTGGTCGAGTTTGCTTACAACAATAGTTGGCAAGCTAGCATTGGCATGGCACCTTTCGAATTATTGTATGGTCGTAAATATAGAGCAACTATTTGTTGTGAAGAGGTCGGTGAAAGAATCATCGAAGGACCCGAGTTAGTTCAAATCACGAATGAGAAAGTTGCTATTGCTAGAGAAAAGTTAAAGGAAGCTCAAAGTAGACAGAAAAGTTATGCAGACCGACACCGTCGACTTTTGGAGTTTAAGATCGGTGACAAAGTGTTCTTGAAGGTTTCGCCTTGCAAAGGCGTACGACGTTTTGGTCTTAAAGGGAAACTTAGTCCACGGTTTATCGGACCCTTTGAAATTCTAGAAAGAGTTGGTGAGGTTTCGTATCGTTTGGCTTTACCACCTCAACTGTCACATGTGCATAACGTCTTTCATGTATCTCTTTTAAGGGGATACAATTATCATCCTATTCATGTGGTTAACTATCCACTTCATTTGATTCGTGAGGATTTATCATTTGAGGAAGAACCAGAAGCTATCCTTGACCGACAAGAACGCATTATGCGTAGGAAAACTATTCATTTTGTTAAAGTATTATGGAAAAACCATTCCGAACGCGAAGCTACATGGGAGATAGAAGATGAAATCCGCTCTCAATATCCGTATCTATTTACCTCTTAGTTATTATCAGTTATATGTTTCTGTTATTAGTTATGAAGTTGTCAGTTATCTGTTTCTTGAACATCACATTAGTCAGCTCTTATACGATTTCGTTTATTGAACCGATTCTGTTTCAGCAATTGATTAGTTATGAGTGATTTCGTTCACTTGTTGATTTTTTCTACTCCGTGTACGTTATGTCATATCTTGTTCGATCTGTACCTAGCAATTTCGTGGACGAAATTTTTTTAAGGGGGTAGAATTATAATACCCATATAAAAAATATAATAATAATAATAATAACAATAATAAAAGTTCAGGAGGACCAATTTGCCATTTTGGAAAGTTCATTTCTGAAGTTTGGCATGAAATGAAACAACCTCAAAACCACAGGGACTATTTGTGTAAAATTTGAAAAAAAAAAAAACTTTGTGTCTCTCTCCCCGAATATCCGGTCGCCGGCCGGCGATACTCCGGCGCGGCGCCGGTGACCCACGAAACCACTCTAAAACTTAGTTTTTAAATGCCAAAAATATACCAAATCGTTCACGTGAAAGATTAGAACACAATACCCCACAATAATTCAATAAACGTGAGTGCGATAGATCCAAATCATTCACTCGACTTTCGGCCACTTTACAACTTTTAAAATCGCACTAAACGGACATAATAATTCAAATTAACTTTACCTAATCAATCATATACATGTTTCCAATCGGTTCCAACTCACAAATCTAGCAGAAACCAACACAAATTCTCTGTTCAATCTCTCTAAGTCGCGAACCTGCAACTCGTTTGAAAACCTCAATTCAACCTCTCCATCTTGAAATTGATAGAGGGCTTTTCATCATTGGATCCCCTATAAGCTGCCTGTACAATTAATTGGATTATCATCATCGTTTGGATAGCAATCGACCTTCACAGCAGACGCGACCTGTTCTTCGTGGGTTATCATCAATTGAACTCCAAATCAGGTAATTGAGAACATCTACATACTCGATTTTAGTCTAGGAATGAAAGCCCCAACATTGATTTGGCTATTAACATCGATTTGATGTTCAATTGAATCGAAATTGTTTCTAGGGTTCATACAGTTTGAAATTTGGGGATTTTGGATTTGGGATTGGTTAACATGTAATTGAACACACCTATTAGCTCGATTTTAGATGGGGATTAAAAGCCCTATGATTTCAGGAGCAATCGAAATCGAATTCGTGTCCAATTGGATGGGATTCGAACCTAGGGCTTGTAATGGATTTGGGGATTGGCTTGTTTGTGTTTAAAACCAAATAAAACCATGAAATCTTGCGGCTATATGCCTTTAGTTCACTGGTTTGTGTATGGGAGTGTGGGATAAAGGTCACGGGTTCGAACCCGTGCACCTCCTATATTTTTATTTATGCCTTTTTGTAGCTTTTAAAAACAAATAAAATTCCTAAAAATCATAAATATAACTTTTATAAATTTCTTTTATTTTAAAAATATCTAAGTAATTTTCTGAAAATTTTAGTTATTAAAAACACCTTCATAATATTTATAAGAATTATTTGTAAATGTTGTAAATAGCCATTTTTATAAAAATGGACTCTAAATAATGGTTTAAATTATTAATTTGTTATTGAATATGTATTATCTTTAATTACAGATAAATCATGATTTATACTTATTTATAAAATATTTCCAAACTTGTAACGGATGTGTTTTAATCAGAAATGATTTTTACGGTTTATCAAAATACCTTGATTTATACGTATTTTACAGCCAAATTACGGAGGCCATAACTTTTTTATAACAGATCCAAATCAGTTAAACCTTATGTCCATGGCGAAGTTTGTCAAAAGACGAATCTGTTGATATATAAAACATCGAAAAACTCATTCGTTTAGACCTCCAAATAGTCGTTTTCATAACAGCTAGCAGTTCTGCGCAGCTGTAAAGATCTACGTTTTTCTCATATTTCGGTAATCCAAATCAGAAACTTTTCTGAATGAAAGTTGTTTAGAAATCACTAATCTAGTAAACTGGAGATTTTCAGAATTTTTAAACTTCGTTTAGTATTTTTAACGAGTAAGAAAAGACAGGGGCAGAACTGGAATTTTTCCAATTTAAAATAGGAAAATCAAAATTATAATTTGCGTTACGTTATCGTAGGTTCTCGCGGTGTTAACCGAGCGTAGACCTTGTTTCTGATCATTGTCATTCGTGTATAAGGTACGGATTCTTGGTTACCTTTATCATAGTATAAATTCTGTTCTGTTACTTTGTAGTACAGATTTTGATACCATGTTTCCGTTAATATGACTCGTTTGGCCTTTGGTATTTTACTAGTCACCTAACATTATTTGTTATGCTATGACTCGTTCGACTTGTTAATTTTTACTTGTTGAAGGCTTACAGCATGCAATATATATTTTATAAGTTTGTGCTCATTATTGCATGTTCCTATAAATGTTCTATTGATACGTTATATGTTGGTAGTTGTACTACCATTTGATTTGATACTCTGTTACCCGAGCTCTCCGACATGTCATTGTGGCGTCAATGATGTGACACTTTTCGTGACGGTGTGTAATAAATAGTTCACGGCGTCTCCGTTAACACGTTAGTACTCAGGTAGTACTTTGGCCATAATATCTGGGAGGCGGATGGATCGATCCTAGATCAGTTCAGTTCAGTTCAGTTCTGGGGGATGGAATCATGTGTGTACGCCCCACACACCATCTCATTGGTGCATAGTCTAGCTAGTTATGTACTTATCAGTTCAGTTTTGGCTCTGGGTACTTCTTATATTACACGACTTATTTCGTTTGTATATACGCGTCGTGTAGATCAGTTCAGTCCAGTATTATATGTTCAGTTCAGTATCAGTATTATATGTTCAGTTCAGTATCAGTATTATACGTTCAGTTCAGTATCAGTATTATATGTTTAGAATCAGATTTCCGTTTCAGTATCATATGATCCGTTCAGTATTCAGATATAAGTAATTTATGCTTCGTATCATTACTATTGTTAATTCCGTCACTGAGCAACTTTTGGCTCAGCCGTATTTTCTTTTGTGGTGTTTTATTATTTGATTGTAGGTA
This sequence comes from Flaveria linearis, assembly GCA_024085815.1. Lineage (NCBI taxonomy): Eukaryota > Viridiplantae > Streptophyta > Magnoliopsida > Asterales > Asteraceae > Flaveria > Flaveria linearis. The sequence goes on from JABSNV010000085.1 coordinate 166,937, forward strand.
ATCAGGGGGTTCCGGGTAATCAGTGAAGAGTGGTTGAAGATCAAGATTGTATTTTCTTTATTCGATGTAATGAATAACTTAATTAGGTTCTTTCGGATTATGGAGTTTGCTTGAATTTATTTCTTTTGATAATCTCTTTAATATCGTGAAATGGTTTTTGATTTGATATCTGTAATAGTGACACGTCAGCCTCTCCGGGTTGGGGTGTTACAGTGTTGGTTTAGGAACAGTGTTGACGGGTGGCCATATTGAAAGGTGAATGGGGGAGTCATCGGGTACGGTAAGAAAATGGTAATCGTTTTGTACTTTATTAGGTGTTGAAAATGGAAAGATGGCTTCGTCAAAGACTACATGACGCGAGACAATTATCTTGTGTGACGAGAGACTGTAGCACTTGTACCCCCTATGATTGGAGGGGTACCCGAGGAAGACACACGGGGTGGAACGAGAGTCAAGTTTGTTTATTGTTATGGAAGGTAAGAGTGGGTAACAAAGACAATCAAAGACAACCAAAGACTCGAAGAGTCTCATAGGAAGGGGTTTTGTTGTAAAGTAAAGAAGTTGGAGATTTGTTGTATTTGATTTTACTTGGCAAAATATCTTGTAAATATGTAGCCATTTGAAGCGCGTGATGCCAAAATTTTGTGGTAGAGAAGCTTGGGAAAGTAAGGTGCGAATCATGTTATTTATTGACCGGATTTTACGTTCAACTTTACCGTTTTGAGGTGAGGTGTGTGGACATGAGAACCGAAATCTCATGCCATTGGCGGAGCAAAAATTATGAAACGCTTTGTTGTTGTACTCAGTACCATTATCACATTGAAAAGTTTTAACTTTACGCTCAAATTGTTTGTTTATGAGGTTGTAAAAAGTTTGAAAAATTGTAAACACACTAGATTTATTTGTTAAAGGATATGTCCACAAATAATTGGTAAAGTCATCCGAGAATAATATGTAATACCGGTGACCTCCCAAGCTTAGAACCGGGGAGGTCCATAAATCACTATGTATAATATCAAATGGCATGAAAGTAAACGAAGTAGAATCATAAAAGGAAGTTTCAAATGTTTTCCAAACACACAAGTCTGACACAAACGATTAGTAGCCATAGACTTAACAGAAATCAAATGTTCTTTATTTAAAATATGTAAGGAATTGTGTCCCAGATGACCCAATCGCCGATGCCAAACATCTTGAGAAATTGCAGCAAAAGTAGACGGAGAGGTGACTCTTGACAAAGTGGGCAAAGATAGTGGATAAAGATCCCCGGTGCTGTCACATCAGAGGATAGGAGTCCGTGTCAGGTAGTCCTTCACATGAAAGCCAAACTTATCAAATTCAATTGAGATATCATTATCGGTACATAAACGACGTACTGAAAGTAGGTTTTTAATCAAATTAGGGGCAACAAGGACATTGTTTAGGTATAATGGTGGGTATGGGGCTTTGAGGACGGTTTGGCCCTTTCCGGTAATTGAAATTTTATACCCGTTACCTACAATAATAAATTTTTGTATACCATTATTATTACAAGTTAAGAGAGTACCTGACGAATGAGACATGTGATTTGTTGCACCGGTGTCAAGATACCAAGTCGGATCGGGTTACAAAGTCATAGTGTGCATTGCTTGCTCAATGTTGGTCGGGTGTAGTATTGCTCGGCATAAGCTTGAGACGGGTGTTGGCCACGAACGAGAGCATGAGATGGAGGACGTTGCATGGGCATGCGCATCATGGGGTAGGGCGTGGTTGGGTATGGGCATGGGGAATTTCCCAACCTTGATATCCTGAAAAATTGCCATTGGTTCCAAGGGTTGTAACCACCCCCTTGCGGCCTCGGAATCGACCTCTGCCCCGACCCCGACCACGGAACTGCTGCTGCTCGGAGGTGGTTCCACGGCCTCTGCTATTCTGTCCAGTAGCCTCAGTGGCGGCTGTTGGGTTCCAGCGATCAACAGAAGGAGCCGGCTTGTTGGTGTTGACAGTTGCGACGTTGGCAGCAGACAACATGGCTGTGTTGGGGGCCTGATTTGCCTTCCTTGTTTCTTCCATAATGAGCTTTGAGCGGGTCTCATAAAAGGAAGGCAATGGTTGCATTTGTTGTAACAACATCGCCACCGAATCATAGCTTTCATTCAACCCGGCAATAATTTGAAGGACAAGTTGCTTATCAGTGACCGGTGCGTCCACGTTTGCGAGTTGATCCGCGATGAGTTTAAGAGCTTGACAATAAGCAGACATTGATGAGAAGGACTCAAGCTTGGTATTAGTGAACTTGTTTTGCAAGTATAATGCACGGGTGTTTTTGTTGTCTTCAAAAATCTCGGCTAGTGCTTTCCATGCATTCTCAGCAGTGGTATCTTTGGCAAAGATGGTTTGAAACAAGTCCTTTGAGATGGTGCCATAGATCAAATTCAAGACGATGGCGTCTAGCTTTTTCCATGTAGCATCCTTGGGTGGAGGATCCGAATAGGAGGCTGCTTCTTCGGGCTCGATGTGATCTAGCACGTCGAATGATCTGCATGTTAGCTTAAAACCTCAGCCCAGGAGATGTATAAGCCACTCTCCATGTCTAAGATGAGATTAACGTGGTTTCATGTTGTTGACAGTGGTTGCAGGGTGAAGTTTATCATTGGGTTGATAGTTTCTTTGTTTTCTTTGGAATCTCCCATGATGAGCGTATGAATGAGAGGTGTAGCGGCTGATTATGGTGGTGGTGGATAGGTCTTTGCGGCCGTAAAGGGTGAAAGGGAGGTGGGGTGGGCGATTTAGGGTTAGGGTTTGATGGTGATCAGAGAGGCTCTGATACCATATTAGATTGGATCAAAGTCGTCCCTCTCATTCATTAACCACGTATTTATAATTACAAGGGCTTTGATTAAATACATATTCTACCCTGCACTATACACTCATATCTTAATTTGTTTTTAACTAAGATATACACACATGCGTATGTAGGTATAGGTTTGTTTGAATATAATTTTATACATACATATCATGTTCATACATAAATGTAAAAAAGAAGTGCATTCTTAAGATGCTATAAATACAATTATACCAATAATTAGAAAGAGTAATAGAAAAGTTGTTAGTTTTGAAAGAGAAGCATAACCATGTTATGCAGGAGTTTTAAAAACATGAATGATGAATATATAATCTAGAAGGATTAAGCGTAACTTATCACAAATGTGACAATAGGATTTGCAAGATTTATAAAATTTACATCATTGGTCCAATAATTTGTCAAATCATAACACTTAGAGTCCTTCGAATGCTGGTGCTGCTACTGTTTTGCTTCTGTTTCTACTAAACTGCTGCTGCTACTACGCCATCATCGCCATAGCACCCGAACCACCATCATCATACCATACATCTGGAACCACCGCTTGAATCACTATCCTCATTTCTTGCCATCGCTTGAAGAACACCCTGAGATAGATATTAATGGTTTTGATTTTGATTTTTTATTTATTTTAGTTAGGGGTAAATTGATCATTTAACATAAAAACTAACAACACTAAGGACCACGAGTGTTATGATTCGGCAAATAGTTGGAATTAACGATGTATTTTTTAAAAGTTGAGACAAATCCTGAAATATGAGCATAGTACAGTAACCAATCATGTAATTAACTCTTAAAATAATACATACTTGGAGTATTACGGTGTAATTGTGAGACATTAGGCCAAATGTAATAATTTGAACTTTAATAATCTAATATGAAGACATGGGATATATAAAACATTATAGTGGTAGAATGAACTGTCTTTTTTTTCATTTGTTTCTCTTTTTTCTTAAGATAATGATACTCAAGCAAGTCACGCAATATTATTATACGGGTTTAATTAACGAGCTAAATAGCTTTTTCTTACCGTGAGAAACCGTTATCGTTGTAATTAAAGAACTTTATTAGTTAACCTATAGTCCTATAGGATCCAATCAAATGTAGTTCGGTTAGACGTGTGACATTCAAAGTTAAAAGAGGAATTCGGTTGTAGTTTAATCCAAACATCAAACCTTAACTAAATATAAACTAAAATAATGGTTCTTTACTAATAGTGAACCGATCCGTCTAGCTATTATTGATTTAAGTTAATTATTTGAATCTATGGACTAGCTAAAATAATCAAAAGGGCGTCTACTTCAGTGGTATTGAGGATGTGTAATTAGTGTTTTCTGGCTTGCGTTAGATATGTTAGACAGATTTAGACGTACATGTACTAATAACGTTTAAAAAAAAGAAGACTATTTCTGTAATGAAAAAGAATATACAGGCGTACATTGCATGTTATATAGTATTGTGGTTTCCGTTGAATTGATACTTTATCTCAATCACTTAGGCTAAAGGTCATTTTTCTACTTTATACTTATATTATTAGGCACATATATCTTATTATTAGCCACATATATCTTTTACTAGATTAGTAATTTACTCAAATCTCACATATGTTATTTGTTTAAACTCTTTTAATATTTGTAAGATATATGTCGGACGTCACAAATATAAATCATCAGCTTTTACCGATCTTAATCTTCTTGTCGCACCGCTTGTAATATTGTACAACTTACAATTCAATCTGTTCTAAAACTATTACCGCAGAAGTTCTTTTGCTGATCGTAAAAATTATTTTATTAATCTCTGAAAATTATTGGCAAGTAATCTAAACAACTTCTACATGCTCATGCAATTTCACTACAAGAAAAAAGGCGTTTTTGCGGCGATAAATATCGTCGCAAAAAGCTTCTCTATATGATGATGGATGACGAAGTACCATTGAATATTATAACTGTGGGAAATAATGTTGGCAACAGTAGCAATTAAACAATCAACACTCGTAGCGATTTTTAAATCACCAACTTTTAATACGTAGTTTAGATGGTGACCGTAGACGGACCGTCTAAGACGATTGTACTTCGACCACTTGTGAGGTTGCCTTGAATGGAAGAAGAATAGCCAACACTAATTTCATGTTTTGTACCCACATGGGCATATGCATTGGGTCCATTATTTAAAAGGCATTATGTAGGTGAATTCATAAATAAAAACTAGATTATTCATTAAGTGTTGATACACTTTTAGGTCGATAGGATTTGATGATTTATTTGTATATTTTAGTCAGATATAACTCAGAATTTGTTTAAAAGCGATATGTATGACTTGGGTATTTTTTTGAACCGAAGAGAAAGGAACTGAATTCATATTCAAGCAGTGTTGTTAGGGTCGGATCGGACCGGCCGGTTCGACCGGTCGAACCGCGATTCGGCACCCTGGCCGATCCGATCCTATATGACTCGTTTTCTTTGCTTTGAACCGGGCGAGTGAACCCGAACCGCCGGTTGGACCGGCGAACCGGGCCGGTTCGGGCCGGTTTTCAATTTTTTTTTTTGATTTTAGTGGGTAAAAACGTGGTGTTAAACCATAAATTAGTACGTCGGATATACAAATATAGTTAAGTTTTATATATAACTATAAAATATATGTATAAATCATATATAAATTACTTATATTTAATTACATATATAAATATAATTAAATATAGTTAAATCCGGTCCGACCACCAAACCAGTAAGGCGTCCGGTTCGACGTCCGATCCGGTTCTGAAAACATTGTATTCAAGGGATTAGGGGCCAGAAACTACCTTTGGCAAATATCATGTTTTATTTCGAAATGCATAAAATTGGAGCCATTTATGAATTTTTAAATCATTTTTGTCGAAAACATGTATCAAACGCAAGAATTTGAACAACTTACAGATTCAACATTGAATCTGTGATTAATTTTCAATCCCAAACTTCACAAGTTACAAAGAGTTAAAAAACAAATCGAAGGGACTACAAACTCTCAACCTAATACTCACAAATCAATGATTCAATGACAATCTGGAACGAAACACTACAAATAAAGAAATCAAAGACCTAACAGATTAGAGGAAGAAGATAGTCAAATATCCATTGCTTTCAAGACGTTTTAATCCCGATCAAACAGATCACACCGTCATTGTTGAAGAAGCGTGTTCTTGATGACGAAGATCATATGAGATGACATGTAGAAGATGATCTTATGCTTGATCAAGAAGACAGGAACAAGATGGGTTAAAATCCCAAATGGAACCTGATGATGTAAAACCCCAAAAACATTAACATAGTATGCAACTTATATATATTCCCTTGCATACTAATGAGAGCCCTATTATCTCTTCTTCACGTATAAGGAAAAGCCCAATAAAAGCCTTCTGTAAGCCCATCTCCAATCAATCCAACAACAAAGCTTCAAAAACTCAATCCTAACATGCAATACAAAATATAAAACAAAACATTAACAAAATAAACATAAAATAAGGTTTTATTTGATATTGAATTGGAATCGTTTATATATTTCAACACCCCCCTCAATTCAATAGACAAACACAAACACAACTTGCAAACGCAATATTTCAAAGAAATATGTTTGATAACTTTTGTAAAATCAGACATTTTTTAGAAAAACAAAAACCCTTTTTAAAATTTGTCTTTGAGCCCTCATGTAAATAACAAGGGCTGGTAATATATTTCACAAAACAGATTAATCAGCAACACCGTTGTTAACTTTATAAAGAATACTAAGCAGGAAACATGAAACATGCAAGAAACTTCCCTTAGAAACAAGCTGCTGATGTCAAACAAGGTTTCCTTCGATGTGCTTTCCTTACACCTCACTTTTATAGCTTGAGAAAATCAAATCATTGACATTATTCAACTGCAAAACTTTGAACTTTAGTCTTTCCAATTCACACACTTCATTTTCAATTTTCCAAATTTTATAAAGAGTTGACAGCTTCAATGTCAAGAGTTAACCTTCCAGCAATTTTCCACACAAGAAGTTAGTAAACACTACAATTCTTAAATTTTTCCCTTTTTTTTAAAAAAGTATGTCTACAATACTTTGAACTTTTAATACGTAGATATTTTCCATTTGAAAGCACAGTTTTCCAACTTTTAATACCATTACTAACCAATTTAAAATCTTGTTAATTGTAACAAAAAAAAACTAATAAAAAACTTTTTGAATTCAACAAGAAACTTCTTTAAAAAGTTGATAAACCAAGGAAAAATTACCAATTGCATAGTGGACTTTAAATCCACATCCAAAAAGAAGAAGAACCTTGTTTCCGATTGTATCTATTTATCGAACAGAAAGAAAATCAAAAAAGCATTTGCCAAGCAAGCTAGAGGTTCTTATCAACAACAAATGTCAACATAAGTGTTGCACGCTACGATAGAACTTCTAAAAAAATCTATAGATTTCATTAAAGACAGTTTAACAAACCCATAGTCAAATAACGAGATAAAATTCAAGTATAGCACCTTTAAAAAAAATATTTTGCTTCATTCTTCGAAACAACTTTTAAGTATAGACGAAACAAACATCAAAGCTCGAGAGAAAGTTTTAATCACCATATGTCAAGAACTACATCTTGGTGTTAATAAAGAAATCTTACATTGTAAACCTCACACGAAAACAATAAGTAATAAACAAATAAGAGAAACAACCAAGACATAACTCAAGTTATTTAAAACTGTTTTTTTTATTAATCCTTTCTCTCAACTTATATAGTTATCCCAGTAATTTTAATCAACCATGAATATGGATTTACTATTGACATAAAATAGCCACAAAAAATGCCACACAACATAATCAATGATCATCATAGAAAGAAAGAAACCAACACTATCATGTGATGAACCGTAAGATAACTACATGATAAAGAAACAAACTAGAAAATTATTCTGGTCACACATTGAATCACAAGATTCAATAACCAAATGAGAAAACAAGTCAAAACCAGCAACATGGCTTGTAGAACTTGCAAAGACAATACAAATATGTCACAAGACATATATCGACTTCCCATAACAACAAGAAGAACGAAATCAGAAGTATAAATTCCGATTAACCAAGAGAAAGAATCATAAGATCCTACAAAGAACCGCAAAAAGAATTCGAAGATTTCATAACTAGCAAGTGGACTTTGAATCCATCACTAATATGACATACCGAACAAGTCATAAGGCATACGACCCATGACCATATAAGATAATCAGATACATATCTGATAAAGACATGAGAAAATCTATTAAAAATTGGATTTATAAGTCTAGGGGTTAAACTTGTAATTTAAGAAACTTAATTAAAAGGTTTTTACATAAAATGATAAGATTCAAAACCACAGGGACCAATTCTGTAAATTTTAAAAATCCCAAACCACCTGCCCGCCCCTTTCGATTCTCTGGCCACCGTCTCCGGCGGCCCTCCGGCGACCCCAAAACCCAATCAAAACTTGATTATTTTACATGAAACCGGTCCCAATCGAATCGCGTGAGTGCCTCGAACTCATGGGCCACACCAATTTGAATAATTGGATCGATTGTGCGGATCATCCACTGAACCTAATTTTTCGACCGACCACCACTAAGAAAACGCACTAAACGATATTAATAACCAAAAGAAATCGTATATTCACGATCCTTTTGTCATCTCTAAGCTTCCACTACATTCAATTTAGTATAAATCAAGCACAAACACCACATTCTATCAACACCTTCATCGTCGATCTGCAACATAGTCGAATTCCACTTTTGAGTTCTATTTCACAAAATTAACATAGGGCTTTTCATCATTAGAACAATTAGAAACTTCTTGTAGAAGGAATTTGATTATCATCAACGTTTGCCACTGGAATCAATCTTTGTATAGTCGCGACTGTTCATCAAATGTTCACCATCAATTCGACATCATTCTGGTATATTAAACATATTTACATGCACGAAATTACATGGGGAATCAAAGCCCCATGTCTATTTCAGTAATTGTTATTGATTTAATGTTCAATTTGATCGATCTATGAACTAGGGTTCATACGATTTGGGGGTAAATTGAAAACAGAGTTTAAAACTAAATGGAACCAATATTACCGCGGGTGAGTCCCTTGGCTCACTGGTTTGGTGCGTGTGCAATTGGGTTGGAGGTCACGAGTTCGAACCCGGCCACCAACATATTTTTTTTAAAAGCCTTTTTGAGACTTTTAAAAATACAGAAAAATTCTGAAAAATTATAAAAATAATTTTTATAAACTTTGGTTATTTTAGAAAGTATATAATTATTTTCTGTAAATTTATTTACCAAAAACATCTTAATAATATTTAAAATATTATTTATAAATGTTATAAATAATCATTTTTTATAAAAATGGACTCTAAATAATATTTAAATTATAAATTCATTGTTGGATATTGTATCATGATAATTATAGAAATTATAAAGATATTTTTATAATTTCATAAATTATTACGAGCATTATTTCAAGTTATTTTTTTATAAAATATATAAAGGTAGAGATTAATTAAAACTTGTAAACATTACATATTGATAAGACAAATACACATTAGATTTTATAAATTTAGTTATAAAATCTTACTAAATTAAATACAAACCTACATATTTAAATATATCTAAAATTCATTTTAACATAATGATATGTTAAAATCATTATTAAATTAATGAAACGCAAATCCTTAATTATAAAGAATTAACAAAAATGATTAAATGATTTAATGTTTATAATGAATTCCAGAAAACCAAACCCTAGATCGATTGACTCCAGGTTCAAGATCTAACTTATTTAGGTTATAAATTGTACTTATTACTTATGTGAATTATAATTGCTTAGGAGGAATTTACTAGCTTATCAACATCACACGAGAACTGAGGTGAGTTCATGCCCCACTATTTTATTAAAACTCTTTTGGGGGAGATAGCATACTGGTAATGTTACAAACGCTTTTTATATATTTAAGATGTGTATGGATATTAATATAGTGCTGTTTTTATGATAAAAGTCCTCACACTTTCGAATTGTTAATATTGGATAGCGGGAAAGTTGGGTAGTACTACTGGGTGTGACGAGCCCCACTTGTGTGACTCGAGGTCAACCGGGTGCAATTTGTCCTATGAACATTTGTCACGATATGACATCGTGGCTGGAGGCAAACATAACACAGTCAGCTTCAATGTCGAAATCACTATTTAATATCATTTGTGAATGGACTAGCTAGCCATTACAATGCACATGCTTAAATATACGCTATTGTTAAACTGTGACGTTTAACTGTAAACTCTTGAACTGATCAACCGTTGGGTTGATACACGCTATTGTTAAACTGTTATGTTTAAACGCAAACTCTTGAACTCACCAACCGTGTGTTGACTTTTAGTATGCTATTCTCAGGTCATTAATCTGGACTGCTGTTAGGAGCACTACACGGGTCAAGCATGCATCCTAACGCTTAAACAATGATACATTTGTTTATCTTTATATTTTGGGTTTGTTTTATTTGTTTAAACGCTTCCGCATGAATTATAAAGTTTAAACTTTGGTTTGTTATGTTAAACGTTGCATATAGAGTCGTTCCAAGTAACTATTGACTGTGATCCTGGTTTGTTTACACGCCTCGCGGTAGAATTCCGCACGTGGATTTTGAGGGTGTGACATAACAGATACTTTTACATATGGTTATTCAAACATTTTTTCTTCCTCATTGAGAACACAATAGTTTATAACTATTATCGGATAGTTATTTGACTAGAAAGTAGGAAGTACAAATGTTCTTTATTGATATTTCTAACATTTGTTTTCAATTATTGGTTATGGGCATTAGATTCTGTTTGAACCCAATGAGATCTGGTCCATTTGGACATGCTTAGAAGCCCCACCACCGAACTTTGTACTACTCACGTACTCAATAATTTAACATCACCAATAATTCTACATACATAGTGCATACACACATGTTATAGAATCTAAATGCATTTTGAATAATTGTGCACATCAGTGTTATGACCATAAATCTTAGAGAAAAGGGTTTTGATTGAAATAACATCCACAATAATGGGTTAACTCAAAACCAAGTCTTGATAAGCAACTATTTCCCTGTCTATCACAATCCAAAAACTAATAAAAAACCTCTCTTTTTTATCTTTTCCTCTGACCTCCCTTACTCACATAATTTGTTTGAGAGCGTTCTTCCACAAACCGACTGTCTTCTCGCCTTTACATTATACACTTGCTCCTAAACACACCCCAAGACCTACTTATTCGGTTTAGTTACCCAAATACAATTAAACTTAACCGAATTCAACCATATCCGAATTCTCAATTTAGTGTGCTTAGACATGTTTCCGATGCGGTTAATGATAGGCCCAAATAATATTTATAACTGAATAAACCGTTAACCCGAACCGTTGGACACCTCTATGAAAACTAGTATAGACCAATAATTAAGAAAAAACGCAAAAAGAACTAGTAAAATGCAAATGGAAAAAAAAGAAAGAAAAAAACTCATTAGCAACACAATGATTATCAGAAGCACACAGAATATGTAATGAGGATAAAAAAGTTATTGAAAAATGGATAAATACGAAAATTTGAGAAATATTAACTTTTAATAAACATAAGAGTAAAATAGTTATTTATAATTTGTTTATTTGTTTTTAATAAGAGCAAGTGTAAATTTTTTTCACAAAAGAAGATATAAGATTCTGGGAAAAAGGAGATTAAGAGCATTCAGAGTGTATTCTTTATTAATGTGTGAATGTATTTATTATATTATAAGGAAATTGTAAATATTTGTGAGTGGATGAGAGAAAATTTACGGTTTATCTGTATATTTGAGAAATCATTGTTGAGAATCATTGTTGAGTTCTTATAAATTTTTTAATATTTTTGAAAGTGTTTGTCAGTGGAGGAGAAAAAATAATAATAAATGTATATAAAAATATTGTTTAATTAAAAAATAGAGAGGAAAATAATGATTTTATTTTAATTACATGGATGATGATAATAAATCCACTGTGAGTGATCTAAATATGGAATTAATAAGGTTTAGAAGGATATACATGTAATTGTCGTTTCAAAGTCTTGTTTTGTATTGGGTGACACGAGAAATTCTTTTTACTCGGGGGATATTTGGATTTCGAGTAAAGGTGTACAAACCAGGTTTGTTTAAAAACCTGTTCAGTTTTCTAAATTGGTTTGGTTTGGCTTTAAAAATAGACCGCTTTGGAATAATACATTTTGGGTGGGAGATTCCGAACCCTATCCAAACCAGTTTTGATCAGATAGAAACCAGTTTGAAAAAAACTGATTTATAGGTTTTTTTTATATATAGAAATTGAAAAGTAAACAAAAATAACTAAAATTCACATTTTTATTTGATACTTGAAAACTTAGACATAAATTGATACATGTTGAAAAAATACAAGTCGCAACGATCATTGTCGAGTTATCGTCATTGTCTTGATGTGTGTATGTATAAATTGGAGATGAGTTCAAGTCATAACAATGATTGATTAAAGTGAACGGCTATGACATGTACTTGAACTTAACTCGACTTGAATATCCATGTTGATTTTTAAGAAATAATACAAAAAGTTTTTTACTGTTGTGATCAAAGCAGTACACCTATTACATAAATACTACATGTTGGGGGTCAATATGATTAAAAAGAATAAAAAACGGCTACTTTAGCCCCCAACAATCAAAAAAGGGGGTATTTGACTGCTAGTTTTTAAAATGTCAAAACCAATTTGTCTAACCGGACCGGGTTATAACCAATTTGTTCACGTGCTGACACGAAATGGTTAGAAGCTAGCCGATGGGTCGGGACCATACCGACTTTGAGCCAAACTGGTTTTCTTAGGTACGTGATTGGGTTCCAAACCGGTTCGTAAATCAAATGGTGTTTTCTACACCACTAGATTTCTAATTGCGTGTGTTTGAAATAGTGGTTGGGCCTTACATATATCTTAGGACTTGGGCGTTAACATTAACTCTTCAGTCTCCCGTTTATTTTTAATATGCTACTATTGTTAAGTAAATTAATGTCATTGTCATTTGATCAATTCAACATATTGGGCCTCCCATTTTGAGATTGGTTTTTTAGTTCCTATCAAAGTAAACATCAATACCGATACATAGCTCAAGTGAGAGATCAAGTGAGAATGTTAAGAATTGATATTCTAGAGAAGGTTTGTTACCCTAAACTATTTTTATCTTTTCAGATTGATAAAAAAGGACCATTGGAGTCGAGGGTTTCGCTGAAGCTGCGTCTCTATCATCTGGATAGGTGTGAGGTTTGTTTACATCCCACTCTCTTCAGACCCCTTCGTAGTTTGCTATGAACGAGAAGTACTGGTATTAGGGTTATTACTGTCAGCTTGTTGGTTAGTTAGTCTGTTAATAGGTAGTTATTTTCCTACAACTCTCCTTAACTAGTATAAATATATGGTTAGGTGTAATGTTGCAATCTGTTGTTTATAAACACGGTTCTCCGTTTACATATTTTCTCTAGGTTAATTTAGTTCTTCAATTGGATTCTGGGTTTTACAAATTTTGCAGTTTGCTAGTAGCTCTGTTTTGTAGTTGTACCTTGTTTGAGGTTGGCCTTGGATTTGTGGCTGTTAATTTGTGTTAGAACATGTTGTCTCAATCTTTTTGTATTCAAGGTTCATTACTACATATATTAAAAACCAACTCAAGTTGCTACAGGAGGTTTTTAATTGTTTATCCTTTGAACGTTATTTTTTTTGTAATTTTTATTTTTTTCACCCATGCATGCATCACTTTCACATTTTTATTGTGTATATTTTAGCCACTGATTTTTTTTAATATTATATTTTAACCCATGCATGCATCACTTTCACGTTGTGGTTCCATGTTGAAGTGATAGCCGTTAAGATAAGTTTTTCACGTTTTCATATTTAAGTATGTGATGCGGTTACTTGAAGAACATGCCTGAGCACATTTCTAGTAATAATAATAATAATAATAATAATAATAATAATAATAATAATAATAATAATAATAATAATAATAATAATAATAATAATGATAATAATAATAATAATAATAATAATAACAATAATAACAATAATAACAATAATACAATAATAACAATAATAACAATAATAACAATAACAACAATAACAACAATAACAACAATAACAACAATAACAACAATAACACAATAACAACAATAACAACAACAACAATAACAATAACAACAACAATAATAACAACAATAATAACAATAATAACAATAATAACAATAATAACAATAATAACAATAACAATAACAATAACAATAACAACAACAATAATAACAATAATAACAATAATAACAATAATAACAATAATAACAATAATAACAATATAACAATAATAACAACAATAACAGCAATAACAACAACAACAACACATAGCAATAACAACAACAACAACAACAATAAAATAATAATAATAATAATAATAATAATATAATAATAATAATAATAGTAATAATTGTCACACCCCTCAAAATCCACGTGCGGAGTTTTACCGCGAGGCGTGTGAACAAACCAGGATCACAGTCAATAGTTACTCGGAACGACTCTATATGCTACGTTTAATGTAAACCAACCAGAGTTTAAACTTTAAAGACCTGCAGAAGCGTAAAGTAAATAAAACAACCCAAAACATGTGAAAGTACCATATGGCAAAACAAGTGTCAACCAAGTATTGTAAACCATAAATAAAAGACGGTAATTATAAATCTCTAAAAAAATGCATGCTGACTCGTGAAGTGCTCCTATCAGCAATCCAGCTTAATGACCTGAGAATAGCATACTAAAAGTCAATACATTGTTGGTGAGTTCAAGAGTTTGCGCATAAACATAACAGTTTATCAATTGTGTATAAACATAACAGTTTATCAATTGTGTATAAACATAACAGTTTATCAATAGCGTATAATTAAGCATGTGCATTGTAATAGCTAGCTAGTCCTTAACAAATGATATTAATACATAGTGATTTCGCAATTGAAGCTGACTGTGTTATGTTTGCCTCCCGTCACGACTTCACCATATCGTGACGAATAATCATAGGACAAATTGCACCCGGTTGACCTCGAGTCACACAGGTGGGGCTCGTCAGACCCAGTAGTACTACCCAAGTTTTCCCGCTATCCAATTTTAACAATTCGAAAGTGTGAGGACTTTATATAGTAAACACACTATATTAATATCATACACATCTTAAATATATAAAGCGTTTGTAAAATTTACCAGTATGCTATCTCCCCCAAAAGAGATTTAATAAAACAGAGGGGCATGAACTCACCTGATACGCGTGTTAGACACCTAAGGCTTAACTTGACAAGAACGAGTGGAAAGACAACCTTCAAAGGTTACCTAGAATACACAAGTACATAAGTACATGTACATAGAAATCCCAAGAGAAACCTTAAGTGTTCTACAAACAAAGACTCAAGGTTCTATAAAAACAACATACATGTGACCTAGTTGACCCGTTTGACCCGTTGGTGACATTATGCGTTGTAAACCATTTAAACATACATAAGCATATAACATACATGTTTAACATTCCAATGACTCACATTTGATGCTACATTCCCAATACATTGCCTAAATCATCATGCTATGCACATATCATACAAGTTGTATAAATCCTTAGCATCTAGTATGCTCAGTGTGTTTAAACATAACTAGTGTATCATATAACAGGTTAGATCATGCATAACCTACTTATATGACCTATAGCTATGATTTAGCATATATGGGTCAAAACAGATAATTTACCAAAAAGTCATACATACTATTCACAACACATACAAGATGCCTAATACATGCAACATACATTAGTATGATCAATTCCAGTCCCAATCATGATGTCCTAGTTACTAATCAACATACCAACCATACATGACCATCAAAGTGTAATAATCACCCAATAACCAATAAACATTCCATACAACCCAATTAACAGATTCTACCACTTTAGACATCATAACAATCATTCTAGCATGACCCTAAAACCACAAACAAGTCCAATTCTCGATATTCAAGTTCGTGCACAATAAAGTTTCCCTTTTGGGAAAGTAATACCCAAAGTAATTTAACAACCAATTCAACCATAATTCCAACTATTATATACCTAATCAAGTTCATAGAATTCATCCTAACATGCTAATTACTTCCAAACATCCAAATTCCCAAACATGATACAAAAGTTTCCACTTTTAGTAAGTCATGATCAACATCACAAAATTTCATGGATTTTCTTGCACAATTCAATTAAACTAACATCTAAGCATTACTCTAACATCTTAGAATCATCAAGTCATGAATTCCAAGAACAAAAGTTTCCTCTTATGGCAATGTATGAACTAAGTGATCAAAACCCTAGATTTCTTGCAAAATCAACATCATTCAACATTCATACAACCTAACAACAACATATAATCATCTAACAATCATCAATTCCATGTTATCATCATCAATTTCGAATTAGGGTTTATCAAGAATCAAACTATGAAGAACAATCAAAATGTAGTTTTCTTGCATAATCAACGTTAATTAACATATATACCATCTAACTAGCATGATAACATCATCAAACAACAACCAATTTCGATAACCAACATCCAATTTCGCATGGAACCTTCGGCCAACATGAAAAAAGACTTCAAAACATGTAAAAATCTCACCTTTAACGTGTAATGGCTTGCAATCAATGATCCTAACGTGTTATATTGCTTGAAATCGAACCAAATCAACTTCTAATGCTTGGTTCTTGGTCGAAATTCGCAGGGGAGGGGCTGGGAATGCTGCAGTCGCGATTTGGGTGGGAATGGGGGCTAGGGTTTATTTTTTTTATTAAATTAATTAATCACATTTACATCTTTAACCCTTTTAACTTGTATTTTATAAAAAATTCAGCTTTTAACTTCTTTTAAAAGCATTTTTAACCATCTAACAAATATATAAACTAGTAATAACCATTATATATTTTTATCTTTATAAAACACGCCACATACGAATTAACACACGCGTTTCCGCGTTACGCGATAAAATTCTCAAATAGTCTTTAAATCGCGTAAAAACATAAACATAACATAATAATCATCTTTTCAACTAGATTATTATTAACTTAACATTATTAATTATTTTTAAGTCACCAACGTCAAACGACAACTAGTGTGTGCTTACGACACGTGTATGCAAAACTTAACGGAACAAACGGAGTTTGGTAACTAAAAATTACCGGATGTCACATTATCCCCATGTTGAAAGAATTTTCGTCCCGAAAATTGCGTTACATGGTGAGAGTGTTCCATCACTGATCTACTGCATTGGCACACAGAAATCAAAATCGCGTGAGTTTTGGATGAGTTGTCACATCATCCCCATGTTGAAAGAAATTTCGTCCCGAATTTAAATCAATACCTTTGTCGGCAGGCATCGTCTTGAACAGTTGAGGGTACTTAAGCTTCATTTGATCCTCACGTTCCCACGTGAATTCCGGTCCACGCCGCGAGTTCCAACGAACTTTGACTATAGGTATTTTGCTCTGCTTAAGTGTTTTCACCTCACGATCCATCACCTCGACGGGTTCTTCGATAAAACGCAATTGTTCATCCACTTGAACATCTTCTAGTGGTACAATTAGTGTCTCGTCAGATAGGCACTTCTTCAGATTTGAAACGTGAAACACGTTGTGCACTCCGCTCAGCGAATCAGGCAAGGCTAGTCGATAGGCACGGACCTATTCTTTCCAGTATCTCAAATGGTCCAACATACCTCGGATTCAGCTTTCCTCGCTTGCCAAACCGAACTACGCCTTTCCACGGTGAGACTTTCAATAACACTTTGTCGCCAATTTGAATTCTAGAGGTTTCCGTCTCTTGTCAGCATAACTTTTCTGTCTGTCTCGCGCTGCTGCCATACGGTTCCGTATCTGCACGATCTTCTCAGTTGTTTCATGTATTAGCTCGGGACCCGTTAGTTGACTATCACCAATTTCAGCCCAGCAAACCGGTGATCGACACTTTCTCCCATACAAAGCCTCGAAAGGTGCTGCCTGTATGCTAGTGTGATAACTGTATTATAGGAGAATTCCACCAAAGGCAGGTGAACTTCCTAGTTGTTCCCGAAGTCAATCACACAAGCACGTAGCATATCCTCCAAAGTCTGTATGGTACGCTCACTCTGTCCGTCGGTTTGTGGATGATAAGCAGTACTCATATCCAATCGTGTACCCAGAGATTTCTGTAGTGACTGCCAGAAGTGTGACGTGAAGCGAGCGTCGCGATCAGAGATAATTGAGATTGGTACGCCATGTCTCGACACGATTTCCTTAAGATACAATCGGGTTAGCTTCTCCATCTTATCCGTTTCCTTAATTGCAAGGAAGTGAGCGGACTTGGTCAACCGATCCACAATGACCCAGATTGTGTCACAACCAGTATTAGTCCGGGGTAGTTTAGTGATAAATCCATGGAAATTTGTTCCCATTTCCACATCGGTATCTCGGGTTGCTGTAACAGTCCGGATGGTTTTTGGTATTCCACCTTCACCTTCGAACAGGTCAAACACTTGCTCACATATGTAGCTACGTCTGCCTTCATGTTAGGCCACCAATAGTGCGCCTTTAGATCATGATACATCTTGTCAGATCCAGGATGTATAGAGTATTTAGACTTGTGTGCCTCGCTCATAACCAAATCCCTCAGATTTCCATAAACAGGCACCCAAAGTCTATCCATGAAGTACCGAATTCCATCCTCTTCTCTACCAATTGTTTATCCATTCCCCGTAATGACTCAGAAACCATGTTTTCCTCTTTCAAGGCTTCTATTTGTGCTTCCTTAACTTGTTCAGGCAAATGGGTACTGATCGTGAGTTGCAAGGCTCGCACCCGCCTGGGTTTAACTGTTTCTTTTCGGCTTAAGGCATCGGCAACTACGTCGCCTTTCCAGGATGGTACTTGATAGCGCAATCATAATCATTCAAAAGTTCCACCCAACGCCGCTGCCTCATATTCAACTCTTTTTGCTCAAAGATTGTTGAAGACTCTTGTGATCGGTATAGATAGTACATTTGGTACCGTACAGTAATGTCTCCAAATCTTTAAGGCAAAAACCACTGCACCCAACTCCAGATCATGGTAGTATAATTCTTCTCGTGAACCTTTAGTTGTCTAGAGGAGGCTATCACCTTATCGCGCTGCATCAGAACACAACCCAATCCTTGGATGGATCGTCACAATACACCACGAAATCATCCGTCCCCTCTGGCAGTGCCAATATCGGTGCACTACAGAGTTTCTGTTTCAATAGCTGAAAAGCCGCCTCTTGACTTTCTCCCCATTTGTATGTTGTTCCTTTGTGGGTCAAAGCGGTGAGAGGTTGTGCAATCTTAGAAAATCCTTCTATGAACCGTCGGTAATACCCCGCTAATCCCAGAAATTGTCGTATCTCACTCGGTGTTTTAGGTATGGCCCAATTCTTTATTGCCACAATCTTGGCAGGATCAACATGTATACCCTTCTCATTAACAATATGGCCTAGGAATTGTACTTCACGTATCCAAAAGTCACACTTAGAGAATTTGGCGTACAGTTGCTCATTCTTCAACAATTCCAAGATTAATCGTAGATGCTCTTCATGGTCCTCCTTGGTCTTAGAGTATATCAGTATGTCATCGATAAACACAATAACAAACTGATCAAGGTAGGGTTTGCACACGCGATTCATGAGATCCATGAACACCGCAGGTGCATTTGTCAACCCAAAAGGCATGACCAAGAATTCGTAATGACCATAACGAGTACGGAATGCAGTTTTGGATATCCTCCTCACGTCGGAGTTTGATGATAACCAGATCTCAAGTCGATCTTCGAATAATAGCTGGATCCCTGAAGCTGATCAAATAAGTCGTCGATGCGAGGTAAGGGTATCGGTTCTTAACTGTGACTTTGTTTAACTCCCTATAATCGATGCACATTCGAAACGTGCCATCCTTTTCTTTACAAAGAGGACAGGGGCTCCCCAAGGTGATGAGCTAGGTCGAATAAAGCCCTTATCTAAAAGCTCCTGAAGTTGTGATGACAACTCCTGTAGTTCGTTCGGTGCTAATCGATAAGGTGCTCTAGCAATCGGGGCTGCACCGGGAGTCAGTTCAATTTGAAATTCCACTTGACGATGAGGTGGTAATCCAGGAAGATCCTCTGGAAACACCTCGGGAAAGTCTCGTACGACGGGTATGTCTTCCATTCGCCTTTCCTCCGGTTGTTTATCGTGACGAGTGCCAGGATAGCCAAGCGACCTTTTCGCAGTAATTTCTGTGCTTTCATGTAGGAATAATGCCCATCACTGCACCACTCCTATCGCCTCGGACTGTGAGAATTTCATCACCAACAGGAATTCGTATGATCTTCTCGTGACATATGACTTCCGCTTGCTTATTTGAGAGCCAATCCATGCCTACCACAACGTCGAAACTTCCCAGTGTAACAGGCATAAGATCTATAGCGAAAGTATGACCAGCGAGTTCTATCTTACAATCTTTAAGAATTGTGTCACATGGATCTGTTTACCGTCAGCCAATTCTACGGTATATTTGGATTCTAAGGCAGAAGGGATATCACTTAGGAGACTAGAGAACTTTAAGGATATGAAACTCCTATCGGCTCCAGTATCAAACAATACTGTAGCAAAACCCCATTTACAGAAAACCTACCAGTAACAGTAGTAGGGTCGTTTAGAGCCTCACCTGAGCCAATGACGAAGGCTCTCCCTTTGGCTCCATTATTACCACCGTTACCATTGCCATTTCCATCTTTGTTGTTGTTGTTGTTGTTGTTGTTGTTGTTGTTGTTGTTGTGTTGTTCTGGTTGTTCTGGCCATTGCCATTACCGTTCCTCCTCAACTGCGGGCAGTTTCGCTTGTAGTGCCCCTCCTTTCCACACTCGAAACAACCCTTTGGAGTCTCCTGAGGTTGCTGTGGTTTCCTAACCATCTCACCACGGCAATCCTTAGCCAAGTGTCCCATTTTACCACACCGCTGACACTTGTAGTTGTCACATCTCCCAACGTGATGATAGTTGCACCGCGTGCACATCGGCTGTTTACCACCATAGCCGCTCGGTCCTTGATTGTTTGAGTTGACTGGTTGAAATTACGATTGTTGTCAAACCTTCTTTGTTGCTGTTGTGGTGTTGTTGTTGTTGTTGTTGTTGTTGGACTGGTGTTGACCACCGGATGATGATGATGCCCTATTGTTGTTGTTGGTGTTGGTGTTGTTGGAGGTATCCCACTTTCTTTTTTGTCGGGCACACTTGCAGCAGCGCCCCGTTTTGGCAACCGCCCTTGCTCCACAGCTTCGTCAGTTAGTTTGTGGGCTAGTCGGATAGCTTGTTGTATAGTGGCGGGGTTAGAGGAAGTCACCAGGCTCCTAATTTCGGGCACCAATCCCCGATGTAATGTTCCACCCGCTTGTGCATTTCATTCACCATTCCAGGACATAGTGTGGCCAGCTCGTGGGTTCTTGTTGTATAGGCCTCGATCTCGGAACCTTGCATTTTCAACTGCCAAAATTCCATCTCCAACTTTTGAACTTCGCTTCGAGGACAGTATTCCTCGATCATCATATCTTTAATTCATTCCACGGGAGCTCATTTGCCATGGCTTGCCCTAGCATTTGCACTTGAGCATTCCACCAACAGTGCTGCACCATCCAGTGTCCCCGTAGCATATTTCACCTGGTCAGCAGGTGGACAGTTGCACTTCGAGAAAACGGACTCCGTTTTCTCAAACCACCTTACCAACCCTACAGCTCCCTCGGTTCCACTGTAGGTGTGGGGTTTGCAGTCCATGAAGGACTTGTAGGTACATGCTGGCGGTCCTGCTTTAACACGATAAATATTGATCAGATGTCTTATTCGATTAACTATAGGATTTGACAAAAATTTTCCATTATCGTTTACCTGCGGCCTGTCCTACTTGAGCAGCAGTTAACGCTGCCTGGACTTGTGCATTTATTAGGGCTGCTAGTTCCGCAGGGTTTATTTATGGTACCGGGCCCTTGGCCACCAGCACCTTGGTCACCGGCACCTTGGTCACCACGCGCCTCCACGCCCGCGCCCGCGTCCTCGGCCACGTCCACATCCTCGGGCGTCCATTATTCACTTTACATTCACAAATACAATAATGAGTAACATCAAACATATTTATCTCATTGAAGTATAATAACAATAAGTAAGTAATGAATCATCACAACCACAACATTATTAACAAAATAATAACCAAGGTAATAAATTGCAAATAAGTCACAAGTCATTTATCAATGTCAAATTTGAGTTTGTTGTTCGAGTGGGGAAACAACCTTCCCACATAGGTTCCAAATAAGAAACGCTACATAGTCCAAGTTGTTTAAAGAAAATAAAAGAGTATCAATCTACTATGCCTGAGCCGTCACTGTCATCATCCATCTGCACAGGCTCCTCTTCAGGTTCCTCCTCAGGTTCCTCTTCAGGTTCCTCCTCCTCCTCGGGGGCCTCCACCGGAGCAGGAGCTAAGGCTATCTGAAGTGCCGCCAACTGGGCCTCTAAAGCAGCAAACCGGTTGTCGATTTCTTCATCGCGCTGTTCCCGTGCGGTCACGCGTCCACTCAGCGTCATAACCATCCCGCATTTGGTAACACCCCTCCAAGGTTTTACCATGATGCTCCCCTAGTTCATCCAGTTGATGTCGCAGCGTGTACACCTCGTGTTGTAGTGTACAGACATGCTAGTAGTCGTCGGACCCGGTGTTGCTCCGTGTCCAGTGCTGCCACCAATGCAGCAATGACCTGCTCATTGGACTGCACCGGCCGCGGAAGTGTAGGTAGTGGTTGTTCAGTGTACTGGTCCTAGTTCGGGGTCTTGATGTAGGCACGCGTTCCCGGTACATAAGGTGATCCACAAACTCCGGGTAGAAATTCCAGTCACGGGGAGGGTCACGTTCAGGTGGCACGAATGGTTGATCCCAGTCGAATTCACCTCGTGGATAGTCCAACGAGGCCAGTCCAGTCCATCGTCAGGCACCGGTCCAGGAGGTGGGGACTCGGTCGTGTGGTGATGCTGGTAGCTTACCACGTGCTCTCGAAGACGATGCCATGCTGCAGAGAGTGTGATGTGTATGCCAATGAGTATGCAGTAGAAAAATCAGGAACAAGTAACTAACTAACTGTGTGCGGTTATAGTCTAGTGTGTATGCAACCTAGTTCTCTATAACCAATGGCTCTGATACCACTGTCACACCCTCAAAATCCACGTGCGGAGTTTTACCGCGAGGCGTGTGAACAAACCAGGATCACAGTCAATAGTTACTCGGAACGACTCTATATGCTACGTTTAATGTAACAACCAGAGTTTAAACTTTAAAAGACCTGCGGAAGCGTAAAGTAAATAAACAACCCAAACATGTGAAAGTACCATATGGCAACAAGTGCCAACCAAGTATTGTAAACCATAAAAAAGACGGGTAATTATAAATCTCTAAAAAAAAATGCATGCTGACTCGTGAAGTGCTCCTATCAGCAATCCAGCTTAATGACCTGAGAATAGCATACTAAAAGTCAACACATGTTGGTGAGTTAAGAGTTTGCGCATAACATAACAGTTTATCAATTGTGTATAACATAACAGTTTATCATAGCGTATAATTAAGCTGTGCATTGTAATAGCTAGCTAGTCCATTAACAACGATATTATACATATGATTTCGAATTGAAGCTGACTGTGTTATGTTTGCCTCCCGTCACGACTTCACCATATCGTGACGAATAATCATAGGACAAATGGCACCCGGTTGACCTCGAGTCACACAGGTGGGGCTCGTCAGACCCAGTAGTACTACCCAAGTTTCCCCGCTATCCAATATTAACAATTCGAAAGTGTGAGGACTTTATCATAGTAAACAGCACTATATTAATATCATACACATCTTAAATATATAAAGCGTTGTAAAATTACCAGTATGCTCTCCCCCAAAAGAGATTTAATAAACAAGGGGCATGAACTCACCTGATACGCGTGTTAGACACCTAAGGCTTAACTTGACAAGAACGAGTGGAAAGACAACCTTCAAAGGTTACCTAGAACACAAGTACATAAGTACATGTACACAAAATCCAAAGAAACCTTAAGTGTTCTACAAACAAAGAACTCAAGGTTCTATAAAACAACATACATGTGACCTAGTTGACCCTTTGACCCGTTGGTGACATTATGCGTTGTAAACCATTTAAACATACATAAGCATATAACATACATGTTTAACATTCCAATGAATCACATTTGATGCTACATTCCCATACATTGCCTAAATCATCATACTATGCACATATCATACAAGTTGTATAAATCCTTAGCATCTAGCATGCTCAGTGTGTTCAAACATAACTAGTGTATCATATAACAGGTTAGATCATGCATAACCTACTTATATGACCTATAGCTATGATTTAGCATATATGGGTCAAAACAGATAATTTACCAAAAAGTCATACATACTATTCACAACGCATACAAGATGCCTAATACATGCAACATACATTAGTATGATCAATTCCAGTCCCAAACATGATGTCCTAGTTACTAATCAACATACCAAACCATACATGACCATCAAAGTGCATAATCACCCAATAACCAAATAACATTCCATACAACCCATAACAGATTCTACCACTTTAGACATTCATAACAATCATTCTAGCATGACCCTAAAACCATAAACAAGTCCAATTCTCGATATCCAAAGTTCGTGCACAATAAAGTTTCCCTTTTGGGAAAGTAATACCCAAAGTAATTTAACAACCAATTCAACCATAATTCCAACTATTATATACCTATCAAGTTCATAGAATTCATCCTAACATGCTAATTACTTCCAAAACATCCAATTCCCAAACTGATACAAAAGTTTCTACTTTTAGTAAGTCATGATCAACATCACAATTTCATGGATTTCTTGCACAATTCAATTAAACTAACATCTAAGCATTACATCTAACCTTAGAATCATCAAATCATGAATTCCAAGACA
>JABSNV010000129.1:0-30000 GCA_024085815.1 Flaveria linearis
GAGTACCATGTGGCATCATAGTTACTCTTTTATTATAGGGGTAACTTATAAATAATAACCAACTTTCAAAAGTGTTCCAATTAGGTAATTCAGTTTAAAAGTGTTCTAGTTAGGTCACTCTATTTTTATATTTTATATAAATTAAAAGTCTTATAATGTTTTTAGCATTGTTGACATCCGGTAATTTTCCGTTACCAAACTCCGTTAGTTCTGTTAAGTTTTGCATACACGTGTCGTAAGCACACACTAGTTGTCGTTTGACATTGGTGACTTAAAAAAATTAATAATGTGTAATTTAATAAAATCTAGTTGATAAGATGATTATTATTTTATGTTTATGTTTTTACGCGATTTAAAGACTATTTGAGATTTTATCGGTAGCACCTTATCGATTAGCACCGAACGAACTACAGGAGTTGTCATCACACTTCAGGAGCTTTTAGATAAGGGCTTTATTCGACCTAGCTCATCACCTTGAGGAGCCCCTGTTCTCTTGTAAAGAAAAAGATGACACGTTTCGAATGTGCATCGATTATAGAGAGTTAAACAAAGTCACAGTCAAGAACCGATACCCTTTACCTCGCATCGATGACTTATTTGATCAGCTTCAGGGATCCAGCTATTATTTGAAGATCGACTTGAGGTCTGGTTATCATCAACTCAGAGTCCGTGAGGAGGACATCTCCAAAACTGCATTCCGTACTCGTTATGGTCATTACGAGTTCTTGGTCATGCCTTTTGGGTTGACAAATCACCTGCGTGTGCATGGACCTCATGAATCGTGTGTGCAAACCCTACCTTGATCAGTTTGTTATTGTGTTTATCGATGACATACTGATATACTCTAAGACCAAGGAGGACCATGAAGAGCATCTACGATTATCTTGGAATTGTTGAAGAATGAGCAACTGTACGCCAAATTCTCTAAGTGTGACTTTTGGATACGCGAAGTACAATTTCTAGGTCATATTGTAAATGAAAAGGGTATACATGTTGATCCTGCCAAGATTGTGGCAATAAGAATTGGGCTATACCTAAAACACCGAGTGAGATACGACAATTTCTGGGATAGCGGGGTATTACCGACGATTCATAGAGGGATTTTCTAAGATTGCACAGCCTCTCACCGCTTTGACCCACAAGGAACGACATACAAATGGGAGAAAGTCAAGAGGCGGCTTTTCAGCTATTGAAACAGAAACTCTGTAGTGCCCGATATTGGCACTTCCAGAGGGACAGATGATTTCGTGGTGTATTATGACGCACCGATATTGACAAAACTCTGTAGTGCACCGATAAAGTGATAGCCTACGCCTCGAGACAACTAAAGGTTCACGAGAAGAATTATACTACCCATGTCTGGAGTTGGGTGCAGTAGTTTTTGCCTTAATGATTTGGAGACATTACTTGTACGGTACCAAATGCACTATCTACCCGATCACAAGAGTCTTCAGCACATCTTTAAGCAAAAGAGTGAATATGAGGCAGCGGCATTGGGTTGAACTTCTGAACGATTATGATTGCGCTATCAAGTACCATCCTGGAAAGGCGAACGTAGTTGCCGATGCCTTAAGCCGAAAAGAAACAGTTAAACCAAGCGGGTGCGAGCCTTGCAACTCACGATCAGTACCCATTTGCCTGAACAAGTTAAGGAAGCGCAAATAGAAGCCTTGAAAGAGGAAAACATCGTTTCTGAGTCATTACGGGGATGGAAAACAATTGGTAGAAAGAAGATGGATTCAGTACTTCATGGATAGACTTTGGGTGCCTGTTTATGGAATCTGAGGATTTGATTATGAGCGAGGCACACAAGTCTAAATACTCCATACATCCTGGATCTGACAAGATGTATCATGATCTAAAGGCGCACTATTGGTGGCCTAACATGAAGGCAGATGTAGCTACGTATGTGAGCAAGTGTTGACCTGCTCAAAAGTCAAAGTGGAATACCAAAACCATCCGGACTATTACAGCAACCCGAGATACCGATGTGGAAATGGGAACAATTTCCATGGATTTTATCACTAACAACCTAGGACTAATACTGGTTGTGACACAATCTGGGTCATTGTGGATCGGTTGACCAAGTCCGCTCACTTCCTTCCAATTAAGGAAACGGATAAGATGGAGAAGCTAACCCGATTGTATCTTAAGGAAATCGTTTCGAGACACGGCGTACCAATCTCAATTATCTCTGATCGCGATGCTCGCTTCACGTCACACTTCTGGCAGTCACTGCAGAAATCTCTGGGTACACGATTAGATATGAGTACTGCTTATCATCCACAAACCGACGACAGAGTGAGCGTACCATACAAACTTTGGAGGATATGCTACGTGCTTGTGTGATTGATTTTGGGAACAACTGGGAATTCACCTACCTTTGGTGGAATTTTCCTATAATAACAGTTATCACACTAGCATACAGCCAGCACCTTTCGAGGCTTTGTATGGAAGAAAGTGTCGATCACCGGTTTGCTGGGCTGAAATTGGTGATAGTCAACTAACGGGTCCCGAACTCATTCATGAAACAACTGAGAAGATTGTGCAGATACGGAACCCTATGGCTGCAGCAAGAGATAGACAGAAAAGTTATGCTGACAAGAGACGGAAACCTCTAGAATTCCAAATTTGCGACAAAGTGTTATTGAAAGTCTCACCGTGGAAAGGCGTAGTTCGGTTTGGCAAGCGAGGAAAGTTGAATCCGAGGTATGTTGACCATTTGAGATACTGGAAAGAATAGGTCCGGTGGCCTATCGACTAGCCTTACCTGATTCGCTAAGTGAGTCCACAACGTGTTTCACGTTTCCAATCTGAAGAAGTGCCTATCTGACGAGACACTAATTGTGCCACTAGAAGACGTCCAAGTGGATGACCAATTGCGCTTTATTGAAGAACCCGTCGAGGTGATGGATCGTGAGGTGAAAACATTTAAGTAGAGCAAAATACCTATAGTCAAAGTTCGTTGGAACTCGCGGCGTGGACCGGAATTCACGTGGGAAAGTGAGGATCAAATGAAGCTTAAGTACCCTCAACTGTTCGAGACGATGCCTGCAGACAAAGGTATTGATTTAAATTTCGGGACGAAATTTCTTTCAACATGGGGATGATGTGACAACTCATTCAAACTCACTCGATTTCAATTTCTGTGTGCCAATGCAGTAGACCAGTGATGGAACACTCTCACCGTGTGATGGAACACTCTCACCATGTAACGCAATTTTCGGGATGAAAATTCTTTCAACATGGGGATAATGTGACATCCGGTAATTTTCCGTTACCAAACTCCGTTAGTTCCGTTAAGTTTTACATACACGTGTCGTAAGCACACACTAGTTGTCGTTTGACGTTGGTGACTTAAAAATAATTATAATGTTAATTTAATAATAATCTAGTTGATAAGATGATTATTATTTTATGTTTATGTTTTTACGCGATTTAAGACTATTTGAGAATTTTATCGCGTAACGCGGAAACGCGCGTGTTAATTTGTATGTCTTGTGTTTTTTAAAATAAAATATATAAGTGTTATAATTAGTTTATACATTCATGTTATTAAGACAAAAACACTTTACAAGGAGTTTAAAAGCTTAAGTTTTATAAAATATAAATTATAAGGGTTAAAAAGGGTAATATTGGATAATTAAGTGAATTAAAACAAAAACCCAACCCTAGAACCCCCCCCCCCTTCGGCCGCGATCTTGCTCCTTCCCCCCTCCCTTTGCGAAATCAGCCAAGAACCAAGCAAAGGATCATTGGTTTGATCGATTTCAAGCACTATAAACACGATTTGAATCTCCATTTACAAGCCATACTCAAATTAGAGGTTAGTTTTGGGTTTTGTTTATGTATCTTGACTTGGCCGAAGGTTCCACTCGAAATTGATGATGAATGCCGAAAAATTGTTGTGGTTTAATGATGTGAACATGTTAGTTAGATTGTATGTAGGTTGTTTAACGTTGATTATGCATGAATAACACGTTTGTAATGATTGGATCATGAACCTTGTTGAATGTAAACCCTAATTCGAAATTGATGATGATAACATGGAATTGATGATTGTTGGATGATTATATGATGTTAGTTAGGTTGTATGAATGTTGAATGATGTCGATTTTGCAAGAAATCTAAGGTTTTGATCATTTGGTTCATACATTGCCATAAGAGGAAACTTTTTGTTCTTGGAATTCATGATTTGATGATTCTAAGATGTTAGATGTAATGCTTAGATGTTAGTTTAATTGAATTGTGCAAGAAAATCCATGAAATTGTGATGTTGATCATGACTTACTAAAAGTAGAAACTTTTTGTATGATGTTTGGAAATTTGGATGCTTTGGAAGTGATTAACATGTTAGGATGAATTCTATGAACTTGTTTAGGTATATGATAGTTGGAATTATGGTTGAATTGGATGTTAAATCACTTTTGGGTATTACTTTCCCAAAGGGAAACTTTATTGTGCACGAACTTTGGATATCGAGAATTGGACTTGTTTATGGTTTTAGGATCATGCTAGAATGATTGTTATGGATGTTTAAAGTGGTAGAATCTGTTAATTGAGTAGTATGGAATGTTTATTTGGTTATTGGGTGATTTATGCACTTTGATGGTCATGTATGGTTTGGTATGTTGATTAGTAACTAGGACATCATGTTTGGGACTGGAATTGATCATATTAATGTATGTTGCATGTATTGGACATCTTGTATGTGTTGTGGATAGTATGGATGACTTTTTGGTAAATTATCTGTTTTGACCCATATATGCTAAATCATGGCTATAGGTCATGTAAGTAGGTTATGCATGATCTAACCTACTATA
Organism: Flaveria linearis; assembly: GCA_024085815.1. Lineage (NCBI taxonomy): Eukaryota > Viridiplantae > Streptophyta > Magnoliopsida > Asterales > Asteraceae > Flaveria > Flaveria linearis. Next base: position 4,824 of record JABSNV010000129.1, read on the forward strand.
TGATACAATAGTTGTGTTATGAACGCACTGAGTATGCTAGATGCTAAGAATTTACATAACTTGTATGATATGTGCATAGTATGATGATTTAAGCAATGTATTAGGAAGGTAGCATCAATGTGATTTATTGGAATGTTAACCATGTATGTTATATGCTTATGTATGTTTAAATGGTTTACAACACATAATGTCACAAACGGGTCAAACGGGTCAACTAGGTCACATGTATGTTGTTTTTATAGAATCTTGAGTTCTTTGTTTGTAGAACACTTAGGGTTTCTCTTGAGATTGTTGTGTGTACATGTACTTATGTACTTGTGTATTCTAGGTAACCTTTGAAGTTTGTCTTTCCACTCGTTCTTGTCAAGTTAAGCCCTAGATATCTATCACGCGTATCAGTGAGTTCATGCCCCACTGTTTTATTAATCTCTTTTGGGGGAGATAGCATACTGGTAATGTTACAAACGCTTTTTATATTTAAGATGTGTATGATATTAATATAGTGTTGTTTACTATGATAAAGTCCTCACACTTTCGAATTGTTAATATTGGATAGCGGGGAAACTTGGGTAGTACTACTGGGTCTGACGAGCCCCACCTGTGTGACTCGAGGTCAACCGGGTGCAATTTATCCTATGATTATTCGTCACGATATGGTGAAGTCGTGACGGGAGGCAAACATAACACAGTCAGCTTCAATGTCGAAATCACTATGTATTAATATCAATTTGTTAATGGACTAGCTATCTATTACAATGCACATGCTTATTTATACACTATTGATAAACTATTATGTTTATACGCAAACTCTTGAACTCACCAACCATGTGTTGACTTTTAGTATGCTATTCTCAGGTCGTTAATCTGGACTGCTGATAGGAGCACTACACGAGTCAGCATGCATTTTAGAGATTCAAACTTTTAACATAATTACTCGTCTTTTATTTATGGTTTAAAATACTTGGTTGGCACTTGTCTTGCCATATGTTACTTTCACATGTTTTGGGTTGTTTTATTTACTTTACGCTTCCGCATGACTTTTAAAGTTTGAACTCTGGTTTGGTTTACGTTAAAGTAGCATATAGAGTCGTTCCGAGTAACTATTGACTGTGATCCTGGTTTGTTCACACGCCTCGCGGTAAAACTCAGCACGTGGATTTTGAGGGTGTGACAAGCATGTTATATTTTTGGTATCAATTAGAAAATATTTTTTTTATCTTTTGATGCTGATATTGAACGTTGACGTAAATTTTAGGTACTTTATTTTATTTTTTCATAAGTAACATGTTTTTTTTAATTTTTTAATATAATTTTATATATTGCAAATTCTGACCACCACGTCTTCTCCACCGTTACTTACTTGACATAAGAAAATTTAATGATGATTCGATTTGATCATTTGATGGTCAAATTTGAGAAAAATATGTATGAATAACTAAATTAGAATACTTTTGAAACTTGATTACTATTTTGTGATATTTTCCCTTATTATATAGTATAGATATCATTATAACCTGTTTATTTTATATCTAAATTTTAGTATAAATTTAATTCAAAATAGAGTTCTTGAGCAAAGCACGAACGTACAACCATAAAAGTTGCTTCAAGGTTTTGTTTTTTTAGTTTTTTCATAAGATTTAAATTATGTTGTTAAAAATTTTGGATTTGTTGTTTGCACATGCTTTATCAACGTTTAGTCTTGAATTTTTTCGATAGGTAATTACTAATTTATAAGTCATCAAAACCAGACTTACAAGTTCTAATACACCCATTGCATTATTGCAATGCGCGTCATTTTTTTGTCCTTGTAATTTTCGACCAACATTTTAGTAAAATAACGTTATGTATTTTAGTAACAATGACTTAAACTGAAAATGATTAAAAATAATAACTTTTACAAATATGAAAGACGTTATTTTGTAGCATTAGAATGGTTTCTTTCTCGCACTGCTGCATAGACCAAGTCAAGCTACATGAATTTTTCTAGTAACAACAATGAGAAGATGAGGGAGTCAAATATGGTTCACAATAAATAAAGCACGACTAAAGGGTTAAAAACGGAAATTTTAGGCGCACCGTGCTTTTCCTGGAGAAAACCGACCCAAGCTGTCACGGTTAGGTCTCCCCGTGACCGCTAGGTCAGGTGTGACATCTAGCTGTCACGGTTTACCCTACCCGTGACAGTTAGATCTGGGGTCAATGATTGGGTATGTAATTATGGGGGTATTGATTGGGTATGTAATTATGGGGTATTGATTGTGCGCAGGGGGGCTATATGTCACGGTTTGGCCAAACCGTGACATATTGCTTTTATTTATTTTTTATTCTTTTAAGCATTAATATTTATTTTTATTTCGTGTATCTTCCTTAAAGATTAAACATTTATTTTTATTTCCGTAATTTTATCACTGTAAACTTGAGAATGAAAAGGCGGGAAACACCGTTCGATCGGAGTTTGATTTCGTGTATCTTCCTTAAGCATTAAACATTTATTTTTATTTTCGTAATTTTATCACTGTAAACCAAACACCGTTCGATCGGAGTTTGATTGATTATCGATTACTAGTTTCACCGTCACATCATTTCTATCTTTTCGTGAATATATAATATAACTATTGTTCTTATGATCTGTATTATTTCGTTAGATATTTGAAGAAGCTAAGAAATTCTGCTATGAAACTGGTGTGAAAGTTGCTGTTGCATATGGTGGTGCACCGATTTATCCTCAGGTTTATATACTTTTAAAATCATTAACAAACACTATTTTATGGTTTTAATCATTAACAACGTGTAATTCAGTTCATCTTTTTTTCTAATCTGCTTAATTAGTCTTTGTAATCTGTTATCTTTAATCTTGATTCAGAACACGTTGACTTTAATCTTTGTGGAGACAAAACGCAGCGCAGATACAATTAACATTATTACATGGTTAACCTAATCTGCTGCAATTCATGGTCATATTACAAGTAATTTTAAACAAGTTGGTTGTTATTTTATCACATGGTTAACCTAATCGTAAAAATCAGTTGTTATCAAACATATACAATTAACATTATCAACATTGCAAATATAAAGCAAACAAACAAAGAAACACAACCAAACAACACAACCAAATATACAAATCATCATAACTGAAACTGCACATATATATATACAACGAGTTTTACATACAAAAAGAAATAAAATACAAACAAAATATCTATCTAATCCATCATCCCCGGATCGCTGCCCTGACCAGACCCGCCCGCGCCAGATGGGCCAGCACCGTCATGGTCTAACCGCCTCGGTGGCTGTGACAACAACGGCGTACCCGAGGCGGTATAGTCCGCGACCATGTGCTGGATGACCCAGTCCATCATATCATGCAGCCTCGCGGTCGTATCCTCCAGCCTCGCGGTGGTATCATGCAGCCTCGCGGTCGTATCATGCAGCCTCGCGGTCGTATCCTCCAGCCTCGCGACCCTGTCTCGTGTGTCCTGAATCATATCAAGAACATGAGCAGGCAATCGTACGGCGTGGTACACGCGCTGGGGATGCTGGGGCGGGTCCTGGTCGTGCGGCGGGGGAATGGGCTGATCCTCCCCGCCGCCAAGGGCCTCGTGGGCGTCCTGAAGGTGGACCTCAGCCCCCGCCAGCTCGGGTGGGTCCACCACAGCTCGGCACCCATGGCACGAGCTCCTGGTATCTGGTGAGCAGGTGCCACGTGCTGTCGGGGAACCTCCGAACTATCCTCATCCCAGTGGCGGTGCTCCGGCCGGCCACGCGCACAGGAGTCGGAGGTAGCGGGAGCTGGGACATGGCCTGTGTGTACCCCAAGCCCCGAGCGATCCGGGAAACGATGTTCCCCGCCCACTAACGCCCCTCGCGACTGCCGATGATAATAACTAGCAAAATAATCAGCGAGGGCGTGCGCGAGGTGGCAGTGTCGGTGTGTGAGTACACACCGAAGAAAAAAAAGGTCGGCGGTGTTGACCCTGTCGGTCCCCGCCCCACGACCAGCGACGGACGTGGCGATGAGTCGGTGAATATATCTATACAGAGGGTCTCGTATATGAGAGGACCTCGTATCACCGCCGTATGGTCCGTCGCCTATCGCAGGCCACCAGACCTGATCGAGTCGTTTGGCCCGCGGATCAAGGCGGTGGTGTACATCGGCTGTCGGGTCTCCTCCTCCGTGTAGAGGCCGCTGACGACAGCGAACCGCCTAAGTGACATTCGGTGGAGGACCCCGAACAACCGGAAATCAACCTCCGCGGGCTCACTACCGTCCGCTATGTCGTCCTCGTCCAGCTCCGCAAGTCCCTGGTCACGTGGACGGAACGTGAATGTGCAGTAGAACTCCACGGTGAGCTCTCGATGGGCATCGTCGGACATCCGGAACAGCTGCTCCCACGGGTCGTCCTCGCCGATGATCTCAAAAAACCGGCCGCGCTCTCTAACGAGCTGTAAGAAGTCCTCTGACAGGACGGTCCCCGGTGCTGGCACACGTGCTCTCAGGGTCCTGAACCGCTCGTACGGTGTAGTCCCCTGCTCGAACTGCAGCGTCGGGCAGTCATCAATGCCGGGGATAAAAGTATCGTCGGCATCCATATCTGCGAAAAAAGACGTATTTATCATTATTTACAATGTTTGTAAAATTAATGGTTGACGGTTATTATTATTATTATTATTATTATTATTATTATTATTATTATTATTATACTAATATTATTATTATTATTATTATTATTATTATTATTATTATTAATATTAATATTATTACTAATACTAATAATATTATTATTATTATTACTATTATTATTACTATTAATATTATTATTAATATTATTATTATAATTATTATACAAATATTATTATTGTTATTATTATACTAATATTATTATTATTAATATTATTACTAATACTATTATTATTATTATTATTATTACTATTATTATTACTATTATTATTATTACTATTATTATTATATTATTATTATTATTATTATTATTATTATTATTATTATTATTATTATTATTATTATTAATATTATTACTAATATTATTAATTTCTATTATTACTATTACTATTATAACTATTATTATTATTATTATTTATTATTATTTCTAATCTATTTGGTAAATATAAGGTGTATATATGTTGATGTGTTCCCGATAAGATTGTTTAGGGTATCATTAAAACGTCACGGTTTGTTCACGTACGCATGTTTGTATGTACATTTACGAAGTGTATTTGTTCTTATTGTATATATATGTTGATGTGTGTGCATATTCATGAAGAAAATATCGGATTCGATGTATGTAAATGATCATAAACGGTTAATGTGTGGGTTTAGGGAACCCCAAAAGGTCACGGTTAGACCAAACCGTGACCTCTTATACATACAAGGTGTCACGGTTAGGTCACCACGTGACACTTTGTGTCAACAAACTGTGACAGCTTCATTCCACAACGCCACATGTGAACAAAGGTGTCACGGTTTGCCCAAACCGTGACCTTTTGGTCCAATTCAGTTTAAAAGTAATTGTTTTCTAAACCTTTCAGCGAACCACTCCCGTCCCGACCGGTTAAGACGGTAGGGCAATACGGGAGTGGTGTGGGCTCGAAACCCACTACCACCGATTTAGTGAGGTGCTTTTTATAAAATTTTTTATTTTGAAATTTTAAAAAATTAGGCAAAAGGTCACGGTTTGCCCTAACCGTGACCTTTTGCCTGATTTTTTAAAATATTTTCTGAGTAAATATTTTTTATAAAAAAAAAGCGAACCATGCGCCCGAACAGTGGACATTCGCCCGCAAGAGGTCACGGTTAGCCCTACCCGTGACGGTTGAGAAACCCGAACTGTCAGGTATTGGGCAAACCGTGACACTTTGTTTACAAAACTACTGATGAGCAATCCTTCAGCTGTTTAATTAACTACTGATGAGCAATACCCCAAGAGGTCACGGTTAGCCCAAACCGTGACACTTTGTTTACAAAACTACTGATGAGCAATCCTTCAGCTGTTTAATTAACTACTGATGAGCAATACCCCAAGAGGTCACGGTTAGCCCTAACCGTGACGGTTGAGAAACCCTAACTGTCACGTGTTGGTCAAACCGTGACACTTTGTTTACAAAACTACTGATGAGCAATCCTTCAGCTGTTTATATTATTATTGTTATTATTATTATTATTATTATTATTATTATTACTATTACTATTATTATTATTATTATTACTATTACTATTAATTATTATTATTATTATTATTATTATTATTATTATTATTATTATTACTATTACTATTATTATTATTATTATTATTATTACTATTATTATTATTATTATTACTATTATTATTATTATTATTATTATTATTATTATTATTATTATTACTACTACTACTACTAATATTATTAATATTACTATTATTATTATTATTATTACTATTATTATTATCATCATCATCATCATCATCATCATCATCATCATCAAATAAAGGGATATTCATTAATATGATGAAGTATCGTATAATGATATCTTACAGGAGACATTGGTGCCTCTATGACGATCCATTATTCTAACGTAATTATATACAACGAGTTTTTACATACAAAAAGAAATAAAATACAAACAAAATATCTATCTAATCCATCATCCCCGGATCGCTGCCCTGACCAGACCCGCCCGCGCCAGATGGGCCAGCATTAAACATTTATTTTTATTTCTGTAATTTTATCACTGTAAACTTGAGAATGAAAAGACGGGAAACACCGTTCGATCGGAGTTTTATTAACGTACTCACTGTAAGCTAAGTTTTGACGTTGATATATACGTACAGGCATGGTTTGAATGCCGGATATGCGTTTGTGAACTTTACAACATCTGAAGCAGCTTGGAAGTTTCATACGTCGGTTAAAGGAAAACATTGGGATTTGTTTCAAAGCAAAAAGATTGCGGATGTTAGTCGTGCTAGAATCCAGGTACTTTATTACTTTTAATTTGTTGTGGTTTTGTAGTCGGCGAACTAACGCTGGGTTCGCGTTTGTTAACTTTACAACACCTGAAGCGGCGTTGAGATTTCGAGACGCATTTAGTAGAAGTAGTGTGACAAGGATGGTTGGGGGGAGAGGTAGGGTTGTGGCACTAGGATCTTGCACCATGGTCCGGTGGTGTAAAGCCCGAGGCGAACTGCAACCCGAGCGAGTTTTTCACCACTAACATTGCGCGCACGGAGTTCAGAGAGTTTACCAGCGTCGATATCGGGTAAGTCAAGAAGAAAAAGCTTGAGATTGCGAGCCCAAGAGCAGAATCACCGAGGTCACGACATTCAAATCTGGAAGCTTCGGCTTTTGATAATGATCTCCCGAACCCGACATTGTTTTTGAATTAACGCGTTTTTGGAATGAGGAAGGCTGAAAAATCTCGAGTGTGGATTATGAAATTGCGAATTTTTAGTTTGGAAATGGATATGCCGATTGTTCGAAGGTGAAATGTATATAAGGTGAAATTCTGGGGCACAAGCCGTCACGGTTTGGCCTCCACGTGACGGTTTATGCCGGGAATCCCGCCTTTTGTCAAAATCACGTCTACGTCGTACCTTAAACTGAGACCGTGTACCCTAGAGGTCACGGTTTGGCCTCCACGTGACGGTTTGGTGACCGCTTTTCAACCCCGAACCGTGACAGCTAGCCCATGCGGTCACGGTTAGGTGCCAAAATGTGACCGCAAGACCAAGCCGTGACACTTTGTTTACAAAACTACTGATGAGAAATCTTTCAGCTGTTTCAGCTGTTTAATTAACTACTGATGAGCAATACCCCAAAAGGTCACGGTTAGCCCTAACCGTGACGGTTGAGAAACCCTAACTGTCACGTATTGGTCAAACCGTGACACTTTGTTTACAAAACTACTGATGAGCAATCATTCAGCTGTTTATATTATTATTATTATTATTATTATTATTACTATTATTATTATTATTATTATTAATTATTATTATTATTATTATTATTATTATTATTGTTGTTATTATTATTACTACTACTAATATTATTAATATTACTATTATTATTATTATTACTATTATTATTATCATCATCATCATCATCATCATCATCATCATCATCATCATCATCATCATCATCATCATTATCATTATCAAATAAAGGGATATTCATTAATATGATGAAGTATCGGATATGATATCTTACAGGAGACATTGGTGCCTCTATGACGATCCATTATTCTAACGTAATTATTTAAACGACCCTCGTACATATTTTGCCATTCTAGTGCTTCTTGATATGCATATCTCGGCCAATGATAGCTCACACTGGGCATCGGGTAATCCCCTTCCAATTGTCTGGCTGCCAAATGAAGAAATAAGATGCACAATACAGTTGAATCGGCCCACCCCCAAAAACCCATGCGGTGTCCCCATTAGTCTGTACAAATGATGATTGATTATCGATTACTAGTTTCACCGTCACATCATTTCTATCTTTTCGTGAATATATAATATAACTATTGTTCTTATGATCTGTATTATTTCGTTAGATATTTGAAGAAGCTAAGAATTTTGTTATGAAACTGGTGTGAAAGTTGCTGTTGCATATGGTGGTGCACCGATTTATCCTCAGGTTTATATACTTTTAAAATCATTAACAAACACTATTTTATGGTTTTAATCATTAACAAACGTGCGATTCAGTTCATCTTTTTTTTTTCTAATCTGCTTAATTAGTCTTTGTAATCTGTTATCTTTAATCTTGATTCAGAACGCGTTGACTTTAATCTTTGTGGAGACAAAATGCAGCGCAGATTCTTTGGAAAACTGGTTATGCAGGGTCGGTTTCCTTCTTCCACCGTGCACAACTATCCCTTCTTCTTCCTCAACCGTAATAAGAAACTCCCAAACCTAACAAAATCAAAACACCACCCCCAAATTCAATAGCAATGCATGACGTATAATCGGTACGCCTAATAGGCTAATAGTAAACTCAATTCAAATAGTATGCACTCCTCAAACACCAAAAAAACCCCAAATCTAATAGCAAAACAGAATGTATAATTGGCATGAATATCAGTAGACTTGATAATGTAATACCTTATCACTAAGAACATCAGCTTTGTTGTGACGGATGTACTTGTAAAGCCCGAGGCGAACTGCAACCCGAGCGAGTTTTTCACCACTAACATTGCGCGCAAGGAGTTCAGAGAGTTTACCAGCGTCGATATCGGGGTAAGTCAAGAAGAAAAAGCTTGAGATTGCGAGCCTAAGAGCAGAATCACCGAGGTCATGACATTCAAATCTGGAAGCTTCGGCTTTTGATCCCGAACCCGACATTGTTTTCGAATTAACGCGTTTTTGGAATGACGAAGGCTGAAAAATCTCGAGTGTGGATTATGAAATTGCAAATTTTTAGTTTGGAAATGGATATGCCGATTGTTCGAAGGTGAAATGTATATAAGGTGAAATTCTGGGGCACAAACCGTCACGGTTTGGCCTCCACGTGACGTTTGTGCCGGGAATCCCGGCCTTTTGTCAAAATCACGTCTATGTCGTACCTTAAACTGAGACCGTGTACCCTAGAGGTCACGGTTTGGCCTCCACGTGACGGTTTGGTGACCGCTTTTCAACTTTAACAGCCCATTTTGTCATTTTGTCGTTTTGTTGTCAGGAGTTCACGGGGACTACCACCCCGAACCGTGAAAGCAAGACCATGCTGTCATGGGGACAAACACCCTAAACCGTGACATCAAGTCCATGCGGTCACGGTTAGGTGCCAAAATGTGACTGCAAGACCTAACCGTGACCGTTTGAACCGGCCCACCCCCCAAAAACCCATACGGTGTCCCCGTTAGGACCCGTTAAACATGATAAAACACGTTCACTAAATATAATTTCAGATATAAAGGTGAAATTTAAAATAAAGTTAAAGTAAAATATACTTAAAGAAAAAAATATGTTTGAAAACACGTTCACTGTATTTTTGCCATTTACATAGTTTGAAAACAAAAAGTGAAATTTAAAATAAATTTAAAGAAAAACATTGCAATTTACTTTAAGTATACAAACTCTTAGAGTTTACACTATAAGGAATAAGACCATTAGCGGCGACATGTGTTGCTGCTATTGGTAGCTGTTTTCGCCGCTATTAGTATTAGCGGCGACATGTAGCCGCTAAAGAGTCGCCACTAATGATTTGTCGCTAATGTGGACTTCGTCGCCGCTGAAGAGTCGCCGCTAATGGTGTCGCCGCTAATGGTGCCTTTTGCGGCGACAATATCGCCGCTATATAGTGTATTAAAAATTCCGGTAAGGACTTTTAGCGGCGACACCTGTCGCCGCTAATAGTCAATTTTTCATTTTATTTTTTTTTATTTTTTTATTTTTATTTTATAAATCGAATAAACCTGTGTAAAAATAAACCCAGATTTCCATATTTCCCAACTAGACAAATAACATAAACATACGAATAGTATTAAGAAATACAATACGAGGTTTAACAACACAAATAACATAAACATACAAATTGTTTAACTTCAACTTCAAATGTCGTTAAAATAAACTTAAACTACTTAACCGCTATCCAATTCACCGTCCTCGTCCGAATCATCATCTTCATCAGCTTGTTGTGTACCTTTTTGGGAGGCAATAAGTTGCGTAATTTGCGACATAAAGTTTTCATTTGAAACAAACTTGTGATTTGTGCCTACAAAACAAAACATACATTATAAGTTGTTATATCATTTTGATCCATTTCAACATACATAATTCAACTTAAATTTACCTATTTTGACCCATTTAAAATAAACAAACAATGATATAGTTAACACCTTCAAGTTTAAGCAGTTAAACTTTATTTTTACCCGTTTTAACCCATTTTAACTCAAATTAGCGTGGTTTTTAATATATCAAGTGTGTTTGTATCAGTTTAATCCATTTCAACCAAATGTACATAATTCAACTTAAATTTATTTATTTTGACCCATTTAAGATAAACGAACAATGATAAACTTAACACTTTCAAGTTTAAGCAGTTAAAGCTTATTTTTACCCATTTTAACCCATTTTAACTCAAATTACCGTGTTTTTAACTATATCAAGTGTGTTTGTATCATTTTGACTTATTTCAACCAAAATGTACATAATTCAACTTAAATTTAGCCATTTTGACCCGTTTAAGATAAACCATCAATGATACACGTAACAACTTCAAGATAAAACGTATATAACTTTAATACCTCTAAAAGTGTCTGGGGTGTTTGTTCCTGCTGATGGACAAACGAAGTCGACCCTGCAGATGAAGAAGGTTTACGCCTGATCCCTCTAATGTGTCCGCGACGTTCTCCCAACACCGACTCAAAAACTTCAACCTCGTTCAGTGATGAACAATTTTCATCGTTTTGAGATTGACTTAGCTCATCAAACCGTCCTTTGAGCTGATTCTATATTAATTAACAAGAAGTCATTTAATATATATATATACACACACACAAAGGCTTCATCTTAAATATTTCAAAACTCTACTTTATATAAAACTTACATATTGTTGCTCAGCTATCTCCGTATCAAGGTCCCATCTTTACTGGTATGAGCATTCTGAAATGCCTCAAGTCTGCTCCTATTCTGATTAACATTTAAAAGTATATCATATATTAAATAAATACTTATCTACAATACACATACAAATAATTAAAGCATTACCTCCTTGTAACAATAACTACTATACGAGGCAGTCCCACCATGATTAGTGTATTGTTGTTGTTGTCGGTTTGCTTTGTTTGATGATGAGGCTTTTCTGTGTCCGTCACTTAAGAAAAAATCAATTGTTTTCCTCTAATTTTCATGATTCGTTCCCTTTGGAGGGTTGAGCCTTGCTTGTTCCACATCTTCATATCCTCCAACACGCTCAAAGTGTCTTTTTGTAACGTTTTTTCGATCTCTGAATCGTTTGAGATTTACAGAACGAATGCCACCCTCAATCTGAGCGCGTTCACGATCTCGCAAAATCTCATCAAAATCAAAGCGTCGCTACATTTAAGTTAAAACAAAATGAAGTTAGTTAAATAAATACCGAACAATAAACATAAAACATATAAAAATTACCGCCATATGCTCATCCAATGCATTCTTCTGAGCATCAGAAAGATTAGTCCATGAACGAACATTAAAGGGATAATTGGCCTCCATGTATATCCCAACCTCATGAACAAACATATCGTTAAGTTCACCGACTGGGCTATATGTAGCAGCTCTATCAAAAGGAAGAGATAAAGGTCCTCTTTTTTTTTCTAACTCATGGTGTAACTTTTTAGTTTTAGCATTCCCTCTTGTTTTCCGGGAAGGCGAGCCTGCATTTATAATAAAAAAAAGCAATACTTATAATATATGTTAATAATAAATAAATAAACATGAAAATATAATGCTTACCATCCAACTGATGGCTTCCGGGCCACCAAAAGGAGGAATCGGTGGATCCCCCGCGCCATCAACTCCATGGCTCATTACATCAGCCATGAGATATACCAAAACAATCCAAAAGATATCATGTCTGTAAAAATTATAAGATATAAAACATAAAAATTAAATAAGAATAAGTGTACACAAATCAACTATTGGTGTATCGTCAATTAATAGTGTTCTGGAGCAAAGTTGCTTAAAAAATGTACACAAATCAACTATTGGTGTATAAGTATCTTTGGCCAAAAAACCTCTAACACCAATCAGTATCAACCGTTGCATAAGAATATGACAGTCATGAGATTTCAACCCAGTAATGTTAGTATTATTATCTATCACTCTCTTGCTGATATTAGATCCGAACCCATCAGGTAGTTTTATATTTTTTATAAAGTCACAAAATAACTTTCGATCACTAGTCTTTAATGAGTATTTCGGGTGGGGGCTATACCACTTGCCATTTTTTTCTCTAACAATTGCCTACTTCGAATATTTAAAATTTTCAAGTCAACCCGTGCGTTTGGTGTATCTTTGATCTTTTCATTCATTAGAAGAGTACCTAGCAAACTATCACACACATTTTTCTCTATATGCATCACATCTAAGTTGTGTTTTAGCTGTAGAGAAGACCAGTACTCAAGTTCAAAAAATATGCTTCGTTTGGACCAATTTAACTCATAGTCCTCCCGCTTTGATTTAACACCTCTAAAATCAGGATGTTTCCCCGGTAAACGGTGATGGAGCCGACTAAGTTGAGTTTCTATGTCAGTATCACTAAATTGTTTCGGAGGGGCTCTTATCTCGGGTTCCCCGTTGAAGTCCAAATTTGTTCTCCATTCATGGTTTGCATCTAAAAACTGACAGTGACCAACATAAATGACTTTATTTGTGACACGCATTGAAGGAGTGTCTTCGTTACAAGTCGGGCATGCTTTGTAGCCCTGCCCGCTCCAACCTGATAGACTACTACGAGCCGGAAAGTCATTTATAGTCCATAACAAAGCCGCCCTCATTATGAAAATGTGTTTGTCGCCATGTCTTTAGTACGTACGCCCGACACCCACAACTGCTTAAGCTCATCCACCAATGGCCTAAGAAAAACATCCATGTCCTTCCCGGGGGATTTAGGACCAGGAATCAACAATGATGACTCCTTCATGCATAGCCATGGAGGCAGATTGTATGTCGTGAGTATAACAGGCCACGTGCTATGAGCCGAACTCATGTTACCAAATGGATTGAAACCGTCAGCTGCAAGTCCTAGGCGGACGTTTCAGGGTTCTCTTGAGAAGGTAGGGTACTTTATATCAAAATCTTTCCATGAAGAACCATCAACAGGATGACGCATCGTACCATCTTCTGATCATCCGGTATTATGTCAAAATCATATCTTTTGCAGTGTGCCTTAAAGAATACAAGCGGCGTAGCCTGGGGTTAAAGGAAACCATCGTAACGCCTTGTGAGGTAACTTTTTGCCGTTTGTATTTGTATCGACCTACCGACTCTCGTTACAAACTGGACAATTTTGTTACAATTGGTTTTCTGCCCAGAAAAAAGCACAATCATATTTGCACACATGTATCGACTCATGCCCTAAACCAATCTTCTTTAATGTCTTCTTGGCTACATAGTGAGAAGAGGGAATTTTGTTACCTTCAGGATGTGAAGACTGCAACAACTCAAGAAACTCATCAAATGAGCTATTGGTCCATTTATTTTTCACCTTAATATTCATAAGCTTTGCTAAAAAGTCAAGAGAAGAAAACTTAGTACAACCAGGATATAATTCTGATTGAACTTCCTCTAACAAGTCCTCCAAATCATCACGGACACCACTAATCTCTTCCATAACGTCTTCAATAACGTCAGCCATTTCGCTTGTTGGCTCAACATCATTTAAAACTACAACTTCAGGAATTAAACTTTCACCATGATAGATCCAATCCTTGTACGTCCGACATATGCCCCATATTTCTAAATGATATTTCATTTTAACACATCCTAATAATTGAGTATTCTGACATTTCCTACACGGGTATCTAATCAGGCCATATTTGTCGATATGTTTTTCACTCATATCGATAAAAGAGCCGAGTCCTTGCTGATACTCGAGTGATTTACGGTTCGGATTAAGAATCCAACTTTTATCGACAGACATGATTACAGCACTGCAATATAATTTACGATTTAAATGGAGGAATATAATCATGGGGATTAGAATGAGATCACGAAACCTAAAGCTAATAATGAACAACAATTTGAAATTAGTAAGACAATTAAATAACAAAACAAACTACAATTTTGTTTTTCATCATAATGAACAGTAATTAGAAGCCAATAATGAACAACAATTAAAAGCCAATTTATTCTTGTTATTAATCATATATTTACATCCAAAATAACAATAATACAAGTTTCTTATACTTTCAACTAATTATAACTAGTCTAAATAACAAAATACCCAAATACATATAGTTTAAAAGTTAACCATTTACCAAATACCCAAAACTACTTAAACTAATTATAACTAGTCTAAATAACAAAATACCCAAAACTACTGTAATAAACTAAACATTAACATCTAAACAAACTAAACATTAACAAGTATTCTATTTATCAAATACCCAAATACAAATACAAGTAAACTAAATAACAAAATACCCAAAAAGTCTAGATCAAATACCCAAATACAACTAAACTCAACTAAAATTTAAGCATCAAATTCTATTTATCAAATCTATAACAAGTATTCTACATCAAATGCCCTAAATCCATCTCACTATTTCATCATCTTCAACACTTTTCAATCATACATTAACATAGAAACAACCACACCTAAAAATTACATAAATCCTACTAAAAATTATGTTCAACCTACTAAATATATAAATCTAAACATGTTTGAACCATACATTAACATAAACAAACATAAATTTATGTTTAAACCAAAAAAATTACCTTCTAATTTGTGTTGAAAACTAAATGTATTAGCGGCGACGGTGGTCGAGATCCACAGCAACAGCGGCGACGGTGGTGACCGGATTTGAGGATGATGTTGAGGGGGTGGTGATGGGCGGACTTTGAGAGTGCTAACCGGAGGAAGATGTTGACCGGATGTTGAGGAAGATGATGACCCGAAGATGAGGAAGATGATGACCCGAAGATGAGGAAGATGATGACCCGAAGATGAGGAAGATGATGACCCGAAGATGAGGAAGATGATGACCCGAAGATGAGGAAGATGATGACCCGAAGATGAGGAAGATGATGAACTGAATGGTGGTCGTGAAATGGTGGTCACCGGAGCTTCAGCAGTGTGGTTAGCGGGAATGGAGATGTGGTGTGGAGGGAAAGAGGGGAAAAAGGAAGATATTCCCGGTTTTAGAAGAACTGCACCCTTTAGCGGCGACATGTCACCGCTAAAGGTGTCGCCGCTGAAGGTTTTCGTACGATTAAATGGCAGCCGTCAGATCTAGCAGAGGTTCAACGCTAGATCTAAGTTTAGCTTCCCCAGACGGATCGTTGACTATTAGCGGCGACTGTCGCCGCTATTAATGTCGCCGCTAAAGGCTGTCGCCGCTAATGCTCTCTGTCGCCGCTAAAGGTGTCGCCTCTAAAGGTGACATTTCTTGTAGTGACATGTTAAAAATATCCTTCAATTCTATTTAAGTTTAAAAAGATCTTAAACTTTATAATTTTATTGAAGATTCCAGTTATTTTAGAAGTTTAGAAATTTTAAAGATTAACTAGACATAACTCAATCTTTTTTAAAAAATGAAAAATTGCATATATCCCTTGTTTTAACTTCTAACATTATATATTTTCTTAAATATGCTTAAACACATTATAAATTATAAGAGGTGTTAAAAAACCAGACCAAAATAATTGAAAACCGAACCAAATCCGTAACCGAAAAAACCGAACCGAATTATTAGTCCGGTTTCCATTTGTTTCTAACCATATCTGCATTATGAATTTGGTTTCATTTCAGTTAGCGGTTACATAATATCTTAGTTATTTGGTTAGGTTATTCGAATAAACCAAATAATAACCGGCTTAACTAAAGCGTATAAATCAAATACTTCGTTTAGACGATTTAATTCGGTTAATTAAGTTAAGCTTATTGCAAATTCGGTTGATGGTTAGCCCCAAAAGAAATTTCATAACCAAATAAAACGAATAATTTGTAAACTCAACTGTTGAACGCCTCATATATTATGTATTTAGCTTTTGCTTTTAGAAAATATTTAATTTTACAAATTTATAAAAATATATATATATTTTTTAAACGACATAATTTTATTAAAAAAACTTTGGCCACTAGCAAAATACTGACGCCAGCTCACCACACATTACAAAGGAAATTTATAAAATAAGAAAAACCCCACCAATTTGCCCTTATTTTTCAGCCACGAAAAAGAAGAAACTTTGATTGCTTCACCATTTTTGTTACCGAAATAGAGAGTTGCTTAAAGACAGACGATATACACAATTGCTTATTTTAAAAGAACACACTACAAGAAATGTTACTATTAGTGGTGCATTTTCACAGTTTAAATTAGTGTGTTCCTTCAAAACTCTCACGAATGGGCTTGTGCAATGTGTCGTTTGTGGACTGTTCATTTGTTAGATTTCTGCTCAATGTTCAGCACTTTCAAAAACACTTCATTACAAATGCTTTTAACTGAACTCTCTATTTATTTATACAATTTAACTTTACCATTTTGGTTTGATATAATTCATAACAAATTAACATCACTAAAAGTATATACACATTTTTCTCGTTAATAAATCCACAAAATTGGTATCAAACAAAGTTCACCTATATATATATATATACGAAAAAAACATATCATATAAAAATAAAGAGGCATATAAGTTATACAATATGTAACAACAATATTCTTATGTGTCGATTTACGAGGTCTTCTAAACACACCTTCATTTCCTGCCAATGTCATGTACTTATCTCTTCTTGTTAGATTCGTACACTGAAACCCTAATGCTTCAGCAATCTGTTTTTGAACTTGATTGGCAACTTCAATCCTCGATCGCGCACGAGCATTCGCATGTGGCAACTTCTCGAGAATCTTGACGTGGTAGATCGCGATCGGATTCAAGACGAAGAACACAGGGTCCAAAAACTTGAAACCACCTGCGGTCGTGGCGTAAAACATACTGACCGTAGCATCCAAAGCGACAGGGACAAAGTCGTCGCTAATTTCCGCGAACAACGGGCTAAATCGAAGAACATAAGGTTCCCTACAAGTAGTCCCTTCAGGGCAAACCACAAGGTCATGACTTTGGTCAAGTAACATTTCTATGATCTTTGTGTCTTTTTTTTCTTGCTCCTAGTCAACCGAAAAGTCTTTAAGGGCGATAAGAACTCGGAGAATCGGCTCAAGCTATACGTGAGGGCGCTTACGGGTTTCATTATCGCCATAGAAATGTAAATTGGATCTAGTAATGTTTTATGATTGCAAACGTGTAACGTGCCCTTGCCCTTGATTTGAGCATTTGTAGACGGTACTTCCAGTCTGTGTCTAACAGAGGGATGGACGTATACTCTACCTCTCATCCCTGTGAAGGACAAGACTGGGATCGCTATGGGGTATGGAAAAGATATCGTTATTATCATCCTTAAAAGGCCGAGCCACAATCCGAATGGAACCCATGTGATCATGGCTAATGTTGCGAGAAAAGTTGGCTTAAATGCGATTCTTCCGTCGTGAAAAAGCAATGGTTTCGGGTACTTGTGTCTTGGGAGGGCTCTCCATCTTCTCTTTTCGGCTTCGCTTACTAAGTATATCTCCTGAAAAGAATGAAAACAAGCTCCTTTTAAAGACATTTTCTTTAACACGAATTTTATTTTTTTATTTCTGAGAGATATATAGAATATTCTTCTTGAAATTCTTGAATTTATATATTTTCTCAAATACAAATGTTGAATGACAAACCTAAACAAGTAGGATGGTTGTGTTGTGGTATAACCAGTAAACCTAGCTTTTATATATTATATATATAGTTTTTTTACATTCATTTTTTTACATGTTATTTATAAATTTGACAATTAAGTGATGTTGATTTATATGTGATTGTTATCCTAGAAGTTTTTAAAAGATAAAGGAAACTAAAGTTTCGTTTGAGGCCTAAAAATAAGCTAAATAACTTTATTAAGAGCGTTAGGAGTCGTAATCCTCCATTTATGCATTTAAGTTGGTCATATCATCCTTATGTTCCTATCACTACTAGCTTCTTTCTATTCTATAACTAACTTAGTTCTCAAAATCTGTTTTATTGTTTTATTTTATATAAAATACATAACTACATTGTTATATTTGTTAATGATTTTAAAATTTAGCGAACTCTTCTAGAAAAATATATTTTTAACAATTAATCTTTTATAAATTTCAAGAATAACGAAATGACCGAACTTCTATCAAAGTCTATACAAATAAATGGACAAATTCTTATGTAAACAGTTAATATAAGTAGACTATAAAGGAGTATTAAAAATTATAAAAATAGCTTTTAATCATGTTTTAATGCTCATATAGAACAAATATGTATTTTTGTAAGGTGACACCACCATCTATCCATCACGTACATGATGTAACGAAGGTGGCTGACCGTATTCGTTTCACGAGCTTTCTTCCTATATTTAGAAATTAGAAGTCGACTCTGTGCTCTAAGTAATTGTTACCATTAAATTTCAGATTTCAAGCTAGCTAGGATCATTTATTATTTATATAAATAAAACAAAGTAAACTCTTTATTGTTTATAAAAACTTGCAAGTTTTTATAAAAACTTGCAAGTTTTTATAAACAGTAAAGAGTTTACTTTGTTTTATTTATATAAATAATAAATGATCCTATGTAATTCAAACAATTATTATATGTACATGTAGGCATATAGGGACACATTTGACAAACCCTAATAATTCTTTTTGCTTAATTCATATGTACATAAAATTATTTAACATGACCATACTTCTCATGATTTAGAGCCCGCAACCGTAGTATTTGCGCTCAAAAATAAAGACACAACGTTAGTAAAAACACGTGGTCATATCTATTGACTCATATTTCAAAATACACACACACAATATACATACACACACATACATATATATGTATGCATATGTATGTATGTTCGAATATATATGACCGTGTAACGCATTTGTACATAGTGCATACACTTCTAGAAAATAGTTTTTTTTTCAACAAGATTACAACAACAACAAATTAAAGTCATAATGTGACAACATTCCACAAAAGGAAACAAAAACAAAAAAAAAACTATTGAGGCCATAAAACTCTTTTTGTCTTAATTTTGTCTATATCATTGTTAGATACAAAAAAGATTTAACTATTTTCGCAAAAAACTGATTTTTTTTGTGGGATAGAGATACTCAAAAATAGTGGGAGAGAAAAAAACGAACAACAATAAATATATATATCTATCTATATATATATATATATATATATATATATAAATACATATCTATATATAGATAGATAGATAGATAGATAGATATATAGATATATCCGTCTTTCAAAGAAATAAATACAAAACATCATGGTTTCTCATAAAGTGGTGTTATTAGTTGTGAAGAGAATGTTTAGAGAGAGAGAGAGAGAGAGAGAGAGATGTTACATACCTTGCAAATAGAGAAAAGTTGGTGATCAAGAAAATTGTTTGAGGACCCAAAACCACGAGATGACCATCATTTTTCATCTCTTTAAACACAAGATCATCCTCAAGAAACTTGATCTTGATGTCACATGATCCTCCCCAAACCCTACATAATACCCACAACCACCTTCAAATCTCTCCCAAAACACAATCAACATCCAAATAATCCTTCAGAAACCCTTCAACCATAACCCTAGGCAACTCACTCAACCCCACTTCCTACCACATCTCATCACCAGCTCAAATCCTTCAAACCCTAAATCCTCCATAAAGAACTTTGGCAAAACACTCCTTCCAATCAAAAAGTTATCTTTTTTAACCCCAAAGAAACATATAACACCATAATCTTTAACCCCCTTTCCTTGCTTACCAAGCAAACCAAAGGATAAAATAGGAACAATACTAAACCTCTCAACACACCACCACCTTCAAAAGCCACTAGCATGAAGTAAGGAAAGAGTGAATTTGACCTCAATAACCCTCCTTCAACATCAAAGACAAGAGTAGTGTTCTTCAACTCTTCTGATGTGTGCTTATCCATCATGGATTTATATTTCATATATTTCAAGCTCTTGTTCTTCCAATGATGACTTGATGAGAGTAACCTAGTAATTTCAACATAAATTTATACAAGAAGAAGAGATGTTGTAACATCTTTCTATCCATCTTTTGATGGTTATTTTCGTGCATGTATGATGCAATGTCACTTATAATACATATATTTATATGAGTGACAAAAGGCTATCGAAAATATTTATCACTTGTACCGCATGCACAAAATATTGTACTTGACTATTTGAGGGAAATATTTGATAGATGCATCTCCTTGGTACCCTACACAATTACACTAAATGCTACGGGTCATATGTCCAATCGATAACCACACCTTTAATAATAGAATATGAATTAATATGTGTAAATTATTGTCAATTATAGAAAAGGAAGGTACTCGAAAACAATTAGACACTTAATTAATTAGTTTACACATGTGATATAAAAATAAAAAGAGGATTCCGGGTGGGTCAGTTAGTTTTCTCACATGATATGAGTTTTCTTCTAAGGGTTGTCTTAGAATTCGTACGTACTTAGGTAATGAAGATGATTGGATGGGCTACTGGCCCGTCAGTGATTCAATTAACCGTTCAAAACAAATTAATTAGTTATTGGGGTATCTTTACAAGTTAAAGTATTAAACTATTATAGTCAAATCACTTTAATTAAAAAGTTTCCAGTTAAATTACTTATATTTCATGTTTTATTTTAATTATAGATTTTAACATAATTTTAGCATGTTTTTGTTTCAATTATCTAGGAAAAAAGAATTCCCTTTATGCTGATTTGGAGTGAAAACTTGAATTTTAGATTTTTTTATTTTTTAATATTATTACATATATTAGAAATCTTGACCCCCATATATTTTCATATTTCTTTTTCGCAAAAAAAATTTTTGATGACAATTCGATTTGATAGTTTCGATCTAATTTGAACAAAATATATATCAGTAACCAAATTGAAATAATTTTTAAATGATATTGTGAATTTTTCCTATAAAGTTAAATTTGGTAGATATTTAACTTAAGAATATTATATAACTTTTAACCTTTAATCATTAAAGATATCTAACTTAACATAATTATAAAACTGAGAACCAACCGACTACTAGTTACCATAAAATGATTATTTTCTTTAAGATTGATTTAAATCGAAATTATGAACTGGGTCAATATTTAGTGAAGTTTGTTCTTTGCTATTACTCTTGATTTAAATTATTTAAATATATCAATAATAGTAATTTTAGTTATGTACATTCATTTATGTACTTTCATTTCAAAACTTATAGCATTATAAAAAAAAAAATTGATAAGATCGGGACACCTGATAGACTTTAGTACTTTAACGGTAAAACAAACTTATTTTAATGTAATACGGAATACTTTGTTACTACGTATATGTGAACAAATCACACCCTATGTAATTGTCCAAATATGTTTATTAACCTATCTTATAATTATAATTATAATAATAATAACATAGTAACTATTATTATTATTACTCTTATAATTATAACTATAATTATAATTATAATTATAATAATAATAATAATAATAATTATAATAATAATAATAATAATATAATAATAATGATGATGATGATGATGTTGATAATAATGATAATAATGATAATAATGATAGCAACAGCAACAGCAACAGCAACAGCAACAGCAACAGCAACTGTAACGTCTCGTAATTTTCGTTAATTTAAAAATGACCTTGTTAAGTTTTAAAAGGACCTTTTATGTCATTTTGAAACTTTAAGGTTTGTTATACTTAACAATTAATTTGGTAATTAACAAATTAATTTAATAATAAATAATAATGACATTAGAAATGTTATAATGTTTATTTATTAAATTTAAGGTGATAATAATCTTAAATAATAATAATATTATTAAAATAATAATAATAATAATAATATGGTAATAATAATATTAATAACAATGATACAATAAAAATTTAAATAATAATAAAAATCTAGGTTTTATAACTTTAACTTATAACTTTGTACATAAAATAATAACATTTCAAAACTTCGGGGGGTTAAATTGTAATTTATTTAAACTGAAAACAAACTTTAGTTTTTCAGTTGACAATTGTTAGAATTCACAGGGACCAAAGCTGTAATTTTTTAAATCCATTCCCCCCTTCCCCGTACCACTCCCTCTCCGGCCACACCTCCGGCCAAACTCCGGCGATCCCACAACTCACAAATCCACTCGATTTTAATCAAATAACCACTCCCGACCGTCTCACGTGGGTGATTCGAACCTGAGTCCCACTTCAATTTAAAATTTTAATCGATTTAGTGCGATCGATCCAACCAAACTCACTTTCGGCCACTTTACAGGCCACCGATCGCACTACACACTATTATAATCGAATTAATCGAATATGAACGACTATATAACTATTTCTAATCGTATGCAACTTTCAATCCACTGAAACACACACGAAAACACACCATCGATCACTCTCACTGTCGCGACCTGTTCTTCAACTGATCTCCCTCATTTTTGAACACAATCAAGTAAGTCTGTACATCATTATGCTCGATTTCACTTGGGGATTAAAAACCCCAAGGTTAATTTCATAAACATAATCGATTTCGAGTTCAATTTGAAGCAAATCAGTTCTAGGGTTCATTCGGATTTGGGGGCACTGTGTTAGATCAACTTAAAAGAATTTGGAGCCGGGGTTATGACGCGGCTGTATGCCTTAGTCTACCGGTTCTGTGCTCCCTTGCAAACTTTGAGGTCCCGGGTTCGACCCCGGGCACCCTCATTATTTTTTTAATAGCCTTTTCAGCTTCAAATTAAATACTAAAAATTTTCTAAAATTTATAAAAATCATTTTATAAACTGTGATTATCTTAAAATTACTTAATTATTTTTCTGTAATTTATTTATTAAAAAATACCTTCATTTTTCTATTAAATATTTGTTATAATTAGTTTATTTTTATAAAAAGTAGAATTTAGATAATAGTTTGAATCACAAGAAAATTATCATTTCAAACATTACTCTAAAATTATTGGTTAAATCGTGCTTTTAGTTATAAAACCTTATATAAACTTTATATATAAAACTTACAAATTACTACAAATGTGTCGTTCACATTTTTATATAAAATATAGTACACTTGTTATGAATGTGTGTGAAAGACTATAAAGTTATACATAATATAATATATACGAGTTAGCATGTGAAGAGAAACATCGATAACCGACACCGTAACCGAACGTGATCGTGAACCATATCATTCTATTCCGAATAATTAATTCCATTACTAATACTTAATCTCAATTAAATATTAAATGAAACTCAGGTTAATTGGAACCCGATCCTTTGTGCATACACTTATTTGTTGCAACACAATCAAGGTGAGTTTCACGGCCCCTTTTTATGTTTATACAATTGTTTCAATCTTTTACAAACATGGGGGAAAAGTATGCTCATATGTTTTCGATGTTGTACAACATACATACAATTTTCATATTTTGGATTAACGTGTTACTGTTTGCAAGCTATATCTTATGCATGAGTTTCTTTGTGGTTCTTAATCACAACTATTTAACTCCGGTGTTGGAGCCGACGGACAGATATTGATAGTACTATTGGGTTGACACCCCCACCCTTGACAGATGGTTACTTGTGAATACCATCACACTGCCAGGAACGGGCCTTGGGTGAATATATTCCGACAATTGCTGTGTGTTCGTCATAGGTTTAGTTGTGATGCTCATGTGATATTACTTTGATAAATGTATACACTTATGATCCATAAACTCATGCACAGCAACAAGTTTTCAATTTATGTTTAAACCTGTGAACTCACCAACAATATGTTGACCTTTTGAGCATATCTTTTCAGGTAACAATCATTGAGGATAGCTAGGGATGCTGCCTTAGCGACGACCTTAGGATTGCACTACTTAGACTCATGGGATGTCTGTGACAGTTGCTTGATTTTCATTATTCACTTATGTTCATTTGTTTCCCGGGTTGTGGGACTTATACCTATTGGTTTGTATGACTATGTTTGTCGTGGAATTGACTAACTGCGACACAAGTCTCCATTTGTGTCGGGTGACGTCATGACACGTTGACTCTCTTCATTAATACATCTCTATTAACTTAACAATGTGTTATGACGATCCCGTCCGTTACATCCTCGTGTTTCCGCTATAAGCGGGGGTGTGACAGCAACAGCAACAGCAACAGCAACAGCAACAGCAACAGCAACAGCAACAGCAACAGCAACAGCAACAGCAACAGCAACAGCAACAGCAACAGCAACAGCAAACAGCAACAGCAACAGCAACAGCAACGGCAACGGCAACGGCAACGGCAACGGCAACGGCAACGGCAACAACAGCAACAGCAACAGCAACAGCACAGCAACAGCAACACCAACACCAACACCAACACCAACACCACCCACCAACACCACCACCACCAACCACCAACACCACC
>JABSNV010000129.1:32500-167131 GCA_024085815.1 Flaveria linearis
TGATAGCTAACTATAAATAGGATTGTTGATTGTAATTCAATTACTTCTTGTAATCTTCTTCATCTTTCTTCCTTGTATTCAATTTCTTCCATTAATAAAATCATTGGTAAATTTTTAGTAATTCAATTGTTCATTGTTCTTTGATTGTATTCGGTTCTTGATTCACAATTGGTATCAGAGCCAGGTTGGCTCAATTGAGAATCGAATTCGATTTCATTTCTGATCTGAAGAACGATGGTTTCATCAACGAAATTCGAATTGGAAAAATTCGATGGTCGCAATGATTTTGGTCTTTGGAGGGTGAAGATGCGAGCACTGTTAGTTCACAATGGAGTTGTTGATGCACTAACAGGGAAGGCTCCGGTGATTCCTGAGAATACTCCAGATGAGAAGAGGAAAGAAATGGAGAATAAGTGGAAGGAGACTGTTGAGAAAGCCCACAGTTCCATCATATTGAGTCTTGGTGATCGGGTACTAAGGGAAGTGTCCAAAGAATCAACTGCAGCAGGTATATGGACTAAACTTGAGTCTCTTTACATGACAAAGTCACTTGCAAATAGACTTTATCTGAAAAAGAGACTGTATACATTTCATATGACTGGTGGGAAATCGGTTGATGATCATATTGATGAATTTAACAAATTGATTCTGGACTTAGAGAATATAGATGTTACTATTGATGATGAGGATCAGGCAATTCTTTTCTTGACATCTCCCCACAAAGTTTTGAACACTTTGTTGATACTTTGATGTATGGGAGAGAAACTTTGTCAATGGAAGAAGTGCTTGCAGCACTTAATTCCAAAGAACTTAAGAAAAGAATTGAGACTCATGATGATTCTGGTGATGGGTTAGTAGCCAGGGGAAGATCTGACCATAGGGGATTCAGGGGTAAAAATGGATCTAGATCTAAGTCAAGAATGAAAAGGAGATGTTATATTTGTCAGTCTGAGAAACACTTGAAAAAGGATTGCCCTGAGAAGAGGAAGAAAAGGGCTGAGTTTTCTTCAAGAAATAATCAAGGTAATCATTCACCTGATGGGTCAAGTGATGGCTATGACACATCAGATGTGTTAGTGGTGTCTAATAACTCAAAGAATGGTCAATGGATCCTTGATTCGGGTTGTTCCTATCACATGACACCTCATGTGGAGTTTTTTAAAAGTTTAAAGGAAGAGAATCTTGGGGTAGTACAATTAGGTGATGACAGACCCTGTCCCATAGTAGGCTTGGGAGATGTTCTCTTTAAACTGGATAATGGAACTGAGGTGGAGTTGAAAAAGGTTAGATACATACCTGATCTCAAAAGAAATCTGATCTCTTTAGGTACTTTTGAGAAAGAAGGTTGTGATGTAAGAATGAAGAATGGGAAAGTTAAAGTGATTAGGGGATCTATGGTGATGATGACAGGAACTAGAGGTACCAATAACATCTATCAACTAGATGGTAAGGTGATTGAACCTCAAAGAAGTATGCTGGTTGAAGAATCTTTGTCTGATGATGTAAAGTGGCACAACAGGTTGGGTCATATAAGTAATCAGGGTTTGATGGAATTAAAGAAGCAACAAGTATTGGGTGATTATAATGGTCAAGGTGTGAGTTTGTTAACACTGCATTATGGGTAAAGCTCATAGGGTGAAGTTCAATAGAAGTGTTCACAAGTCCAAACAAGTGCTTGACTACATCCATTCAGATTTGTGGGGTCCATCACGAACTCAATCAAAGGGAGGTGCAAGGTATTTTCTGTCACTTATTGATGACTATTCTAGGAGGGTTTGGGTATATGTACTCAAACACAAGTATGAAGCATTTGAGAAATTAAAGAATGGAAGGTGTGGTTGAGACACAACTGAAAAGAAAATAAAGAAGCTTAGGACAGATAATGGTCTTGAGTTTTGCAATCATGAATTTGATCAATTTTGCAAGAAATATGGTATATCAAGACATTATACTGTGCCTGGAAACCCCCCAACAGAATGGGCTTGCAGAAAGAATGAACAGGACCCTATTGAACAAGGTTAGGTGTATGTTGATTGGGTCAGGTATGCCAAAGAATTTCTGGGCTGAGGCTGTTGTGCTGTGCTTATTTGGTGAATAGATCACCTTCAAATGCAATAGGTAAAAGGACTCCAATGGATATGTGGTCTGGTGGCAAGGATGACTATGAGGATTTAAGAACATTTGGGTCACTTGCATATGCACATATAAAACAAGACAAGTTGGAGGCAAGGGCAGTCAAATGTGTTTTGTTGGGATATGCAGAAGGGGTGAAGGGATACAAACTTTGGAGGATGGATAATGAGTCTCCTAAGGTGATTAAGAGTAGGGATGTAACATTTAATGAAAACTTGTTCTATAAAGACTTGTTAAAGAATGCTGCAAGGGATGAAAGCAGGGAACATTCCATTGAGGTGGAGTATGATAGGTCTAATCAAAATGAGGTAACTCATAATCCTGCACCACCTGGAAATCCAACTTCAGGTAGCAGCCTTGATGGCAATGCCGAAGGGGCTGCACAGCAGGGAACTTCTAGTGAGTCTTCTAGCCTTGCTAAAGACAGAACTAGAAGGAAAGTTAGACCTCCTGCAAGATATAGAGATGAAAGTGAAGAGAATATATCAGCTTTTGTGTTTGTTGCAGCTGAGAATGAGGCTTCAAATGAGCCTATTACTTATGAACAAGCAATAAGCTCTCATGAAAAAGATAAGTGGGTAGCTGCTATGAATGATGAAATACAGTCCTTGCACAAGAACAATACATGGAGATTAGTTGAAAAACCCAAAGGGTGTAAGGTAATTCCTTGTAAATGGATATTCAAATTAAAGATGGGATTCCTGGTGTTGAATTGCCTAGGTACAAGGCAAGATTAGTGGCAAAGGGATTTACACAAAGAGCAGGCATTGATTATAATGAAATTTTTTCACCTGTTGTCAAACACACTTCTATAAGGGTGCTGTTGTCAATTGCAGTCAAATGGATATGGATCTTGAACAGTTAGATGTGAAGACTGCATTCCTTCATGGGAATTTGGAAGAGGAGATCTATATGGCACAACCTAGAGGTTTTGAAGAAGTGGGTCAAGAAGGTAAGGTGTGTCTTCTGCAAAAGTCCTTGTATGGACTGAAACAGGCGCCAAGACAATGGTATAAAAGATTTGATGATCACATCACATCAAATGGATTTTGCAGAAGTAGGTATGATGCTTGTGTGTATTTCAAAGAGTATGCATCAGGAAGGTACATTTACTTGCTATTATATGTAGATGACATGTTAATAGCTTGTAAGGATAGTGATGTTATTAATGACACTAAAGCCATGTTGAAAAGTGAATTTGATATGAAAGAATTGGGAGAAGCAAAGAAAATTCTTGGTATGGAAATTCAGAGGGACAGGGCTGCTGGTGTTATTAAGCTTACTCAGGCTTCTTATGTTAAGAAGGTATTAGAAAATTACCATATGAGTAATTGTAAAAGTGTTAAAGTGTCTTTGGCACAACACTTTAAACTGTCTGCACAAGACTCTCCCAAAGATCCTGATGAAATTGAGTATATGAGAGTGTGCCTTATGCTAATGTTGTGGGCAGCCTTATGTACTTAATGGTTTGCACTCGTCCTGATATAGCTATGGTGTAAGTGTTGTGAGTAGGTATATATCATGTCCTGGGAAGCAACATTGGGCTGTTGTGAAATGGATTCTTAGGTACCTTAAAGGTACACAAGATTTTGGTCTAGTCTTTGGTCTTGAACCTTATAAAGGTTATAACTTGATGGGGTTTGTGGATGCTGATTATGCTAAGGACCTAGACAAGGAAGATCAATTTCAGGCTATGCCTTTCAGGTTATGGGAGGATCAGTCAGTTGGAAGGCTGCTTTGTAAAGGGTTGTAGCTCTGTCAAGTACAGAAGCTGAATACATTGCATTGACAGAGGCAATCAAGGAGGCAATTTGACTCAAAGGTTTTATTGTTGAGTTGGGTATTGATGCTGGACAAGTAACTGTGTTTTGTGATAACAGTGGAGCAGTTCAATTGTCCAGAAATGGTGTATTCCATGAAAGAACCCAAACACATAAATGTGAGGTTACATTTCATAGGGATATTGTTAATTCAAAAGAGGTTTTGGTTGAAGGAATTAGTACGGATGAAAATGGTGCTGATGTGTTAACTAAGGCTCTTGCTAGCCTAAGTTGATGAAGTGTTTGGAGTTGCTTAAAGTTGAGTGACTTTGTATTAAGGTGGAGATTGTGGGATTTGATATAATACACAAGTCACTAAGCTGTTATAAAAGTTCAGGGTTTAAAATGTAATATTCAAAAGTTCAGGGGTATTAAGTGTACAAGATGTAACTGAGTTTGTTAAAGCTTTTACGGCTTAATTGGGGAAGAATTAAGGGTTCGGTACTTGTGGTTAGTTGATAGCTAACTATAAATAGGATTGTTGATTGTAATTCAATTACTTCTTGTAATCTTCTTCATCTTTCTTCCTTGTATTCAATTTCTTCCATTAATAAAATCATTGGTAAATTTTTAGTAATTCAATTGTTCATTGTTCTTTGATTGTATTCGGTTCTTGATTCACAGTAAAGACGAGTGAAAATAGAATCATAAAAACTATTGCTTCTCGGTTAGACAATAGTGTGAAACAAAGTAGCAACTAGTGGACGTGATCGTGGCTATGATAATCAAAGACGAGAGGAATCTCATATGGATACTCAACAAGCTTATGAAGTAATAATCAAGAAATTCTAAAGGGCAATAGAAGTGACAATTGTGGCCAAGGTTGACGTTTTAAACGTGAAAGCGGATAAAGACGAGGAGGATTTCAAAAGAAACGTAAGGTTTATAAATATGGGACGATCAGACATTTGCATGTGAATGCCCCGATTTAAAAGTGAATGCCCCGATTTAAAAGAAAAGAACGAAGTAATAAATTCGGTTAAATTTCGAGAATATGACGAGTCGATATTGTTTGATGAGATAATGGGTCCATAATAAGATTAAGGGGAAGAATGAAGGTTTAATCTTGATTTAATAATTAAATAATTACCAATTTAGTTTATTTATTTTTGATAAGTTTGAATATACTAGGATTGACTTTTATTATTTATTTTATTATCTAATGGTGTTTAAATTGAGTTAGAGTAAAATATACATTTAGTACAAATAGAGAGTTATAGAATCATTATTTTAGATGGTTTTGTTCTTAATAATTTGATGTTCAATATTTTAGGTGGTTCGGTCCAATATTTTTCAACAAAGATATCACTGTGTATTTCTGCTTCGGTCCAACCTATAATTTAAATCTGCCATCACCATACTCATGATCACTCGGCTCTTCTGCCCCCGCTACCCTTACAACATTGGCGCCACCACGTCTCGCCACACCTATCGCATGTGCCACCACCTACATGTCCTTTTAGAATTGTTTAAACTGCGAGATGCTAGTGGCGGCGTTGATGGGTATGTACGTAGATATCAATGAATTGAAGGAGGTAGTGATGGTGATGGTGGAGAAGATGGTTCTTGTGGTCATGGTGGTGAGAACAAGGAGTAATTCTAACTCATTCATGATTGTACGGTCATTTAATAATAAATATATTAATTCTTTGAATTTAAAATCATATGGCAAGTTTCAATTCAAAATCATTTTTTTATTATAATTCTTTGATAGATTTTAGTTCTTTTAAAAGTATCACAAATAACCAAACACTTCTTGGTGCGCTCGTGTGTGTTATGCACAAAATAACGCAAACAATTTTGCATGCCTACAACTTCAATTTTCACCACTCACATCATCTAATCGTTTTTATCAGTTTTTTTTTCATTTTCTTTGCTTCTTTTGATTTTTGTTTTAGATCATATATAGCCATTATATTGACATTTTGTCATAAGCACGTGATAATCTTATATATTAACTAGGTTAGACCCCGTGTATTACACGGGTTAAATAATAAAATTAAATAACTATTAACAAAAATTATTAATCATAGAACGATCTATTGATATAAGATACGATTGACATTACATACGAGTGATAAAAAGACGATATCATTTTTTAAACTTTGTTTAATTTTTTTTTGTTTTTTTTTTTTTCAAAAAAAGTTGGTTTTTAAACAAATTGTTCAAAACAACCGTTTTCAAAAAAGTGTCATTTTTAATGATTCTTTATTATAACTTTGAAATTTAATTAGTTTTATTTCATAGAAATTTTATTTTTTAAAGCCACAAGTTTTAAAATATATTATGTTTTTTAAAATTTTGTTATTTTTGAAAACGTTTCTTATTTTGTAAAAAATTATTTTTTAAAATTATATTTATAGAAAGATCTCTTTTTAATTTAATATAAAAGTATTTTTAATATGAAAAGAATTAATTGATATCATTGTATTTAATGTGATATTTATTAGGAGAGAAAGCGGGAAAATAAAATTATGAGTCCTATATTGTGCCAAGTGGCAAATCAAAACCTTCTTTTATTATAATACATTTGAAAACGTTTCTTATTTTGTAAAAAAATTTTTTTTAAAAATTATATTTATAGAAAGATCTCTTTTTTAATTTAATAAAAGTATTTTTAATATGAAAAGAATTAATTGATATCATTTGTATTTAATGTGATTTTATTAGGAGAGAGAAGCGGGAAAATAAAATTTATGAGTCATATAATTGTGCCAAGTAACAAATCAAACCTTCTTTTATTATAATACATAATGCTATAATAATTTAATCTAGCTTTAAGATGCAAAATTAAAACTCTAGAAGATTTAACTTCATTTATCAAGAAGATAAGAAGTTGATGTTGATTTTGTGGGTTACTGGTTTGACTTCCCAAATCAATCCTTCTTAATCTCTTTTGAGTCACTGCATATATAGATATATTTTTTTTCTATGGGCCACATAGAAGAAAATATGAAGTCTTAATTAAATTACCTTCTTATATACTTATCTATCTATATATTTATATATCTTATACTACATATAAAACATTTAGATGGATGTATTTATAATTTACATAAAGTGTAAGACACCTAAAACATTTTTTAAGCATAGAACAAGTGTTTAATGCAATAATTCTTAATTTACCCTCATTTAATAAACTTCTATTTATTAATACATTATTTAATACACGTTAGATTATTTAATTTAATTCATTAAGTATTATTTTTTTTATTATATTTTAAATTATATTTAAATTACATTTACTTTTTATATCCTTATAATTAAATATAATTTTAATCAAATATTATTTTATTTAAATAATTCAATTTATGACCATTATACTATGTAACTTATACTCTCAGGTTAAGTCAAATTTACACTTAATCTCTTAAACTTAAAGAAATTTCTTTTATTTTTTTTAACCAATTTACAATATAGCACATTAACTTTAATAAAATTACCGTTCATATTCACTATTCTTTTCTTATATTTTGAGGGTTCATTTTAAACATCATTATAGTTTTATATCAGCGTTTCACATGTGAATTTTTTAGATTGGTTAATACTAACGTATAAATCATTAGAATGGCATTTTTAAAATTTATAATCCCGTGCATAGCACGGGTCACCCTACTAGTCTCGTTATATGATGAAAATTTTCCATGCATCTAAACTGTACCTCTAGCATTTGTGAGTTGTACAATTCACAACTTATTCATTACAATTAGGCATAATTAACACTTTTAACGCATAGCATTTATGATTAGTACCCAAGATTTTAAAATACCTTTGGGTTCTTGAATATAATTGTCAAGGTCTTTAAGCCGAATAAGTCATCTTTAATTGATGACGTTTGTGGTGAAGTTTGTTTGTTTGTTTTCATTCTACCTTATGTAGAAAATTCAAATAAAAATTGAATTGATTCTAGATCAATAGATCTAGAGTACAATAGCATGAGCTATAAGGTTTGGACCACCTTGTTGTCAAAACACCAATTGTACAACACTTGATACCACCAATAAAACATGTGTGAACATACCGACATACAACTACGGTACAAAGGAGTCAAGCGGATCATGATCTACTATGCCAAATCTAGTCGTTAAAAGATCAAATGAAATTGAATTAAACAAACTTAAATTGGCTTGCAAGTCTAAACGAATGTTTTATTTATATCACATCTATTAATTTATTATATATATTTATATAAATAATTATATACGTTAAAACTCAACTCCCATACCAATAGTATTAATAATATTCTGATTTTACTAATATTTAAAATAATTACTTTTTAAGATACTTTTATTTAATTATAACTTTTACAGTACATGATTTAAAACTGACATGTTTATTTATTTTTATCTACGATCGGATATATATTGTATTTGTAACTTTTCTACAACTATTTTTAATCTTTTAGGAAATTCTAAATATACCACTACATGTTTATTTTTCTCTTATGTTTTAGTATGAGCTTTATTGAAAATCTACTTGTAATAACACTAAAAAGTTACAAGAACATTCCAACACATGTTTAGAAACTTTTTTTTATCAAGAACCAACAACCATTTACCAATTATATATAGTGTACGTACAAGGACGATATGGTTTTGTGCACGTACAAAAAGTCTGCCACGTTGCGCGGAAATTTCACTAGTTATTATTATATATAAAATTATGATAAAGATAATTAATAATATATTGGTGTATATATAAAACCAAAAACTATATATATTTTAAAAATATATATAAAAATAAAATAATCAAATAATAACAAGTCAAGCACGAGTTAATTGGAGATTGAAAATTTTCTCTAAGCCAAGCTCGAGCTCTCTTAAGTCAAAACGAGCCTAGCTTGAGCCTAGTCAAACTCATGTCAGGTTTGTTCATTTAGACCACTACATATAACAACCATTGGCGGAGGATTGAAGGGGTCGAGGAGCCCCCCAGTAGTGTTAAACTTGTCCAGTAGTGTTAAATTTTAGTACGGTAATGTAATTTTTGGTCCGGTAGGTTATTGGTCTGACTTCCTCCAATCAAACCTTCTTAATCTCTTTTGAGATCACTTGCATATGATTTTTTTTCTCTATTGGCCAACATAGAAGAAATATTGAAGTCTTAATTAAATTGCCTTCTTATATACTTATTTCATTATATGATGAAAATTTTCCATGCATCAAAACTTGTACCTCTAGCATTTGTGAATTGTACAATTCACAACTTATTCTCACATTAAAGGCATAATTAACACTTTTAACGCATAGCATTTATGATTTAGTACCCAGATTTTAAATACCTTTGGGTTTTCTTGAATATAATTGTCAAGGTCTTTAAGCCGAATAAGTCATCTTTAATTGATGACGTTTGTGATGGAAGTTTGTTTGTTGTGTTTCATTCTACCTTATGTAGAAAATTCAAATAAAATTGATTGATTAGATCAATAGATCTAGTGTACAATAGCATGAGCTATAAAGGTTTGGACCACCTTGTTGTCAAAACACCAATTGTACATGACTTGATACCAACAATAAAACATGTGTGAACATACCGACATACGAGACGAGTACAAAGGAGTCAAGCGGATCATGATCTACTACTCAAAATCGAGTCGTTAAAAGATCAAATGAAATTGAACTTAAACAAGCTTGAATTGGCTTGCAGTCTAAATGAATGTTTTATTTATATCACATCTATTTAATTTATTATATTATATTTATATAAATAATTATATATGTTAAAACTCAACTCCCATACCAATAGTATTAATAATATGTAAAACTCAACTCCCATACCAATAGTAAATTAACTATTATGATTTTACTAATATTTTAATAAATATACTTTTTAAGATACTTTTATTAATTTATAACTTTTACAATACACTGATTTATAAACTTCAAATATATAATTATGACATGTTTTATTTATTTTTATCTACGATCGTATATATCTTGTATTTATAACTTTTCTACTACTAATTTTAATATTTTAGGAAATTCTAAATATACAACCACACATGTTTATTTTCTCCTATGTTTTAGTATTTTGTATTGAAAACTTACTTGTATCAACACTAAACAAGTTACAAGATGCACATCCAACACAATGTTTAGAAACTTTTTTTTATCAAGACTCACAACTATTTACCAATGATATATGTTCTGTGTACGTACAAGGTCCGATATGGTTTGTGCACGTACAAAAAGTCTGCCACATTGCGCTGAATTCACTAGTTATTATCATAATAAAATTATATAAGGATAATTAAATAAGAAAAATGTCAAATACAAAGTGGTTTTGCTGACAAAGTGTGAGAAGACAAAATGAGTCTAAAAAAGACAAAAAAATTATATCTCATAATCTAAATCGAATTTCAAAAGTAATTCGGAGCTTTTGTTCCCCTATCGCCCTCACTAAGAAAAAAATAAACGAAAAATTAAAAAATAAAAAATTAACGGTTTTTTTATTGTTTCATTTATATTAAAGACACAATGACTTCATTGTGGCATTATGAAAGACACAATGACGTCATTGTGTCAATATAAAGACACAATGACGTCATTGTGTCATATAAAGACACAATGGAAATGTTTTTTTATTTTTTTTATTTTTTTTTGTGAAAGAGGACATCGAGAGGAACAGAGGCTCCAAATTACTTTTTAAAATTTAATTTTGATTGTGAGATATTATTTTTTATGATTTGTTTAGCCTTATTGTGTATTCTCACACTTTGTAATAGCAGGATTTCTGCCATTAAAAGGCTGTGGGATAATTATTTATCGGAAGCAGATAAACATAATATTTTAAATGATATCAAAGAAAAAATGGAAACCAATTCCAATACAGTTTATACATTGGTAGTTAATATTGTTATCATTTTACAGGAAATAAACTTTATTTGGGGAAGTTCAACATGATATTCATTTTGTTTGAATGAAATCAATGTTGAACTTCCCCATAATAGATAGCAAAATACACTTTGTAGAATAATTTCACCCATTAAATAATATATAGGGTGTTATATACAAAACCAAATTATATAATTTATTATAAATATATATAGAAATAAAATAATCAAATAATAACACAGTTAATCACAGTTGAATTGGAGATTTAAAATATTCTCGCAAGCCAAGCTCGAGCTTTTTTAAGTCAAAACGAGTCTAGCTTGAGCCTATTCAAACTCATGCCAGGTTTGGTTCGTTTAGACCACTACATGTACACCATTGGCGAGGATGAAGAGGCCCGGGGCCGCCGCCCCCCTTTTTTTTGTCGTTAGGGTTAAACTTTAGTCCGTTAGTGTAAATTTTTTGTCCGAAGTGTAATTTTTTGTCCGTAGTGTAAATTTTAATAAACCAAGTTCGTCCCCTTAAAAAATTAATTTTGCACCTGCCCCCTACTGGAAATGTTCAAGGTCTACCGCTGTATAACCTCTCACTAAACATGGACAAATAACAGTTAATATTTAGGTTTTTGAGATGAAACCTTGGACTTGTAACCTCTCCTATGTCTTGGTGCAAGTATGCCAATGAAACATGATAAGAGTAGAGGGTCAGCCATCGAAGTATTTTTCTCATGCTCTAGCACCGTGAAGTAGAGATTCGTAGCAGTGGCGAGATAGCAATCAAGATCAAGAGATTGCTATACACGCTTAGTTTTATTTGAGAACTCTAACACATTGTAAAAGAATATTAAATCGTAAAGTTTTTTTAATGGTTTTTAAGTTTTTACACATTTTATTAATAAAATGTATTGTATTTGACCTGTATCGGTTTCGAATAAAATTTATATAAAACATAAATTAAAAAAAACATGTTATAAGTGTGTTGTCCTGAATTTCGTAAAACATTACATTAAAAATTATATAAAACGAAATAAGTTAAAGTATTAAAAGGTAGTAGTAGGCTATAGAGTTATACATTATGTTTCAATCGTTAATCTTCATGATGATTTGCGTGCGTTTTTTCTGATCAAAGCTCTTGTGTATTTAGCTATTTATACTAAGGTAAATTGGTCCACCTTTCTTTAACAATGTAGGTTACAAGTTTTGAACAAGATAAATTATACAGATGTTACTTGTGATTTAAGTTAAATCTTTAATTATCATTTTTAAAGTTTAAAAATTATAGATATAGTCCCTCAACCACTTGATTTGCTTTCATGCATGGCCCAGTGATTTAATAACGTTAGTTTGATCAGTTAATTTAGAGTATGATTGTCATATCATATATTAACAAATTATAAATAAAAAGAAACTTAAAATCCACGCATCCCTTAAACAAATTTCTTCTTTTCCTTCAAAATGCACAACCACTCAAATTAACGAGATGAACGACAAGATCAGCAATATGAACCAAGAGT
Source organism: Flaveria linearis (assembly GCA_024085815.1). Lineage (NCBI taxonomy): Eukaryota > Viridiplantae > Streptophyta > Magnoliopsida > Asterales > Asteraceae > Flaveria > Flaveria linearis. The sequence goes on from JABSNV010000129.1 coordinate 44,800, forward strand.
TGAGCGGAGAATAGTCTTCTCCTTTGAAAAAAATCAAAAACGGAAAGTGTTCAATTGAAACATGAAAGCGTATTTCAAGACGTAGTGGAAGAAGGAAAGGGATTCTCGAATGCGGAAAAGGATCCAATCACTTCGAAAGAATTGAACGAGCTGTATGAGGTGAAAATCTCATGTACGATTTTGTAGAGTGACAGTAAGTGTGAGTTGTTCATGAATAGGCCCATTCAATGATATAAAATCTCTCGATATAATAAAGAATAATTAAAAAAAACCCTAATTTCAATTAGATATTCATGTAGCCCCTTAGGAAGAGGTTTTTTAATTTATAATTTTGATATTCTTCTCATATAATAACCCAAAATCAAATCTTTGTAACTAACTATTTGCAACTTCATAATTTAAAACAGTATGTTTACATATTATTTAGCGGTGAAACTATATCACCGCCACCTATCATCACATGTTTCTTTCAAATCTCCTTAACCACAACTTTCCAGTATCCTGATTCATCAAGTTTTTAATCATGAACTAGATGCTCCAAGCCTACAAATCCAAACAAAAGCCTGATAACTCCTTCATCCAATTGTTAATTTACATTGGTTTTTAAACATATACGGTAATTAGTGGCTTGAAATTAAGTTTCCAATCTTCAAAATATTCATAGGTTGGCGAGAGGCTTTAGGATTTAATTTCTATTTGTATAATTTTAAATATAAAAAAAAAGTAAAGACGAAACTACCCCTACAATTAACTAGCTAATTTAACAACATTAGAGCATTCGATTTGTTACGGTATAGAACAAGTATTTGAATTTTAAGGGGAAAGACAACGTTCTCGAAAGCCGCCTTCAAAAGGCCTTCAACATAGTTAACTGGAACATGTTAGTACCATTTTTGCACTAAATGATGCAATTTTCTCGGGGATTGCTCGTTAATTAACCACGTCAAAAGATGAATCTCACTAAAGTAGTGTCTGGATGTGGGATAAGGCAACATACTCAGTCCACATGTCCACTATTCTTAACTCCCATTCAGGTTTAAATCTTTTCTCATATTTACAGCTTCAAGTTGGTCTAAACATAAACCATCTTAGAAGTTGAAAATCCACAACCTTATCGTGTGAGGGAAAGATGACACAAGACAGTTTACGAAAGTCTTCCTTACTATTACTTATCTCTTTATTGTTCCCCTTTACCGGTTGTAAACACTCTTGGAGTCTAATACGAAATTTTCTTTGGGAGGGTCATTGTTAACAAAGAATCCTGGCAAGTGGAAGGGGATGCATGTATAGCGTTGTTGTCCAAGTGGTTATGGTGATTGAGGACAAAATCTAGTGCCCGTTAGAACAAAGTAATCAACGTCATCCATTTTAATATCACTCACTAAGAGCTCGAATTGAGGCAAGTTTAAACGAACTCGTAACAACCTCATTAGACTGATGATTATAAACAAACCTATTATTAATATAAATAATATTATTTAATTGTATAATGAATTTTGTTTGATATATTATGTAAGAAACTAAATACCATATATACAAAAAAACATTAAACAATAGCGAGTCAAGCCTAACTTAGTTTGTTAAGTTATTCACACACCGAGTTGAATACTTTAAATTAAACGAAACAAACTCAAACTAAACGAGTTATATTAATCCTGTAGATAATCATAATAAAGTTATAGCAAAAACAGTTCAAAATCTTCACCAAAGTGCTCTCATAAATTATTTATCGTCTTACAATTCACAATCAAATATACAGTTCATGAAGCAAACAACTCCATAAAGGAAAACAAAAAATGATACAAAATAATCAAACCAGAAAGATATCAAACATGGGCCTTGCCGTTCAAAAAAAAAGCATACATGGGCCATATGGCCCATTTAGGAATACCCAACATCATTGCGGAGCCCGGCCCATTTTCACTTCAGCCCCAGATTGCTTCATTTCTTCCACCCCTGGGCCTGGCAAAACGACACCAGGATTACTCGGAACTCCAATAAACCTTGGCCCATAATAAACGGGCTGGACCGGCCCACCATCACTTCTACCTGGAATGTCATATGTCTCCCCACCTGAAACGGGCCTCACTCCAGGTATAACTTGGCCCATATTGACACCTGAGCCTGAGGGAGAAGCATTTGGCCCGATGGCCCAATAAATGGTTGACCATATTGACCACCAATTGATACAGGTTGAACTTGAACATTTTCTTGAGGATCGAACCCGGGTTGTGCATGTAGTACACCGGCAGCTCTTGAACCGGGGCCGGTGAGGAAGTTTGTTGTATGTAATAAACGGGTTGACCCACATAATCCGTTTGCTTCATAATTACCGGATCATTAGCCTTGGCAAAATGCTCAATAACCGTTTCTTTGGGTTCACTAACGCCCGGGTCATCAAGTTTAGTTTTAACGGGTTTAAGGTTTGGGGTCGGGGGAGCGATCATGGCCCCCAAAGTTGATGAAGTTGAACAATAAGGAGAATATACCCGTGGAGCGGGTGATCCTGGGTCTGAAACCGAAACATTATCATTAACCATGGGTCGGTTTTGAGTTTCGGGTCATCCGCATTGTCCAACCCGAATAATAATCGGGTACTTCTGAGAGAATTGACGAGACTTCGGATCTACCACGGTCGAGACTCGGCCGCCATTAAGCGCGTCGAGGAACCAGTGTTCGCGCTTTACGGAGCCGTTGAGCAGCGAGCTGATGGTGCTGGCTCGTGAGAGTGAAATGTCTGTAGGAAAGAGAAAGATCCTAAGCCGAGCCGTTTTGTGATTCTGAGCCAAGCGGTCGTACTCTTCCATCATGATTTCTACATCTTCATCACATGTGACAGTGATTAACGCATCCAAGTCTTCGTTTGGCAACTGGTACTTTACGCATATATCACTTGTACTTGTACCTATGGAATTTTCATCTATGTTTGTTACATATATAATTGGGTCTCAAACACCTTCCATTATAAATGGACACTCCTATACGCCTCGTATGACACCATACACGACGTATAGGGTCGAAAACACTAAAAAACGTGGAAAATTCAAAGGGGCACTCAGAGGGCTATATGCCCCATATAGTCATATACGATCCCCTATACGATACATATGGGTTATACAACACGTATAGCGAATTTCGATATTGACTGCAAAGAAAAATTCAAGGGGCTGTCAGAGGTTTTATACGCTCTGTATAGAATTATATGATACCCTTATATGACGTGTATTAAGCTGAACGACAGGTATAAAAATTTTGAGTGTTAATTTATAATTTGAAAGTGTATAAATATCCGTTCGTAAAATTTAAACTATTCTTATGACACATTAAAAAACCAGTACCACATATCCTTTCTGTATAGACTAGAACTTTACAAGTCTTCGATACATATTACCTTTTTCTTGTTTTCATACATCTTTTACACTTAAGCTCCCTAAAAATGACATATTCACATCTTTCACACTTAAGTTCCAGATATTGTCACCGGCCACGCTGCAACACACGAGTTTGTGACGGTTTTTTTATTTTTATATAATGTTTCGAATGATATCACTGCTGTTAAGGTTTTGTTTTATTAACTTTCAGCATCGAACTCGTGGTAACATATTCACGCCACAACACATGTCTTTATACTAGTTTTATACAAGCCGTGAAAAAAAGCCCAAGTAATTAATCACAGCTAAAATAACTAAAATAACTAAAATCAATCTCGAGTCTATTCCCGTCTCAAAAAGCCCAACCCTATTCTCAACCTAAATGTATCATGTTTTTTTTTTCTCCATCAGTTTTTGGGTTTTTTTTTTTTTTATCATCCCTCACTACTACCTTTTCAATACAACTACCAAACTAAAAAAACAACCAAAAAACACTAAATCTTACCAGAAAGCTTGGATAGTCTATTGAGCAGGGAGGAGAAGGTGGTGTTGTGGCGGAGCACGGTGACTATGCGGGTGTCGCCGCCAACGTACCGGAGTTGGTTGTCATGAGGCCGTGGTAATATCTTTCCTCCAAAACTACACATGAACCGGACCCGGGCTTGCACCGTGGTGTCATGATACGCGCGGTTGGTGTCAACCAACGGATGATCAGATCGCGGCGAAGAGACTTCCGACCCGATGGCGGCAGCGGCTTGATCGCCGGTGTGGTGCGTGGTGGTCATTGCTGTGAGCAAACGCATAGTGTGGTCTTAGATTCCATGGTTTATATATAAGATAAAAGGTTTTGGGTGGTGAGGGGTCCGACCCTACCTCACAACTTGCTAAGTGGTTAAACACAAACAAATTTTATTTTTAATACGTAATTTTGTATAGGAACAATTTATTTGTTACAACAAACATTGATGTTATTATTAGCAGTATATTTGATGCATAACTGGTCAAATTATGTATAGTTGGATAGTTTTTGTTAGAACTAGCTAGCAGGGTATCGGTTTGGATTGGAAACTGAACCAGCTTTCAATTTATTTTATTTTTATTTTTTCCTTTTGAAATGTTGTTCAATGATCTATTTATTACTTTAAGGTAATCCATGTTTGTTTATTTAAGGCTTTATATTTTATTAATATTACAAATCCTTATAAAAAATAATAGCATACAGTTATAATATTTTTAAAATTCATTATAGTTTATATTTTTAAAATTTTAAACTATTTATGTTATTATCATGTTTTTAAAGTTGATCCAATGGTCTGACAAATTAACCAACAATGCATTCGCTTCAGTTTTTGGTCGGGTTTTTGAAAACATTATATAAAGGCAACAGTGGTGCGGACCGGACCGACGGGGACCGGGTAGCCGACCCTACCTCACAACTTGCTAAACTCAATCAATCTTTATTCTTAATACATTTTTATAAAACAATTTATATATTATAACAAGCATTATTGTTATTATTATAATATTTGCCACCCTAAATCTAAATCTAAATTAATATACATTTAAAAAAGGTATTTTATTATATTTTTATTGCAAAGTAGTGGGAGATATCGTCAACGGCTTTGAGGGTTTGACAACCATTAGTTTTTCCAAGTTGGCACCGTCCAAACACCGGCTATAGGCCCCATTAACATATAAAGTGGTCGTATCCAATTAGTATCCACAAAATACATACTATTTCTAGCTAAAGGTATTCATAAAATAATGAAAATAGTTAAAATAAATTTTTATTGTGTGCATCTTAATCAATCCAATCTAGCTATTAGTTTTAATCTATTCTAGCTAATATAATACTGAGTTGCTTATATAAACGATTAACAGGAAAGGACCTATCAAAGTCGGAGTCACAAGAACATAATGAATATTTACGAGTATACAGAGATATATGTATTGTTTTTTCTAGCGATAACAATGTTCTTTTTTGCTCAGTGACTCCATATAATTTGATGTTGATTAAAAGTCAAATTAATCAAAGTAAAAGCAGAGAAGTGAAAGAAAATATTCACCTGATTTTTCTCTTTTACAAAAAATGCAAAACTTCTCACAAAGAATCGATTAAAGGATCTAGTTAGTATTTTGAAAAATATAAGGGTATATTTGATATTCATCTCTAGATTAATTTAATTTTATCTTTTTTTTATTTGTTCTCTACTAATAGTTTTATCAAGGGTTATTGGATTTTAATAATCCTACTTTTATTTATTGACATGGATTAATTACAACTCAAGAAATATTTACAGACACTTTCAACTTTGAATTTATTTTTCTCCAGTGCTTTCTTACTAGCTGAGAGTTAACATCATTAGTTTTTTTGATGATGTGGACTACTTATATGGCCAAAGCACTAAGTAGAATTACAATCAACCATCAAATCTATGAATCTGAAACTTTTACATCTTGAAACTCGTCAAATCATATATATATATATATATATATATATATATATATACATATACATATAGGGGAAGGATCCTAAGAAAACCACTAAATTTTGAGAAAACCAAGAAAACCAATTTTAACCAATCACATAATTTTCTTATTATTTTTTATTTAATAACTTTAAAGGGTGTTTTGGTAATTTTATATATAAACTAATTATAGTATTTATATGATGTTGACCCACTTTTATCTCATTTGTTAGTTTTTAATTGACATTGATTTAGTTTTCTTAAATATTATCAATTATTGTTTCAGAATCATCAGATGATCAATCATCAAGAATTCTACAAGTTCTAGGGTTTGCGATTGATCATTAACCAGGAGCTAGGTTGATGAAGAAATCACGAACCGAAATGAGCGGATGAAAGAAGAACGGAACATGAAAAGAGACATAAGCGACGATTAATCAGGTTCAAACATTAAGATTGCTCATGTATGTAAATATACAATGATTAGAGCAGCAAGATTTATGAGTCAGAAAGAAGATCGAAACATCGGGGTTTGATCGAGCAAGAAAAGGGAATAGGACAACAACGAAAGACATGGGTTCGATTGGTTATTTTTGCCACCATGGATGGGTTCATTTTTTCTTGTTATGAGTCTTGAAGCTTGAACATTTGATCTGCAGATGAAACAAAATACGAAGAAGATGATTCCAATGGCAATATATAACTTGGGTTACGTATACGTCAATTGGGGAAGAGTGTTTGACGAATCCGAACAGATTAGGGTGTTTGGAGTCTTCAAGAATCATGAAGAGGGTGAAAGATGAGTTTTTTTGGGGGAAATGGTGATGATGGTAATGGTGAATTAGGGTTTGTGTGTTTGGGTGGGTTTAAGAACTGGTTGTGTTTACATATACGTAAGCAGGATACATATACGTAAGCAGGATACATATACGTAAGCAGGATACATATACGTAAGCAGGATACATATCTGCTAGGGATGAGGATTTGATCACGCAAGGGTGTTTACATATACGTAAGTTTCATCAACATGTATTCTTTATTTGTTTTCTGATTGCTTACATACACGTAAGTTTCACCGTTTTGATATAATAGTATGCTTATTGTTTTTCTCTGTTTGCTAATTGCTAATCTAGTTGTGTTTACATATACGTAAGCAGGATACATATGATAGAGATGAAGACAATTTTTTGATTAATATGAAGATGATTGTTACGTATATGTAATCAAAATACATATACAGAACCATGTCTACGTATGTGCACTTTTTTAAGTTTAACATATTGTTCTATACTAGTTGTGTGTTATAGTTATAGTTCTTTTTTTATTTTCAGCTGATTATCGATTCTAACAAGAATTTATTTGAATTTCCTGATTTTGTATACCATTTTAGTGAATGATACATATACATAAGTTTCATCAATTCAATGTAATAGCAATTGTCATGTTTATTGTTTGTTTTATGCTTGTTTACATATAAGTAAGCATGTTGTAAGGAGCAAATATGTTATGAACAAATATGTGAACATGTTTACGTATACGTAAGCATGTATGTAATTAATATAGATCTGCAGAAAAAAAAACTTGTGTTCTTCTAAAATATTTAGAATGATATTTGAATAAATTAATTTGATTATAAATTAAACTAATATTGTGTTTGATTTTAAAGAGAGAGAGAGAGAGAAAGAGAGAGATTTAAGGGATTTTAGTTATTTCCAAAATATAAAATTGTAATCTACCTAAAACACCCTTTAATCATTTAATTAAAGCAACTATCTATTAAATATTTACAAATTTGCCATTGATTAATATCAACCATTGATCAATTTTGATCAATGGTTTAAAAGTGGTTTTCTTGGTTTTCTTATAATTAGAGGTTTTCTTAGGAACCCTCCCCTATACATATATACATATATATACATATATATATATATATATATATGAATCACTTGACTCGCTAAATGTAAATTTCAAGTGACAGTAAAGGCTAGACTCGAAAACAGATTTGATAGAAGTTCGGAGGGCGGCAACGAAGTTGAAAAATTACTCAAAGTTTGCCCCATTTAATCAAAAAACTAACAGTGGTTAACACTCAGTTAGTAAGTGCTCGTTGGAGAAAAATAAGCTTAAAGTTAGGAGTGTTTATAAATATTTACTGAGTTCGGATTAATTTAGCCAATAAATGAAAGTTGAGATTATTAAAATCCAATAAACCTTTTATCAATACATCAGAACTTTATGATGATTTACTCAAACTTATTATTTTTTATAACATGCTAAATACTTAATAACCAAAAATTTATTAAGTGAGTCTGTATTATTTATCTTATCTTTGTTTGTATTATTAAATTTAGCTTTTAAAAAATATTCAAATTTTATTTAGTAATTTAATTTAATTAATTTAGCTTAAAAGTTTCTTGTTTATCATTACCCTCTGTTATATTATTCTAGTTCTGCCACTAACCACATTCTTAACATGAAAAGAGACACAAGGTTCGCCAATGTGAATGGCACAAGTGATCTTGTAAAAGGATTTTGAAAATAAGAAAACCCATGCATTATTCATTAGTTTATCGTTTATAAAAATTATTATTATTTTTTATCGGTTGTAACGATAAATGTTTATGCAACGTTTTGTGTGGTATTTTAGCTATGTGACCAACCTGACCCGACCCAAAATTTTCAAAGTCCGATTTCTATGAAACTAAACCATATAAAAATAATGACTCCATGAAAATAATTTTCTGAATTCGTCACTTATGATTAACTACATTGTACGCTATTAGTTTGAATCTCCCGTGTATTACACTAACAAGTTTTCAGTGAACTTCTAAAAGACTTAAGGGGCTTTGATTCGCAGAATGTGTTGGAAATTGAAATTGAAATTAGAATTTGAATTGAAATTAGAAGAAATCAGATTTGGAATTTAATATTTTTTAAATAATTGGGAATTGAAATCTATCATAGAAATTTAAATTTCAAATGTATTTTAATAACAAAACACTCATAAATGAATTAGAATTTATCACTCATTGCAAACCGACACCACCTCCAACTACCTATCACCGCCGATACATACCACCGACCATGTGTCGCCCTCGCCATCAACAATCGATTGTGGCTAACGATCGCACCAGCCACCAACACCTAACCGTACTCCGCCGCTGCCGCCGCTGCCACCAACCGATCGTCCACCGCCGACAACCGACAATAATCGTAAAGGGCGTCCACAACTGACACGGTCGGCGACGACGGTCAGTGGTCGGCCGCAGTCTGTGAAGATGCTCGTTTGTCGGCGGTGGGCGCAATCATCGGCAACTGTCAATTGTCAACAGTGGTAGTAGGCATGGTTGGTTGTCGACGGGTTTGGGTTATACATAATTTTATTATTTAATGATATATTACTTAATGGCATAATAATTTTATAATTTAATGCCGTGATTTTATTATTTCATGTCTTCATTAAACATTAAGCAATAAAGATACTTTTGAAAAGGGTTTCTAAAAAATTCATTTGGATACCAAAAAATAAAAATTGTCAAACATTTTTTTTACTAAATCTACAATTAAAATATATGTATTGTTGCAATGTGTTTATTTATGTCTATATTCTGATGTAAATTATAATTCAAATAGAGTTTCTAAGCAAAGCACGAACGTCCAACTGTTAATGTTGCTTAAGGTTCCGTTTTTTGTAAATTTTTCGTTATGTGTTTTTTATTAAAGTGATGTTTTATAAATTCTGGATTTTGGTGTTCGACGAGTTTTATTAGCGTTTACTCGTGAACTTTTTAGGTTGATGAAAACTAACGTATAAGTCGCCAAAACCTAGCCTTACAATTATTAATACAGCTGCTGGAGTGCTTGTATTTCACTAACTAGTAATCTAGTATTATATAAAGCTTTTTATGATAAGAAATAGTATAATTAAAATTATTACAGCTTGAAAATTGTTAGAATTATAGTTTACTGTTAAATAATTTAAATTTGATTATATGATTGATTATTTGATTATTTGATTATATGTTAAATCGCGAGCGTTATAGCTTTTGTATCGAGCCAGGGGTCTCTTTGGAAGCGGTCTCTCTACCTATCTGGATAGAGGAAAGACTTGCCACCACCTACCCCTCCCAGACCCTGCTCTTGAGTGGGATATACTGGGTTTGTTTGTTTGTTTGTTTGTTTTGTTAAATAATTTAAATTAGTTTTTTTAGATGAGTTCAATATTGTGTTTCAAGTGATAAGCATCCTAACAAGTAATTTATAACCAAGTAAATCGTATATGTGTATACCTACCAACCTTCTGAGGGACAATTTTATAATCTACTAGTTTTAATAAATCCGTGTAATACACGGGTTGAAAATATAAAACAACATAATTCATAAATATATAAATATTTCGTATGATTAAGTTACGTATTACTATAACAATAAAAAATAAAAAGTTACATTTATAAATTATAAATATTCGAATATTTTTTTAAATAATATAATATATAATTGAGCAATGTAAAATTAAAACTAGTTGTCTGAAAATCACACTAATCTAAAATAAATAAATATATTAATAAATATTTTTTTCTTTTTAGTTTTTTTATATTGAATCTTATTTAGCTATAAAAATATGTATAGTTCAAAACAATGTGATTACACAATTAAGTTGATAATATAAAAATTAAATTTAAAACAAAATGAATTATTACTATTAATTGAGTTTTTTAAAATAAAAACTTGACTAAAATAATATATTAGTTTAGACGGAGAATTTTTTTTAAGGAGTAATATGAGTGTGTCATGTGATATACTAATTACTCTTTTATTATATAGTATAAATTAATATTATCAAAATTCGTCTCTCACTCTCCCTTCCTGTCCCTAAAGAGGAACTCAAATAATTGACTTGTGCAATAAACGATATTTAAAAAGGCTAGTTTTGTAACTTTAAAAAACCATACGAAAATCTTCGTACTTTATTTTATAATAGTAATTAAGACACACACGATGTAGCAGTAATGTTGAAAAAACCTTGCGTTAAAACGTTGATCAAGATAAGTATGTCAACTCTTACGCGTTATGGCGGAGACCTTGACATATTCATGACCTAAGATAAAGAAACTGTATCGTTTTACGGCTTTGTAGAATAAAAATAAAACTGTTAAAAAGAGAGAAAAATCCACCGACTTTAGTGTATAAGAGTTAGTATAATACATATGATATGAAACGAAAATGTAAATATAATGTTAATATGAAAAAACGTTAATATATTTCAATTATGAAAAAAATTTAAACTAAACCTGATTGTCTTATGTGTGGAAGTTGGGTAATAAACAAAATAAAATAGATGGTTGTAAATGAGTTTCGATATCATGTTTTTGAATCATTTTTAAAGCGTCATCCAATCCATCGAATGAGCTGTCAGGTAACATTTTATTTTTTTTTGAAAAGCAATACCCCATAAAACCATGCTAGCAAGGAGCTAAGCATGAAACGATACAGCAAGTTTGTACAACAATAAAACCGCAATAAGCAAAGCAACAAATAAAAAACCCAAATTACAAATTAAAACGAACCCAAGAGTTCCAATCAAGGTTTACTAACTCGCTGCGATTCTTAGTCTAGAGAAAACCCACGGCTTTGGTATCCTCAACCAGCATCTTGACCGAAGGAGACTTATTTTGAAAAATGACCCCATTCCTCATTTTCCAAATACACCATAAGGTGGTAATCACCACAGCATGTAGCAAATTGCTTTTCGGAGGATTAGCAGACTTGAAGAGGGAGAGCAGATCCTTGATCTCGAAGGCAAAGATGGGGGGAATCTTGCACCATGTAGAGATGAAAGCCCAAGCCATTGTTGCAAAATAACAAGAAATGATCGAATAGATGATCCACAGATTCCGGAAGCTCACCACAAAGTGGGCAAAGGGTGGAGTTTATCGGAACATTCCTCCTACTAAGGGCTGTTCTCGTAGGGATTCTATTCATCTCCGTTCTCCAAGCCAAGATATTAGCTTTCTTTGGAACCCACTTGCACCATTCAAAGATGAAATCAAGGCGGGCGGAAGATTGGCAATGAAACAGTAGCCGCATTGACTTGGCCGAGAAGGGATGCGAATTGTCACCTAACCAAACCCATTCCCCGTTTGAGAAAGAAATCAATTGATCCATATAGATGTTTTTTGATGATAAGAAGGGTTTATGTTCACGATATTCTTCCAGACACCCGTAAACATTTTCCCCACGGTAATAGTGAAGGGGTCACCAGCAGCATTGTGGAGACATGCAATGACCCTCTGCCAAATCGCCGCAGCCTCAGTTTTGAACCGCCACCACCATTTAGCAAGGAGGCAAACGTTCAACTCCTTCAACGAACCTATACCCAAACCCCCATTTTCTTTGCTCTCACAAATTTTGTTCCAGTTAACCCAGGCGATTTTTGATGGGTGATCCGATCCCCCACCCCCCCCCCCCCCCCTCCCCCCCCCCCCCCAAGAAATCTCCATTTCATTTAGAAGTTGTCTCTGCATCAATCAGAGTTAACTATGTTTGGTACACTTAAGTCAAATCTTAATAGTTCATGAAAACTCTTAATTAGTAAATTTTAGAAAACTCACTAAATGATTAAAATTGATGATACTCCAGTAATCCGTGAGTGATTCCAATTTAGCCGTTCAAAAAAAAAGAAAATTTTAGAAACTCACTAAATGATTCAGATGCTATATTTTTATTCAGTTAGACATTTTAATGGCTTAAAAATTAAGTTGTCAAACAGCTTCAATGTTATTTTAATTTGTTAAGTACCGGAATAGTTGATTAACACAATTATTTAGCGAGGAAACAAATTAAATAAAAATAATATATAAATCACCGACGTTTTAATTAAGATATAGTAAATTATTGGAAAGTTGTAATCACCCATTAAGAAGAATGGAGTATCTTCTAAAAACAATTGCTAGCATTTATAAATACGTTAATAACTGGACTTTAAATCGTCATTTGACGTGAAAGTGCTTTATAATAATTATTTTAAAGCTAAATGATGATGTGATTAGGGATTACCGTTTTACTAACATTCTATATTATAGGGCGGCACAAGTATAGCAAAACATATCATTATCGAGATGAATATTTTAAATAAATAATAAAATTAACCAGTCAATTTTCTAGATCATAATTCAAAGTTTTTTTAACACGTGAATTATTATTTTTACTGAAAATGTTAAATAAAAATTAGGGTATTTTTGGTGACTCATAAATCACTCTGATTGGTGGGTAAAAGTACACTCTTTTGTAATTTAGTTCGAGCTCATTTGACTCAAGCTATTGGCTTGTTATAAAAGTCGAGCCTTGTAGACCTTCAGTTAAATTTTAACATTTGATCTTTTATTACATGTTAGTAATTTGGTGTTGTTTTTTTCCTTTATTCTTACATGATCTAATATTAGCTTATGATTAGTCGCGAGCTAGCTTAAATTGAATAAGAGCTCAGTTTAACTTGGTTTGATGTTTAAGAGTCGAGTAACTTTGACTTATCGCTTTAATTATGAGTTGAATCCGAGTTGATATTGGTTCAACTCAAGTTGCTCGTTGAACAATCTTAACATTATGGTGTTTTTCTATCTTCTAATATATAAAATAGCTTGTTCGTATTAAATGAATTAGTGGAGTGTGTATTATTATAATATTTTTTACCTTAATTACAAAAAGTTATGTGATATACTTTAAAATCCTTACTTCTAATTACTACCATCACAAATAACCTTGGTTAAAACATTATTGAACTCCATAAATGTGAGGGGAGACGAAGCTTAAACCACATCATCTCTCCTACTCGGCCACTTAATTAAACCCTAGAAATTTGGAGGATGGCAAGGCTTCGATGTCGGTTGTGGTGGTGAAACTAGAAGAAGCTTCGAGTGAAGGAAACACAAAACAAGATCGAAAGAGACACGAAGACTTGATGGTGGTCCGGGGAAGACGAAGCTTCAATGGAGGCGCACAAACCTTTGATGGTGCCTTCTTAGTTAGTAACGATAAAAAATAAAAAATAAATAAAAAAACAATCAAACGAAATACATATCGTGAATTGACTAGATGATGTTTGAACTATGCTCATACGTGCATAAAACTTACAGATTTACTATTCACACTTCATGAAAATTCAACATGTCATGATTTTGATTATTCTATTTTTCAACTCACATTCTTAGCTTAACTAATTTACAATTTAACATGGCAGATATATGATGTATGATGCTTTTTATACATGCACTGATGCACTACACAAATTTAACACACGCTTTAAAACTTGTCCATTAAGTTAAACCAAAAAGAATCTACTCCCAAAAAGGTAATGCAATTTATCTTTTTTAAAGTCATATTTGAACTTTATAGGTTTTTGTCAAGTAATATAATTCAAAATATTAGTAAAAATATTCAAAAGCAAATTTCAAGTGGAATGAATGCTTTATAAAAGTTCATATAATCTATTTGCAAACACAAATCATGTAACTTGACCAGTGATGTTTTAAATAATTTTAGATAATAAAACTATAAGCCAATTGGTGTTCCTTGATAAAATGGACTCGTAGATGAATAAAACATTAATCAATGATCATTACTCAATGATCATTAGTCTAAATGGTTTAGGTATGGTACTCAAGACTTTATTAAAATAAATAAAGATTTTGAGTTCAAGTTTGACCCGTGATAAAATAAAGAAAGTTTCAAATTAGGTCATAAGATTTTCTCACATAAGATAAGTTTTCTCCTGATGATGATATCAGGTTCAACACTGATGAGACGAACTAACGTATGAACTTCCTATGGGGACATGCCAACTTAGTGCCCCATGATTACGTACTTGATTAAAAAATAATCATGTGGGCTAGTAGCCTATGATCCAATTAGTTGTAAAAAAAAAAAAAAAAAAAAGGCTGAGTAAAGCAATAACCAAATGTGGAGGGAGTTAGTGCTGCTCCTCCGTTCCACTAGAGTTGGTGTTCTTGGTCATCTTATGTCGTTCATCCCACTTTTTCATATTACCCTAACGGATGTGTTCAACTTTAGTTTTTATAATCGCATTAGTTATAAGAACTATATTTTTAAAACTGAACCGGACGATGAACCTATCGTCTTAGCGGTTTATTGGTAGGACCTGTCAAATCAGATAAAAAATGGAATATGTCATATATAAAAATTTATTGATAATATTTATACTTATCTAGTTTTAAAAAATATGAAAATATTATATGTTTTAAATAAAATTTACACTTTCAACACTATATAAACACTTAAATAACTAAAATATGTATTCATAAATTTACTAAAATAATCTAAAAGACTACGTGTTTCCCTTCTCGGCAAAAAACGAGATTTTGAAACGAAAAATAAAAAAAAATTGAAATCAGGTCCGACCATCTAGTCCGGTCATCAGTCCGTCCGGTAATTGGACGGTTCAAACAGAAATGGTTCAAATACACACAACCAGACCGGTTCTATATCCAACCAATTTGACTAGCCAATCCGATCAGTTCTGAAAACATTGATTACAACTTATAATTATTAGTTTTAAAGCTCTCGTGAGCTAGGCGGGCTTGTGGACAAGAATGAAAACCTAAAATGAATCATGCTTCAGCCCAAATATATAAATTGAAACTGAAAGATAGCTTCGGGCTAAGAGAACTAGAGGCAGAAAAAGGCGTTTTATGAACCAAATTTGGTTCGAACTTCGAATACTGAACATTACTTCATAAGGAAACCAGTATTGTTGAAACCAAACTGTCGGTTTGTAAGTAGCTCCTTGTAAACCGGTTAGAACCAACCAACGCAGATAAAACCTTATTTTAAAGTGAACTGGTCATTTATCGCTCCGAAAACCGGTTTGAACTCAAACCACTTGATGCGTGTAAAGTGTAAAGTGTGTGTGTATATATATATATATATATATATATATATATATATATATATACACATATACATACATACATATATATATACATACATATATATACATACATATATATACATACATATATATATACATTTATATATATACATACATATATATATATATACATATATATACATACATATATATATACATACATATATATACATACATATATATACATACATATATATATACATACATATATATACATATATATACATACATATATATACATACATATGTAGTATGTGTGTGTGTGTATAGGGGAGAAATCCTAAGAAAACCACTAACTTTTAAGAAAACCAAAAAACTCCATTCAACCAATCATATAATTTATAATAAGTTATTTATATTTTAATTTAAATTGTATCAATAGATCATCACCTCCTTATTTTTTATAATAATTTTAATTTCTTAATTTACTCATCAGTTTGTTTTAATAATTATGTCATCTTTTTTTGAATCACGGTTTTTGTATAAACAAAAGAACAAATAAAAAGATTCACGGTTGCATATGAATTTCAATTGCACCCTGATTTCAGGCAAATCTCCATCAGAAAAACCAATCCTTTGGTTCGATTTCAATATTCTTAAGTCGGTCGGCATCAGAATATGAATTTCTTTATATGATTGCATCCAAATTTAAGATGATTTCAATCAAAATTCATTAATTTCAGTTAGGTTTGTTTGATTTAGTTTTTAGATTATGAATTTTGGATTGCAATTTGGGTTACGTATATATGTAACTCACCTTCTTTTGCCGACGATCAATTCCAACAGCTTCTTCATCTTCTTCGTTATCATCTAGCCATGGTTATGAAATCTCGTGGGTTGAGAAGTTCTGATCGACTAAGGTGAAAGACATCGTTGGAAACGTAGACGTCGTCTCCAGACTCGAAGTAATTGCACGTGATGGTAATAACCAGTCGGCTGAGAAAACACTTCTCGGATAATGGTTTTTGTTTACGTAAAAAATTAGGAGCATCTTATATCTGCTAGGGATGAGGATCTGATCATGCAAGGGTGTTTACGTATACGTAAGTTTCACCAACATGTCTTCTTTATTTATTTTCTGATTGCTTACATACACGTAAGTTTCACCATTTTTAACGTAATAGTATGCATATTGTTTTTTCTTTGTTTGCTAATTGCTATTTTGGTTGTGTTTACATATACGTAATTCACTGTGGTTATTTAAGAAAATGAAGATGAAGACAAATTTTGATTAACATGAAGATGATTGTTACGTATATATAATCAAATTACATATACAAAACCATGTCTACGTATGTGCAATTTTTAAAGTTTAAAATATTATTTTATACTGTGTTATAGTTATAGTTTTTTTAATATTATTTTAAGATGATTATCGATTCTAATAGTAATTTATTTGAATTTTTTGATTTCGTATATTATTTTACTGAGTGATACATATATATAAGTTTCATCATTTTAATGTAATAGCAATTGTTGTATTTTTATTTGTTTTATGCTTGTTTACATATAAGTAAGCATGCTGTATGGAGCAAATATATTTTGAACATATATGTGAACATGTTTACGTATATGTAAGCATGTATGTAATTAATATAGATCTATAGAAAAAAAACTTTTGTTCTTCAAAAATATTTTAAAATGATATTTGAATAAATTAATTTGATTTTAAATTAAACTAATATTGTGTTTAATTTTAGAGAGAGAGAGAGAGAGATTTAAGGGATTTTAGAAATTTTCAAAAATATAAAAATTATAATCTACCTAAAACACCCTTTAATCATTTAATTAAAGCAACTATCTATTAAATATTTATAAATTTGTCATTGATTAATATCAACCATTGATCAATTTTGATCAACGGTTTAAAAATGGTTTTCTTGATTTTCTTATAAATAGAGATTTTCTTAGGAACCCTCCCCTATATATATACATATATATATATATATACACACACACATATATATACATATACACACACATATATATACACATACATATACACACATATATATACATATATATATATATGATATGGAAATTCACATAATTTGTTTTAATTATAAAGAAACGATTACCACTTTTAGACTAACTACACACAACAGATAAGCACACCTATCGTATATTAGTATAGCTTGAGGTAATAACCGAGTATCGATCCGTGTACGCAATGGCTCGCAATGCTAGATCATCGTCACTATTTAACCCCATAAATTTGGATTTGTGATTATTATAATTAACCAGAACAATTAGCAAATTAAATAATAAATTATGAAAGTAAAACGAAGATGCACAATCAATTAAAGATACCACTTGGACTTTGATTCCACTTAGCTTAGAATTAACAACTAGCACAAACTCGAGATGAGACCATTTTTTACACATGATATATGGAAGTATCCTAAACCCCCCGTCAAGGATATCTAGACATATAACCATTTGGAAAGCTAGAACGATAAACACACAATAGCCACCTAAAATTATGCCATGAAAAACTAATGATACAATTATATCAATGTTAAAGATGAATCAGACTCCCGTTAGGGTTACCTAATTCCATAAATATTTGGAAAGTTAACACGATAAACACATGACAACTGATATCCTAGAAAGTAGTTTAAATAAATAATTAAAAATAATCAAAAACTAGACACAAAGTAATACTCTAGACTCTCTAATCAAAACTACTGACAGGCAAGTGTGCCTATCGACTCTAGTAAGCTAAGTAAGTCTGGATATCGAACCACAGGACTTCTATGGAAAAACGTAAAATTATCTCGATCTAACTATTGCAATACCGACTAAGAACTAAATTAATGATTAATAAAAAGGGGGGTTTTATGGAAAAATCTAAAGTTTAAAAGAAATAACTAAATCAAGTAAATTAGAACGTGAGAACGAAATAACAGACGATTTCAAATGGATTAAAAGTACTACCTAGGTAAGACTCCTACACATGCATGACACGGTTTCTATCAGTATTGAAACTATTATGGAACCGGGATCTTAGAATACTAAACTCAAAGGTTACTTAGAGAATCCTCGACCCTTCTCAAAGATGTCAACTAAACACACTTTAAGCCGTTAAAACACTGGTTTAAAGGATCACCCTCACAGGTTCTCTAACTAAGATAATGAAACACCCTAAAGACACTCTACTTCACAGCACAAGTGACTAAACACCTTACGGTATTAGGATAGACAACGGTTGATGAATTAGTCTTGGTAAACTAAATGTGAGACGGGAAACTACACAGAACTCCTCACAGAGAATCCAAATAGCAATCAAAACACACCCGATGAACCAATAACCTATTAACCTCACAGTATTAAGATTAGTTGCATATTTGATTAGTTAATTTCTTGATAAGTTATCTCAATGACTTACTACGTCTAGCAAATCATCTAATAGTCTATAACACACAGTAAAAGATCTAGCATGCACCTATTACTTGATAGACAATCAACAAGACACACATGAGATAATAAATCAATAATCTAAACCAACTCAAATACATGCTTACAATTGATTAACGCAACCGAATCTTTTCATTATCATTCAACACAAGTTATTGTTCCAAAAACCGACAAAAGACCATGTCATACACATGTATTCATCAAAACCCTAGGTAGATAAGAGAACTAGCCAACAATCATGTTTAAAACAGTATATAAAGTAGTAAATGAAAGCATTGTATCAAACAAAATCGAAGGACAGATAAAGAAACGCAAAACCGAATCGTTTAATCCTAGAATCACAATCTCTTCTTCACAAAACTCCAATCCTTGCCTTCTGAACTCGCCAAGAACTCCGAAAATCACCCTGATACTCTCTGCAGCCGTCTAATCTCCAATGAAAATCGATCATTAGGGTTAATTAGGCTGAAAAACTAATTTTCCCCGTTTTTAATCCCGTCGCGTAGCGCGACAGGTCCTCAAATATTATCGCGTAGCGCGACAGGTCACCATAACCCGACAAAATAGTCGGGTGGCAAATCTGGCAATTACCCGATTTCATTAAGCGCAAAACAGTAAATTCTCACCCCTCGCGTAGCGCGAGGGTATGCCTCTATCTGTCGCGTAGCGCGACGAAGGTAATTCCACAGAATGTTCTTTATGTTCAACGCCCGATCCTCTCGTTTCGATCCTGGAAGCTCGTTCTTCTCTTTTCTACTGTTTTTAGCTTCCTTCTCATCCAATTTACTACAGAAAATACAATCAATCAGTAGTATCCGAAATGAGGTAAAACAGATATAAGATGTAGCGAAAATTATATAAAATCAACTATAAAAACTCAAGTAATTTTCACTACATCAACAACCATCTCAACTTGCGTAAAATAGACAAAACTATAACTACCCTTCAACTCATAAACATCAAACCACGATTACGAAATCAATTCATAACCAATGACAAGAGAGATTCATGACATACATCATGGTTTTCTCAAACATAAGCATAGGGATACATATTTACCCAATTCCTAATCAAATGTCATAAAATTACATACAAAAGATGCAATCATATGCATAAATCTTGTAAGAACATGAGGTTTGTCAATATAACATGCTTATAACACCCACAAGGTTGAACATTTTATCAAGCTAGAACAAATATACATAATTATTAAAGAATAATCAAGTTTCATCATGACATTAACATAAACAACATCAGAAATCATGTGCAAGTTGTTAAATCATGCTAAGTTTCATCTAATCCAACTGATAATAAGAGTTTAGCCTATAAGGCTTACAAAAAACACACCCAAATTCAAGAACATGAAAGAACTCATAGTAGATCTAGAGGAATTCAAACCAAGTTTGAGTGAAAATGGGGTGGATGATCTTAGATCCTTCTTGTAAATGTGAAATCTTCAATCTTGACCTTCAAATCTCCCAAAAACTCTTGAGAAATGCTCAAAAACACCTAAGGGTTTAAGGGAGGCTAGGTTTGAAAGAAATAAAAGTTATGTTGGAAATGAGGGTTTAAGGGAGGCTATTTAGAGTTTGACAGCTTATATGGCTATATTCAGCTTTAATATGATATATCAGAAGCATTTTCCTCTTGACCTTCCTCAAATCTTGGATTTTCTTCACAAAAATTACCTAGCTTCATCCGATAACTACAAAATTCAAACAAAACACAAATAAATGTCTAAATTATGAATTTTATATAAAAAATGACTTAAAATGCAAAGAAATATATATTGTAAACATATATAATTATTAACATATCACCACTTCACTAAAAACATTTTTATGTTATTCGCCCAATACGTAATTCATTTGGGGTAAACCTCTAAACTTAACTAAAATAGTAAGCAACAATTTGAGTTGCAACCCAAACGTAAAAGGAAGCAAGTCCATAACTTTTTCTATTAAAAAAAAACATTCACAAAACCCATAAAAAGTAGTTGAGTACGGGGCATCCCTTATCAGTATGCCTAATATGATTATGTTGTTACTTTAATTAATAATTGTATCTCATGTTTAACTTTATCACATATTTGTTGGGTACAATTATATTCATTACCTATCAGGTTTACGGGCTTCCTTACATGTATTGAATATACTCATCTATGATTCAGTGGTTAGAAATTACTTAAAACATGATCCCAAAATATCTTTAAATACCAATACTCAAGGATAAATGTAAACTTTTGATAATATTAAACTTCAACAAATTCAATATTACTTGTATTCTTTGAGTAAAGTAGATAGATGGTCCTAGATCATGTATTTAACTTTTAGACCTAACTATTTTAAGAATTAGATCCCTAATTACATGACTTGCTTTCATCCATAGTCCCTTGACTAAACAATATTAATTTGACCTATCAGTTTCAAGGCATTTTGATATTTACATGTTAACATATTAAAGAATAAGAATAAATAAATAAATAAATAAATAAATAAATAAATTAGCCTCCCACATCCTCACCCTCACTCTCACTTAAAGGGGAAAAAAAGGTTATAGAATGATATTAATTTGACCTATCAGTTTCAAGGCATTTTGATATTTACATGTTAACATATTCAAGAATAAGAATAAATAAATAATAAATAAATAAATAAATAAATAAATAAATAAATAAATAAATAAATAGCCTCCCATATTTTCACCCTCACTCATAAAATACGAGAGGGAAGACTAAGATGGTTTGGGCACGTGAAGAGGCGAACGATGTCAGCACCTGTTAGAGCAGTAGAGAACATCAGCGTAGAGGGTAGGAGGAGTAGAGGTAGACCTAGGTTGACTTGGGATGAGATTACTAGGCGAGATATGATAGACTTGCACCTCTCTGAGCACATGATCGAGGATAGGAGTGAGTGGAGGCGTAGAATAAAAATTAAGGACTTTTAGTGGGATTTGTGGGTGAGACGGGCTACGGCTACATGTGGCGGGACCTCCCGCGCCAGGTGTAGTTTTTTTCTTTCGTCATTTCCCCTGTTTGGGTGTTACATGTCGCTTTTTATGATGCGCGCACTATCTAACTCTGCATGTGATGTGATATTTGCCTATGTGTTGCATGATATGTATTATGATTATTATGATTATGATTATTATGATTGTTATGGTTACCGCCTTTGTAAACGAGTCGGGGGTCTCTTCGGAAGCGGTCTCTCTATCTCTCAGGATAGAGGAAAGACTTGCCACCACATACCCCTCCCAGACCCTGCTCTTCAGCAGGATACACTGGATATGTTTGTTTGTTTGTTTTATTCTCACCCTCACTCACCCAGACTTATACTTTCATCTTTCACATCCAAGCACTTGCTCAGATTTAATTAATAAAAAAGACATGATATTAGCACCAGAGACTAAAAAGGTTATAGAATGTGAAAATCATAACTTGTCAAAATTTTCTTTTAACAAAAATAGTTAAAAGGGTCGAAACTTTTGAGACCAAGAGAGTAATTAACTTAATATAAGGAGTTAAATTTCTTTTTCATAAATGATTTTTTAAAGTTACAAAATTTATCCAAACTAGAATTTTAGACCCCGCGCGTTGCCGCTGGTCTCATTTGGATTTTTTTATGTAATTGTAATTCTTATATTGATATGGATGAAAAAAAATTGTTAAATAATTAAGAATATATCTTACGATAATCTTATTTTGAATAAGAATCCATGTTGGATGGGATTAGAGAGAGCCTTCGCTTACCTGTTTAACCGTGCCCTCCTATCACACCTCTAAGATGAAACCGTTGCAAAAACAACCTTTAGATATTAGTAAAAATTTACACAAATTAGCGTAAACAAAACAATTACAATAAGCGAAAAGTTTATATAAAAGAAAATAAAAAAATAAAGAATTTATTTTTTAAATAAAAAGAAGTTAAGGAAAATAACTTTTTAGAAAAAAAGTGAAACAACTTCAATTGAATTTTATATTTACTAACTATTTTATTAACTCTTTACTAATGTCATAAATGACTAATCAAAATTTTAAAAAAATCATTCACAAGTATGTTTCTCTCTATCTATATGATGGTATGTAGGAAGAAAATTAGATGAGCATCTTCCTGGTATCACAATGGAAAGGCACGTGGTAGTTTAGTCATCACATTAGAAAGGCACATGGCAGTGCATATCATCAAATTGCCCAACTGTAGTGGTCAAAATATGAACTCACAAAAATTAACTATAGACACCGACATATGTTAATAATATATATTATAATAGTAGGGAAAAGTTATAAATCAAGAACAATGCATAGTAGGACCAAAACACCAAATAAAACAGTAGGGTTGATTTCATTCGATAATGCAATTTTGATCGTTGTGGTGGCAACACAAAAACTTACACAAAACTCATATGAATCAAAATCAACAATAGGGACATGCAGAGTTCTTCAAACATTTCTTGCAACAAATTATGGGGACGAAATTGTGATTACGATGTCTGTGTTTGCTGTTAGGATTAAGGGCGAGAGAAATTAATTTTAGAGGTGGGATTTCGTATGCTATAATTATCTAAAGAGTTTGAATGCATAAAACTCCTCACGTGGGGCTTATTTTATATTTTATAATTGTTATTACTATAGTACCCCTCAAATGAGAACATTTTGTCGGCAAACATTAACATGTATTACTAGATGCAGTCAAATAAATTTAAATGATAATTTTTATGAAACCTGATGCAAATGATAATCTTATAAAAACATATTCAGAATGATAGTTAACTTTTACATATTTGATATTTTTGATATTATATGGGATAAAAACAAGATTTGTGCGTTTTGGTTAGGATGCAATTGAGTTTGAATCAATAAAATTTATTAAAAAAGCTAACCATTATCGTCCCTGTGGTTTCCATTTAATGTGATTTCAATTTACATGACCAACACTCCTATAATATTTCTGTTAAGTTGTTGTGTGCTTACCAGACTATCCTTAGTTGTTGAAATAGTTTATTTTTGTATCTTGAAATAGTTTATTTTTTAACCACGTTGGTCTTAAAAAATTTTTTTATCAGATTTCAGAAATGAAAAAACTCAAAGCTTTCATATCTTATTTTTTATCTTTAAAAATATATGTATTTATTTTAGTTTTTCTTAAGTATAAGAACTCTATATAATTATTCTTAAAAATATATGGGTAAGATAAAAATAAGACGTGAATGATTTTTTTAAGTTTACCTTAAAATATCACAGTACTAGAAGTTTTACCAAACTAATTGTGAAAACTCTTACTTTCTTTTTCTTAGAAGAATTCATGACAAGTCTCTCTCTATCTTCACCTCCATCTATAATATATAGACATTTTTTTTTGTATGTTACATCTTTGTCATGATTTTTATCTAAATCTTCATCTTTAAATTGTAGTTTTTAAATAGTGATTTTCTAAATAAAGATTCACTAATTATTAATCTCTATACTATTTTCTTGAGTGTCAAATAAAGGGGAAAAAAATAAAATAAGTCTTTGTGAGTGATAGAGAATGAGATGTTATAAAATTTAAAATAAATTTAGAGAAATATGATATTTGACTAATTTCTAAAAATGAAGATTAAGATACTAGTATGAATGTTATTACTATTTATTTATTTCTCCTCCTAGGACCACCCCACATTAACCATACACTATCACCCCTATGATAGCACCACCATCTACCATCACCGCACCACCAACCTTTACTTTTTCCCTCTTCCTTCCTCCCAACACACCCGTTAGATGATGTATGAACCACCACAACCCCATCGAACAAATATAAAAAGACAAGCTTCTTGCTTCAATCAACCACTACCATCGCTTCAATCAACCATAACTAATCAAGAAATCGTTATGACAGTAGTCGTTTTGGGTAGGATCAATTGTCCAGACTAGTTTCTAACTACAACCTCTCCTCACCAAACGATATCTACACACCATCTTCCAACAACAGCGGCCCTCGTCGATGACGTCACCCTTTATTTCGACTCTATCTACCTCTCCAATTATTTAGGACCCTCTTGTTGTTCTTTCAACACACCATAATATCTCTTAGCTCACTAAAATTACGATTCAAAGTGTCCCAAAAGATAATGAAATATTTCATTCCCCACATCAACAACTACATATGGGTATGTCTATAGTGAAGCCTAAAATCATAGAAACTTAATTGTTGTGGAAAACTAATTGTTGTGGAAAACTAATTGTTGGGTATGTCTTTGGGCTTCAAATCTAATGATGATAACCTTAAAGTATAGGGGATGCTCCAGTCATGGTGAGTGGGAGCTTCAATCCTATGCTGCAACGTCAATTGCAATTCAACTTCTTTTATATCACTTCATCGTTAGCAAAACTTCACTCGTTCAACCTCTTTTTCTTTATTAATATTAAATTAATTTAAACTTCAAAATAGTAAATTAATTTAAAATAGAAAAATATGTTAATTAATAAAAAGTTACACTAAAAATAAAATATTACATTCATTAACCTAGAAAAAAATTAAAATGATAACCCTGAAACATTAAACTTTGCCATTTTGTCTATCCATACTTTTGAATATTGTGAGAACCTCTAAATGGTGAAAAGAAATAGTTAAAGAGATGAATTGTACTTAAATAAAAAAAATAAAATTTTAAGGTAACAACAGTATAACCGTTGAGATGCCCAACAGTCATAAACATCTCTCAAAACAATGTGGCGAGTCATTCTTGGTAAACATTCATTCGTTGTGCGGTGAGTTTTAAGCGGTGTTCCCGGAAGATGATCACTCACCGGTTACCATTCCATTCATGCGTCCCGTATACCTTTATTATGTGCACTTTTATGGCAGCTCAAATATTTGAACCTTGCTTTCAATGTTGTTAGGACCGGATCGGACCGGCCGGTCCGACCGGTCGGACCGCGATTCGGCCCCCTGTCCGGTCCGATCCATAGTGGATCGTTTTTGGAGCTTTGAACCGGCCGGTTCGAACCGAGTCGCCGGTTGGACCGGCGAACCGGGCCGGTTCCGACCGGATTTTGATTTTTTTTTTTTTTGATTTTAGTGGGTAAAAACGGGGTGTTAAACCATAAATTAGTACTTCGGATACATAAATATAGTTAAGTTTTATATATAACTATAAAATATATGTATAAATCATATATAAATTACTTATATTTAATTACATATATAAATATAATTAAATATAGTTAAATCCGGTCCATCCGGTCCGACCGGTCCGACCGGTCCGACCACCAAACCAGTAAAGCGTCCGGTTCGACGTCCGATCCGGTTCTGAGAACATTGCTTGCTTTACACAATTTCCAAGTTTACCTCCATGATGACAATTATGAATTTTCGAGTTCTACAAAAAAAATCCTCATGACAATTATGAATTACGAGTTCTACAAAAAAAATTGCACACTTAAACAAATATGCACATTGGAATTATCTTTTTTTTGAACGGTTAAATTGGAATCACTCACGGATTACTGGAGTATTATCGTGCCACCAGTGTTACCACACGATCATATTACACCACCAAGTCACCAATTCAGGAGGAAACACATAATTATGAGAAAACCCCCCCTTTGTGAGATTCGAACCCATGACCTAATTGGTCCTAAGTCTTATCCCACCACCAAGGTGCCGCTGGGCTATAATGCCTTTGGCACATTGGAATTATCTTTGGGTAGCGATAAAGAGTATAGTCTTCAACTTGGTACTTTAGAGATGGTAATTAGAGAGGAGTTAAAGGTTAATTTAGAGCAAAAAGGAACATGGATTCCAATGAGTCGTAGATCAACTGGTTTGGGAAGAGGCACCCTATGACTTTCCAAAGTGAAATCATGGGTTGGAGTCTCATTAGGTGTAATATGCTCCAAGTGGGCCAAAGGGTTCTACCACAGTGGCCCAAAGGGTTTTATCACAACGGGTCTTTGGGTGGTGGGTTTCCCTTGAAATGGTACGCGAGCCGGGTCACCAGCGTTGTCTGTGTTCGTGGGCGTGGGTGGCCTTTCGCCAATGAGTTTACCCGGGTGACCAGTCTTAAAAATTATTCGTTGGTCATTCAAAAAACATGGATAAGGTTTTTATTTACGGGAGTTTTGATCGATTAGTGGCATGTACAGAAAAATTTAATAGACATTATCAGAGACATAAAAAATTAAAAATAAATCATGTGACACGAAAATATATATTATGGATCAATTAAAATGACTAAACGGCAACGCTGCAGCCGGCCCCCACGTCGCGATTTTAGGTGTAGCACGGCAAAGCCATGCCGTGGTGATTGCCTCTATGTTTTTGTAAAATCTTGATTCTTTCAACCACACACCAAGTGATCCGCCACCAGATCCACCATCAAATCCTAACATACTTGCTTATGTTTCTCGAGATTCATTTGGGTATCTCGTGAAATGAGGAGGTAATCAAGTGAAATCAACACTCAGTAATCTCTATTATCATGTTTCCAATTGGGGGTTTTATGATTTTAGTGGTTTATGGATCTTATAAGCAGTTCTGGTGATGGAATGATGTTTAAGTGATTGAGTTATAATCAAAATCAGTTAAAGAAAATTATAAAAGTTGTTTATCAAATTTGAGATTGTAGCTATTTTGCTTGTGATTTTGATCATCTACTTTGTGTTCTTCGCCAGCAAGATCAATTACCTGCAATTCCCCACTTGGAAGTTACTTCTTATTAATTCCCTTTGCATTTGTATGATTACCTTGTGTTCTAGTGTCAATGTTGAAGTTTGATCATATACTGGTTTTTACCCATAGCATGTTGCGGCGGAATTGTCCTTGGCGTGTTAAAGTATAAAATACAATTGAGCATACTCATTTTCAAATTTAATTTATGTCAAAAAGTATAGTACTTCGAATTATGCTGTCAAAACATATTATATTTGACCTGGCTATAAACAAAACTTATATTAAAATATAGACCAACAAAAAACATACATTAGAAAAACACATGAAGTCAATCGCTCCGACTTGTTTTCAAAATTTCCATAAAATAACTTGGATTTATACCATCAAACTAAATTCCCGTTCCTTTTAATCGTTTCTTTTGCATTGATTTGTAATTATGTTACTATTGTTTTATAAACGATTTCATAAGAGACGTTACCTATTTTGCTTTATTTTTCCTTAATTTCTTTTAAACTTAACTATCACTTTTTGGTGTACTTTGAATGATATGATGTTGAATTCTTGTAATTACATGGCATTTGCTCGGAGGCCCAAACATTAGTGTCACACCCTCAAATTCTGGATCTGGAATTTATCACGGAGGGGTGAGCAAACAGGATCGAACACAGTAGTTACACATGAGATGCAATTATCTATATGATGGATTTTAGATATTAATTACAATAATGTTCAGAGTAATATTATGCGTAGCGGAAATAAATATAGATTGTTTCATGACAACATGTCTTAATCATATTTCAGATAATAATCAATAGGTATCTTGAGCTCTTATATGATCCTACGTGCATGTCCATAAGCTCCTAGTAGATACCTGAGAATACATGTAAATCAAGTGTCAACACAGGGTTGGTGAGTTCATAGGTAAGTAAAACATAATGATAAATCATCAATTATCCTCAATTAGGATTTACTGTAAAAGTGTGAGTTTAATTTACTCACCGGTATATGAATAGCCTGACGGAACCCTTTTTATTAAGGTGAACCCGCTATCCCACATACCCACTATGTACAAGCCCAACAAATCCTTCACATAGGATTTGTCCATGTACCATAGTTTAATATCCTTTTCATGTGTATCTTATATTATCATAATAATTTCAAATCAGAGGGAGCAAATCCTCCTTTACATTTATCCTCATATGGGTTGTAAGTGGAACTATAATAGCAAGCTTTATATAGTGCACATCTGCCTTCTCACACCAGAGCAAGTCATCCCGAATGACAATAAGATCTTTATGCATCTTGGTAAGGACCACATGTCCAAACCTTTGTGGGGGTAAGTCACTCCCCGATAGTACTATCCAAAAGATCCCTGCTTGTTTATAGTCCAGTATACAGAGAAGGATTTTCATAGTAACCATATGTAATCATAAATGTGATTCAATTATTATTTAACATAATACACAAAATAATTTGTAATTTTAATTACAACATGTATTCCAGCCCCAAAATATTTAAATGATTAAAAAGGGGAACAGTTAAGTATGAACTCACCTCAGTCCTTGTGTGGTGTTGACAAGCTAGTAAATTCCTCCTAAGGAATTATAATTCACATAAGCAAACAAATACAAATCCATAACCTAAATAAGTTAGATCTTGAACCTGGCATTCAATTGATCTAAGGTCTGGTTTTCGGGGATTTGTTATAAACATATAATTAAATCATTTAATTATTTTGTTAATTCTTTAATAATTAAAGATTTATATTTCATAAAATTTGCTTAGTTTAATAATGATTTTAACATATCATTATATTCTAAATAAATTGTAAACATTTTTTAACTATGTAAGTTTATATTTAATTTTTGTAAGATTTTATAAATATTTAAATTTATAAAATCTACTTTGTGTTTATTTTATCATAATTAATCCATTATTAATAATATGATATTCCTCATAAGATCAGTACAGGCCTGTGCCCTTTGGAACGCCTTTCAAACGGCTTAATAAAACGGCCTGCCATAATTCGACCACTATGCTAATTATCTGCCTGTTTAGTATATAACCCGTCCAAAATTATTCAAGCATAGTTTAAAAAATTTTCCCTTCCAGACTCTTTTTTTTATATATATATATATATATATATATATATATATATAGGTTTATAAACTTATCATAGTTGGGTTCAACATTGATTTGATTTGTTTAGCCTTCCATTAGGCTAATGAACATAGAAAATAAAAATAGAAAATAGAAAAATGATTCAGAAGTTATTACCTCTGTTTTGAGACACCAAGATGATTGCTTGAAACCAGCAGAACTTTTATTATGAGAAATATTTTACAAGAGATTTAGAGAGAGAGAGAGTTGATCGTAAGATCAGGTGTGTCTAAAACTAAAAACTTGAGCTCCTTTTATAATGAGAGTCTCAAGGTACAAACAAAACATAAACAGTAAATTACAATAATTCGAGACGATTTTTCTTTTGAAATTTTCAAAAGTAGACATTATTATGTCTCCAATAATTCAACTTTAATCAATTATGTCGGCCCCATTGGCAGACCTATCACCTCTTTTCATTTGTCTTTTTCCATTTTTTCCTTGGATACTGATCTTTTGAGATCTTCGAGCATCTCATCCAGATCCTCTTCTAGAATTGCTTCATCAGACGCATACGGGTCTTGGGATTCCCCTGGAAGTATATCATCTTCTGATTTATTTGTAGACATTTCTGAGATATAATCTTCTTGATCTTTGTCTTGGAAATTTTTCATTAAATCTTTTTTAATTTCTTGGAAATATATGGCTAATAATTCTTTTTTAGAGACTTGATTTTCTCCTTTCATCTTAATTTTTTGGGATATTTCCTGGAACGGACTTGGAGATTCTCTCTGAGTCTTCAAGCTAATCTGCTTTGAGTATAACTCTATAGTGTCTTGAATCTTCTGTAAGGTTTCTTGACCTTCTGGGACGCCATTGTTATCAAGCTTCATCATTTTCTTCCAAAATTTTGTATAATAAATTCTTTTTAAACAAGGAATTTGTTGGTGAGTATAACCCACTTCTGGAGACCATTTCCAGATCCATGGTATTCCAAATTGAATAAAAAAGTGACACAAAGATAATCCTTCTATTAGGATTTTTTGATGTTGTAATTCAATCAATGTGGGAGATATTTCTACCCATTCATTATAATTCTTTTTTAATAAATCTGGTAAAATTTTTACCGAAGGGCCATATGATAGCCACCATTTATAAACCCAATTTGGGATGTCCCGTTTATAAACTTCTGGACAAATTTTGAAGAACCAAGAATGTTTCTTCTTTGAATTTTCATATAGAAAGGCTTTATTAAATGCCTCAATATAATCATAATAATTGAATTTAATAGGGATCCTGGTTTCAAGATGACACATCTCTTTATCCTTTAAGGGAGATGTTCCCCATTCTTCAACAGATATTATCTGTTTTATAATAATTTTACTAAAACTATATTCCTGGGTATTTCCAGACATATAGTGATGAATATCACAAGATTCTGTGACTTTAAGAATATTTTCATAATAAAATCTCTGCTTATATGAAGCAGCAGGGTATGACCCTTGATCTAGGTACCTTGTAATTAAGGTCCATGGCTGATCTTTATATTTAAGATCTTTAAAATCCAGGAGCAATATTATCTCCTTGTTCGGATTTTGTTCATATAAGGAGTCATCAGCATCTTCTGTCACAATATTGACATAAGATGAAGATGCTTCATTTGTTCCATCCTTCTTAGCTTTATAAGCCAAAAATTCTTGGAATAATTTATCATCAAAATTATTTCCTCTAGTATTACTTGAGGTATTTGCAGTATTTGCAATA
The DNA here is from genome assembly GCA_024085815.1 of Flaveria linearis. NCBI lineage: Eukaryota > Viridiplantae > Streptophyta > Magnoliopsida > Asterales > Asteraceae > Flaveria > Flaveria linearis. The sequence goes on from JABSNV010000129.1 coordinate 76,514, forward strand.
TTTGCGGCTATTAGCCTTTGATGGCCAATTTGACCTAGGATTCTCCCTCCATTGGGACCTCTTCCTCTACCTCTTCCATTATATTGGAAAGGTTGTTTTCCCCTATCTCGAGGAATCATTCCTGAAATATAATCAGGCAGAAGAGATTATTTTCTCTTTTTCTTTAAGAATCTTTATTTGATTCCTAAAATTTTTTATTGAGTCCATAATTTCTATGTAATTACGAGCTCTATCAATAGGATGCATATCAAAATTATTCATCATATCATTCATTTGATAACATCTAGCCGTTATCATGGCTGAATAATCATCCATTTCAATTTGTATATTATTATAGGCTATTTTAAGTGGTCCTTTTATCTTCTTCATGGTACCTGCAAAATAGACTATGAGAAATATTCTCTTGTTAAAAAATCAGGTAGGCTATTATCTGTTCCCTTTTTATATATTATTTCAAAATCAAATGGTGCAAGATGAGATTGCCATCTAGCAAACATTTGTTTAGACACATCATGTTTAAAATCTTTATTGAACATATATTTAGCTGCTTGACAATCTGTTTTTATTAAAAACTTTTGATTGTATAAATCATCTTGAAATTTTAAAACACATTTAACTATAGCTAAAATTTCCTTTGCAATCGTAGCATAATTTTTCTGACTATTATTCCACTTTCCTGAGTGGAATCTTACAAGATATTCTTGTTTATCAATTGGGGAAATCTGCTTTAGAATTCCTCCATAGCCAATATTACTGGCATCTGTTTCAATAATTTTCTCCCATTCAGGTTTTGCTATCATTAGACATGGAAGATTTTTAACATTTTGTTTAATCTTTTTTACTGCCTCAGTATGAGTATCTGACCATGGCAGTGGATTTTTCTTTAATCTGTCATATAAAACAGCTGTATCTTGAGCTAAATTTTTATAATATGGTAAAATATAATTTAAACTACCTAAAAATCTTTGTAACTGAGTTTTATCAGTTATCTCATCAGGAAATTTAGAAGCAAATTCAATACTTCTATTTATTGGAATAATATTTCCTTTTTCAATATTATGACCTAAAAATCTTATTTTTGTTTGGAAAAGTAGCATTTTTAGCCTAGATATTACTAAACCATTTTGTATAATTATATCTTTAAAAATTTTTAAGTGTTTGAAATGAGTTTCAATATCTTTTGAAAACACTAAGATATCATCTATATAGACGATTATAAAATTGCTGAAATGAATAAAAATATCATTCATTATTTTCTGAAATTCACTTGGAGCATTTTTTAGTCCAAATGGCATGACATTCCATTCATAATGACCAAATGGTACTGTAAAGGCAGTTTTATATCTGTCTTTCTCATCTATTTGGATTTGCCAATATCCAGATTTTAAATCAAATTTTGAAAATATTATTGCATCATTTAATCTATCTAATAGATCTTTTTTGTTAGGTATAGGATACCTAATCCATTTTAAAACTTTATTTAAAGGTTTATAGTTTATTACTAACCTGGGTACTCCTCTTTCTTGTTCTGAATGTTTATTAACATAGAAAGCGGTACATGACCACGGAGACTTTGAAGGTCTTATTAAACCTTTTTCTATTAAAGTTTTTATTTCATTTTTACATAATTCTAGATATTCAGAATTCATTTGACATGGTCTTGCTTTTGTAGGTATTTGATTCTCATGAAAATCATTTTCATATGGGAGAGAAACAATATGTTTCTTTCTATCCCAAAAAGCATTTGGATGATCATTACAAATTTGTAAAGAAAATTGATCTTGTATTAGTTTTTTTTTCCCTGTAATTTAGGATTTTTTAATCTCTCTTCTATTGTAAGAGTATTTATTTCTTGTTTAAGAAAATTAATTTGGTTTTGTTTTGCTTGAATTAATGATTCTTCAATATCATTTATAAATCTATGAATAGGTTTGTTAACAAATTGAAAAGTTATTTCTTTTCCTTTATAAGTTCCCGTAATAGATTTTTCATCAATATGTTTTATTGGGAATATCTTATTCCAAAATGGTGTACCAAGTATTATTTGGCTAGTTAGATTTTTTACAATCATAAAGCTGTTTGGAATACAGACTTTATCCTGGCAAATATATGCTTGAGGTAACTTATAATTTATAATCATTGGTTCTCCACCAGCAGAACTAACTCGATGAGTAGTCTTATGAAAATACTTAGTAGGGATAATACCCTCTTGGACACAATTTAAATCAGCTCCACTATCCAGTAAAGCTACTAATTCTATCGAATAATTATTCTCTATTAATAACTTAATTTTTATATGCCATTTATGGGATATAACCATTTCATATATGGATAAAAATCTTTCATCTCTATCTAAAGATGTTAAAAATTTCCTAGAGGCTTCAGGATTATCTATAATTTCCTTCATCTCTAAGCTTCTTATTCTTTCTTCTAGGGTTACATTTTTCCCCTTAAGATTCTTAATTTCTATTTTTAGATTATCAATCTCTATTTTTAATTCCTCAATATTAACAGAATTTCCAATCTTATTTTTCTGACTTAATTGTCTTCTAACCTCACTTAAGGTATATGGCTTAAAATCTTCAACAGCTATAGACGTTGAAAGTTTATCTTTCCCAATTATTTGAGAAGTAATTTTTTCCCTAATTTCATTATCTTCTATTGCTTTTAATAGATCTAATACATCATTAGAAATAACATTTATTTCCATATTCTCAAATTGAGCTATAATTTGATAAATATTTTCTTCATTATCTGTATCTGATTTACAACATTCTTTCCCTGTTTTACAAGGAAAACATTCATCATCTGAAGTTATTAAATCTTCTTCTTCTAATATATTTAATTCTTCATATGAAGAGTGTTCTGATTCTGAATTAGACTCAGAATTGATTAGAATTTTAGATAATGTATCTTTTAGTTTTTCATCTTCAATATTATTGAGTTTTTTCTTTACCCAGCAAGTTTTTGCTTTATGGCCTGGACGACCACATTTTTTGCATATTATATATGGTTTATAGGGTTTATAATCCCTTTTTATTTTAGATTTTCTTTCTTCTCTTTTTTGTTTTCTTTTTTGTAATTTTTTATTCCTTTGAGAAGATATTAAATTCTTTTTATTATAATTTTCCCTGATTTCTTCCATACCAAATTGACTACAGAATTGTCCTAATTGTCTCTTTTCATTAAGAGAATGTTTCTTAATCTGTTGATTAAGCTTTATTTCATTACATAAGGCTAATCCTTCCTGAATACAAGTTCCTATTAACTTGCCATAAGTATAATCTTCATAATTAATACTTACTTCTCCTTTCCTAAGGCTTTTCCTAACCCTTTCTGCAAATAAAGGAGGTAACCCATCAATAAACTTAGATTTCCAATGAGTACTATTAGACTCTGGGAGTTCCATAACTCTACTTAAGAACGTATCTTTATACCATCTAAATGATGTAAGAGTTCTACATCTTAGATTTTGTAATAGTGTTCTTATATTTTCAGAATTATCTGACCATCTCCCTGTAAAATGATCAACTATATTAACTACCAGTGTATAAACTGCATTTGGAATTTGATTTCCATTTTCTTCTTTAATATCATTTAAAATATTGTGTTTATCTGCTTCAGACAAATAGTTATCCCACCAGCCTTTTAATTGACCAGTGAATCCTGCGATTATCATTTTAGCAATATTTTGGTCATAATTACCATTACTTTTACAGATAGTACTATACATCATCATTCTGTGTACAGTATCTGTAATCTGTTTATCAGTTTTGCCATCTATGTTCCATTCATAGATGTGTTTTCCATGATACGAATTATTAACTATGTATTCTTGTTCTTCTATTAGAACATCCTGTGGGGTTGGCCTAGGATAGTAATACTTCCTTTGTGTAGGCTTATTAGCAAATTTTTCAAGTTTTTTAATTTCATCATCAATTTTTTCTTGATAATTATCTCTATTTATGGAATCTGAAAATTCTTCAGTTAAAGTATTAATTTTTAAATTTGAAAATTTATCATTTAAATTTTTTAATTTTTTATCTAATAATTCTTCTATTTCAGAATTAGATTTTAACTTAAAATCTTTTATTTCAGGCGGAGGTTGTATAGATGGAGTGGCTATAGTACCTTTCACTTCTTCTTTATGAAAGAATTTTAAATTTTTTATCTGGGATATTAATTCATTTATTCTATCATTTATAGAATTTAATTGTTCTCCTAAAACAATTAAGCATATGTTTGTATAATTTTGTTGTTTAAACATATTGTTTATATGAGCTATTGTTACTGGTAATGTGTTTTCTTCCATTAATTTCTGAAAAGCTTGATAGTATCTTATTTCACTATCTTTTTCTATTTTAAATGGTTGATGAGGAGGAAAAGTAGTTTTTAAAATTTTTCCATTTATATTGTATTCCCTTTGTATAACAGAAATCATACTATTAGTATACTTATTTATAAACCATGGAACAAAAGGTTTAATTGCATTTTCTTCACTAAGTTCTTTATAAAAAACTTCCTGAAACATATTTGTATCTTGGTCATCAAAATTTTTGAAAAACCAATTTCTAAATAATTTCCATCGTTCTCGATTAAATTCTTCACTAATTATTCTTCTTGCCAATGATCCTTGGCTAAAATTTATTTTTTCTGTTTGATTCATCATATTGAAAAATTCATTTCTGACTCGGTTAATTCCGGTTCATTAGGCTTATAAACACCTCTTACTATATTATCAGAATTAATTCTTAATTCTTCTACCCTATTTTCAGGTAATTCTTCTCTTATTTGAGAAGTAGAAGCTCTAGACGGACTTCTAACAGTATATCCTAAAGGAGATATATGAAAATTTGATGATCTAGAGGACATAGATCTAGATATTCTAGGTCTAATTTTATCAAATTGTATCTGAACTGATCCTTCAGATGTTTGAATAATATCTATTGGATTATTATCAATATATTGTTGTTTTGGCGTACAATTATTTAGTATCCAACTATCAGGAAATTCAATTTCTTCCCATTTTATTTTTCTTCTAGTGGTAATATTTGATTTTCCAAAATTAGTTTCTATTATTATTGTTTCATTTAATGGTTTATCTACCATCTTACACTGAGGATTTAGTGTAAATAACGGTTTATAATATAGGCTTAATGGATTTAAATACTCTCAACTATTGGGAATTGGCTGCTGTCACCTCCAAGTATCATTTTTGTGAATATAACTCCCAAGTGAACACTTTGGTGTCTGTATCACCTAAATGGCGGGTGATACAGACACTGAAGTGTTTACTTGAGACTTATACAGACACCAAAGTGTTTACTTGAGAGTTATATTCGCCAAAACGATACTTGGGGGTGGCAGCGGCCAATTCCCAATAGTTGGGAGTATTTAAATCCATTAACCCTATAATATATTCTATAACATATACAGATTACTTCTGACCCTGGAATATAATTATATCCATGAGTTTTAACATTTAATGTTAAAGCATCAATTATATTAACATCAGTTAATGATAATTGTAGATTTGGGTAAACATTAAAATAAACTGGACCCTGTGATAAGCTAGATTGAACTATCCCTATTAAGAATTGCTTATAATCTAAATTTCTACCATCTCTTAAAGCTGCTATAAAGCTTTCTGGCAAACCTTCTAAAGTTAAAGGCTTAAATGCTATTTGCACTACTCCAATATGGATAAATTTATATTTATCTTTCTTATATCTTACTAACTCTTTATTATTTAAGAGTTTTATCATCATATCCTCTTTATTAAGAGCAATTGTTTCTTCAGTAGTTTTAACTACTTGTTTTAAACCAATTTTTTCAAAAGTTCCAAGCTTATAAACTTGTTTGTAATCTATTTTTGGAATTGTCCATTTATTCAATAATTCTAAATTGTGAGGAATATCATATTCTTCCTCAATACTGTTTTTAACAGTATCTTTATCTTCTATGATATTCATATTATTTGAAACAAATCAATGTTGAACTTCCCCATAATAAAGTTTATTTACCATGATTATATTTATTTACATGATTAAGTTTATTCACATGGCTTAATTTATTTTATTTTCTTGGCTCTGATACCACAAGACAGGATCTTGTGGGAAAATTAAAATAAAAACCCAAAATTTAACAAATATTATAAGACATTTAATATTACAAACTTAGAATCTGAAAGTAAAACCCTTAAACATGTCCGAATCTTCAGACGTGGGAAAATTAAAATAAAAACCCAAAATTTAACAAATATTATAAGACATTTAATATTACAAACTTAGAATCTTAAAGTAAAAACCCTTAAACATGTCCGAATCTTCAGACCTTGGTAAATTTTTACATATACATCAACTGGCAAGTTTTCTTAGCATAAGATGTCACACCCTCGCTTAAAGCGGAAATACGAGGATGCGACGGACGGGATCGTCATAACACTTGGTATAAATACAGAGATATAATACATGCAAACTTCTCGTGTCATGACGTCCCCCGACACAATGGTGACTTGTGTCGTGGTTAGTCAGTTCCACGACTATCATAGTCTTATTGATTCTAAAATCCAAAATACACATTGTTCACGAATGAATACAAAGGATATACATTACAAATGCAAAACTAATGAAATCCTGAGGGTCTCTGCTAAGGCATCAGCACTAGCTATCCTCTTTGATTATGATCACCTGAAAAGATATGCTCAAAAATGTCAACAATAATGTTGGTGAGTTCCGCAGGTTTAAATTTAAAACATATAACTGATGCTGTATAGATTTTTGATGTGGAATCAAACTGTAAGCACAAACCACATAACATGTGTTTAAGACAACCAAACCTAATGACGTTATGCATATAAATCTGACGGAATATATTCACCCATGGCCTGTTAGCTGGCAGCTGTAGTCGGTAACTCACAAGTTAACCGATCTGTCGAGGGCGGGGGTGTCAACCCAGTAGTACTACCAATACCTAACCGTTGGTTCCCAAACCCGGGAATTAATGGTTGTTTGAGTTTTCCATAGATTAACACCATGTATGCATGCAAAACAGTATCACATTGATTCCAAGAATGAAAACAGAATATATAATGTACAGCATTGAAAACGGGTGAGCATACTTTTCCCCCAATTTGATTGAAATCATTGAAAACTTGTATAAGCATAAAAAGGGGCCACGAAACTCACCTTGAATTGTTGTAATGCACAAAGACTTCACAGAATCAAGCAATGCACGATCAAACACGATCAATACCTATTATTGATTATAACTAAGCCTTTAACACATATTCAGCGCGAATAGATATATTTGGTTGAATTCGAGTCGGTTCGGTTTGACGCATACGATTAGATATATATATGTTTGACGTTGATTGTATACCTAATGATATTAGGATTTAAAATGAATTGTGAGATTTTGGTTAACAATATATTTTCTCGTATTTTGATTTATTCGAAAGAAATACATATTATTATTTATATATTCTTCGTATTATTTAACACTGATTATGGTTAAAAATATAACTTAAATTTACGTTTGTATAAGTTCTATGATTTTCCATGATTATTTTATAGTTAAACACGATTTAGAGTTCATTTTTATAAAAATAATTGCTTAAAATATTTATAAATAATATTTTATAAAGATTATTTAAGGTTTTTAATTAAAATAAATTTTCAGAAATTAATTTTGTGAGATTTAAAATAAGGGGAGTTTATAAAATTATTTTTATAATTTTTAGAAATTTTTGTATAATTTTTAGAAGCTCAAAAGGGCTTCAAAAAAATGAATGCAGTGGCCCGGGGTCGAACCCGGGACCTCTCGGGTGGGGGGACATGTGTTTAGCCGGTGAACCAAGGCTTATAGCCGCGACAGAACCCGGCTCGATTTGTTTTTAACCATGGTTTCCCATTTCCCCCATTTTCATATAAACCTAATTCGATTTGGGTTAAATTGGACTCGAATTCGATAATGTTAATGACCAAATTCATGGGGCTTTTGTTCCCCATGATCAAACGAGTAAGTTGATATGTTTAATTACCTGATTGGTTTCGATTTGATGATAGGGACAGTGAAGAACAAGCCGCGGCTATCCCGAAATCGAACAGGGCTCAAACAATGATGGAACTCAAATTAATTGTACCGGAAGCTTTGAATGAGGTTGAGGATTGAAATCCCGATGTTAATTGCAGAAGATAAGGCTCGGAGGTTTGTGGTTGTATGAGTTGCAGGTTCGAACCGAGGTGGATTTAATTCGGTTTGATTGTGTGTTTGTGTTTAGGATTACAGGCTGCAATTCAATTGATAGGCTGTTAAGGTTCGAGTGGCTCGATTAGATTGATTAAATTAGTATTTAGTGGGTGAATTAGCCGTTGAACGTTCGGATTATAAAGTGGAAAAATTTTATAGCCGTTATTCGACCGTTTCTACGCGTTTTAGAGGTTCATTGGGTTCGAATCATGTCTACGAAGCGGTTGGGTGCAATTTGAGCTGTTGAAATCAGGTTTTAATCGGTTTTTAGGGTCGCCGGAGTTTGGCCGGACTTCGGCCGGAAACTCGCCGGAAAATCGAAAGGGGCGGGAGTTGGGTTTGAAAATTACAAAGTTACAGATTTGGTCCCTGCGGTTTCATTGTTATTATTTCATGCTATATAATTTCTTTTGAAGTTTCATAAATTACAAAATACCCCCCTGAACTTATTTATTTTATTATTTGTTATTATTATGATTATTATTATTATTATGATTATTATTATTATTAGATTATCATTATTATTATTATTATGATTATTATTATTATTAGATTATCATTATTATTATTATTATTATTATTATTATATTGTTATTATTATTATTATCATTATTATTATTTTTATTATTACACGAACGTGTATGCGAGAGTTTCGATTAAAACGATATATATGTATATATAAAAATGATAGATACGTAAGGATAGTTAACACACATGGAACATGTACACGAATATAATTCGGTTAACACGATAAATAGATTATAACATGCGTGAGGATCGTTAATACACACACGGTGAGTTAACTAGCTTAATGTCGATCGAAGGTCTATGGGTGACAGATGCCACACACCATCACATTTATCACATGATCTTCAACAAGAAGAATCTTAGGTTTAATTTCTGATTTGGGAATATCTTGAATGTTTCTAGCACTTTGTTTATCAATTCCATCTGTATCATCTGAACTGTCACACTAATGTGACAGTAACTCATAATATTCTTTGCTTGATATTGTGAGGTGTCACAGTATCCCCCAGTTGAGGGAATTTCGTCCCGAAATTCAACTGGTGCTAGGACCAAGAGCGTCGTCCATGAATAGATGTGGATATTTGAGTCTTATCTGATCTTCACGTTCCCATGTGAATTCCGGGCCACGTTTAGATTCCCAGTGGACTTTGACAATAGGTATCCGGCTTTGTTTCATTTGTATAGAATATGTTACAAGATTCTTGGCATAATGTATGCCAATTTGAACTCTTCCAGAGAATCGCGAGACTCTCTTTGAGGTTTGAAATATGGAACGTTAGAACACGATGACAAGTTACCATGGTATGTTAGACTTATAATATCATAACTTCCAGGACATAATCTCGTGACAAGGTGAAGTCTAGAAATCGTTGAAAGACCAGCAATGATAAGAGGGTTATCCGTTGGAATTTAAGAATCCCAAACGTCACCATCTGAAACGACCTTAACGCGTATCTTGTGAATATGTATTTCTACTTAGACCAACCATCGGTCTAAGAATAATACGCTATGTGAAGATCTTGGAATGGGTTCACAATGCTGGTTGAATATATTAATAAAACAGAAAATGAATCAATCATTCAGAATAACGATTGATATTTTAATGTCATACCACGGTATACGAATATTTGTAATGGATGCAGGTTAATTTCTTGACGTTGTGAGATAATGGGTTTGCTATTACATAAAGATTACTCTGAACCTTTCTTTCGTGGGTAAACTTGATAGCATTGCTGATCAAGTGGGTGAGAATTTGTCTAATCCGTAAGACATCACCAATAACCTCTACTGGGACACCACCTCTTTTTTTGGCCTAAATTTTGTGGCTTCCAACTTCATAACTCCTGACTCAACTTTGGAAAAGTCGAGGATGTCACTATTAAGTTGAAGGACTAGATCACCAGAAGACAACATGACACTCAAAAGTTGTTTCTAATCTCTATCGGGTTTTGTTGTTGATAGAATTTCTGCTATGCTAACGACCCCTGATAATGGAGATCTTATCTCGTGTGACATGGTTGCTAGCATTTGTTTTGCTCTCATCGTTTCCTCTGTAATATGAACAGTTTTATTAAGTTCTGTCTCTTTGGCCTTCTGCACCGCTATTTCTTCCTTTAGTTTTGCCATCTTTTCTCTATTTTTCACCTGATCAGTGATTTCCATGCCCATGTACTTAACGCCAAATTTTCTCCCCATCTTTGCTGAACACGGGTTCAACATATATTAAGAATGTTTTGGCTCTAAATAACTCAGTCTCAAAAGTAATTCCTCTCTTTGCTGGTAACTCTCTCCAGAACTTCTCTTTTAAAGTCTTGTTGTTCAAATTCAAGATAGAATTTTAATGATCTTCAAGGTTAAGGATTCAAAAGCGGCTCAAGGAGTGACGCGAATAATAGGAAAGGTATTTGTAAACATGTTTTGCAAGGTAGCAATATCTAAGTAAGTGTACATACGTAGTTCAACAAACCATGAGCTCAGCGGAGAACATTTATATGACTAGAAAGTCATGTTTATGAGTTGATAATATCTTTAGCAGAGGGATTGTTTTTAGGAATGCTACCATCGCACAACCACGTTTTGATGATAACTCAAAATGAACGGAATAAAAGTTTCCATATAGCTAGGATAAAGGGAGAGAAATCGATCTAAAAATTTTAAGTGCTCCAAGCTTGGAATCAAAATCATCCTAATACGATCGGGCCTCTTTTCAGGTTCAGAGATCATGCTTTGGTTCGATAGGTCGAATCACCAACATTGGTTCACCCTTCAAGTTACTTCATGCGTCTTGTCACTTGGTTACAACCGTGGTAAGTTGATGACCAAGCATTGAGATTAGTCATCAAGGTATGGAATTCATGCCTAGCTTGCTACTAACAAGAAAATAATTGAAGGTTGACATTTGTCACCAAAATACGGGTTTTAATCCTATTTTGGTGAGATCATGTCATTTGTGAAACGTAAGTTCCAAAGAGAATAATTGAAGTCAATCCTCAAGATAAGGAAGTCACCCTAATCCAGAGGATGAAATTTCACAAAACAAACAAATGGGAAACCATTCATCGCAATAGAGATTCAACAAAGTAAGGGAATCTCCCCTGCTTTGATGAAATATAATTATTTAGGAGATACGAATGTTCTTAGTCATAGTTTGACTTGCAAACTCTTGCATTTCCCCCAATGCAAGCAGTATGAAGTTTGACTTAATGACGAAAGGAAAATTAATATCAATTAGGAATTCGGAAAATTTCAAGTTACATTAGTGTAACAAAGGAAAGATCATGCTAACAAGCTTAAGATCAAAGTTTGAGATAGCAGAATTTGTTAGGATGGTGTTCAAATCTTGAATAATTTAAATCAGGAAGACGAAATCAAGTACAAGAATGATTCGACATTACAATGAGATGTGAACATTCGATTCACAATCGAAGGGAATACATGGACTTCTCAAGATATGAGGTCAGCCATAATCTTATTGAAGACATGCGTACTTATAAGTGGTAACTAGGTTATAATTAGTTTATTCGATTATTGAGGTGAGTGACCACTTATAATATAAAATATTCATTAACAAGGTATCCCGAGATGTAGGAATTCCACCTACAGCATTGCATGTTCTAAATTGTAGGACACGTTCTTAAGAGGATTTGAGAACCGTAAATAACGGTTTAAAGTTTAGAAGACCATTCGATGTTTAGGAAAGTGTTCTCGAAGCTTTCGAACCACTGTATTAATCCGGTAGCTCTTTTGGTTCCACTGAACTCAGTGGGGTTGCGAGAACTGAAATGCTTGCAGGTACAAGCACGTGGAGGGTTAGGACAAACAGAGATTTGAGCAGAGTTCACGTCTTGATTCAGATGATTTAGGAGGGTTGGTATACCTCACGTGCTATAATAGTAACAGTCTTACGGCTAGAGTTTCCAGATCAGAGTATGTTTTGACGAGTAGACATTTTGAAATATCATTAAGATATTTTATGAGATTTGGGTAATATGAGCTATACAACATGGAAACGACCATCGGGAATTTGGCATAATAACAATGAGATGTTCCAAGTGGAATCGTTTGATTCATAAATCGAAGCGAGTACGTTGACTAACCAAAGTTTTAAGTCGACCACCTCTTTGTTGGAAACATGCGTACCTATAAGCAGATACTCATCCCACTCTTCCAACATTGCATGTATTTATTGGTGAGGCACCTACTTTGATGAGATTCTGAAAACTACGTATAACGATTCAAAGTTTATTTCGATAACCATTTGATTTAGGCACACAATGCCTTAGAATATGATTTAAGATTTGTGTGTGCTTTGATAGGAATCAAAGTATAAAAAGAATCACATATGATTCCACTCATCAAGTTCCAATAACCCATGCTTCGGTCCATCAAGATCATCATGTAGCCCAGTTTAAGCACATTCTTAGTATACCGGTGATGCTTATATATAGGGTTCCCCGCAGCGTTCCCACCACATCCACGATATACCTTGAATAATACTTAAACTAGTTACATAACATCTTAATTTTCCTTAGCATCATTCCAAAGAATAGCGTAATATAAGTTTGATGTGAGCTACCACAAATTATGTATAGGCGGTTTTACCAGTATATGACTACAGACAAACCTATACATCGGTTCCACACGGGAATTGATGACTGTAGAGAAAACATTTCCAAAGTGTAAATAGTTTAATGTGACGTAGCAAGATCCACAAAGCGTATATGTATAGTTTACAACCAAACCACTCCATGCCTCAGTCACTCGGGATCATCACGTAGTCCAGTTTAAACACATTCTTGGTATACCAAGGATGCTTATATATAGGGTTCCCCGCAGCGTTCCCACCACATCCGTGGCATACCTAGAACGATGCCTAAACCAGTTACGTGACATCCGTTTATCCTTAGCATGATCTTAAAGAATAACGTATTGTATGTGTAGAGAGTATCATTACTCCTCTACATTTATGTATTCCACTTTCATTCTAAGCATTAATCAGTAGTTACTGAAACGCTAAGTGGAGATATTTCTCATAAAATCAATATTATAATTGGAAATACTATGAAGGCTCTAAGCAGGACAGGACTTGAGTAAATGTTGATAATGTTTGATTACCTTTAACAAGGACTTATAATGTTTGTTCGCCTTTAACAAGGACTTATAATGTTTGATTGCCTTCAACAAGGACTTACAATGTTTGATTGCCTTCAACAAGGACTTACAATGTTTGATTGCCTTTAACAAGGACTTACAATGTTTGATTGCCTTCAACAAGGACTTACTAGAATTATGACCCTAGCACCCTAGGGTATAGAATAGAAACATGTGATACTCATGATCGTTACCTCATGGTAAGATTAACCAGACTTCTCATGCATGGTGAATTGCAATTACGTGTGCACCCGTAATGGTAATTTACCTTGCATGATCACCCTTAGCTTCACTTACCCCAAGCTAACATCATAGTATTATTTAGATTCATCAAGCACAAATAATGTATTGTCCTTATGTCCATGAGCCAGTATTCTAATAATGGCATGTAATAGCAAATAAGCACATAAGCACAGTATGTTTAATCATAACTGCATATTCGTCACATTTTTAGAATTTCACTCATAACTATGATAGGGTCGGATTCAATATCCGAGATCAACACTACGTGTGATCACCGAAGTTCCCTGTTACTATGATGTTGTGCGCATACAAGCGTAAAGTTCTAGCAATAAGGTATCCCAAGAAGATAGTCTAAGAGTAATAATGTCTTCCTTTGGGATATTCGGATAAAACGTGTATATATATAAAAGCAAGTATGTAGGAACATACTTGTGTATTATTAGGTATATAGGAATATACCTGTATATCAAGTTTATAGACTTTAGGTAAAATCAAATGCACACAATCCCTAGCATGCATTCTATATGAAGGTTCTTAGGTTATAGTCTAGGTCGAATTCTCCACCTAAATCTCTATAACCAAGGCTCTGATACCAATCTGTCACACCCTCGCTTAAAGCGGAAATACGAGGATGCGACGGACGGGATCGTCATAACACTTGGTATAAATACAGAGATATAATACATGCAAACTTCTCGTGTCATGACGTCCCCCGACACAATGGTGACTTGTGTCGTGGTTAGTCAGTTCCACGACTATCATAGTCTTATTGATTCTAAAATCCAAAATACACATTGTTCACGAATGAATACAAAGGATATACATTACAAATGCAAAACTAATGAAATCCTGAGGGTCTCTGCTAAGGCATCAGCACTAGCTATCCTCTTTGATTATGATCACCTGAAAAGATATGCTCAAAAATGTCAACAATAATGTTGGTGAGTTCCGCAGGTTTAAATTTAAAACATATAACTGATGCTGTATAGATTTTTGATGTGGAATCAAACTGTAAGCACAAACCACATAACATGTGTTTAAGACAACCAAACCTAATGACGTTATGCATATAAATCTGACGGAATATATTCACCCATGGCCTGTTAGCTGGCAGCTGTAGTCGGTAACTCACAAGTTAACCGATCTGTCGAGGGCGGGGGTGTCAACCCAGTAGTACTACCAATACCTAACCGTTGGTTCCCAAACCCGGGAATTAATGGTTGTTTGAGTTTTCCATAGATTAACACCATGTATGCATGCAAAACAGTATCACATTGATTCCAAGAATGAAAACAGAATATATAATGTACAGCATTGAAAACGGGTGAGCATACTTTTCCCCCAATTTGATTGAAATCATTGAAAACTTGTATAAGCATAAAAAGGGGCCACGAAACTCACCTTGAATTGTTGTAATGCACAAAGACTTCACAGAATCAAGCAATGCACGATCAAACACGATCAATACCTATTATTGATTATAACTAAGCCTTTAACACATATTCAGCGCGAATAGATATATTTGGTTGAATTCGAGTCGGTTCGGTTTGACGCATACGATTAGATATATATATGTTTGACGTTGATTGTATACCTAATGATATTAGGATTTAAAATGAATTGTGAGATTTTGGTTAACAATATATTTTCTCGTATTTTGATTTATTCGAAAGAAATACATATTATTATTTATATATTCTTCGTATTATTTAACACTGATTATGGTTAAAAATATAACTTAAATTTACGTTTGTATAAGTTCTATGATTTTCCATGATTATTTTATAGTTAAACACGATTTAGAGTTCATTTTTATAAAAATAATTGCTTAAAATATTTATAAATAATATTTTATAAAGATTATTTAAGGTTTTTAATTAAAATAAATTTTCAGAAATTAATTTTGTGAGATTTAAAATAAGGGGAGTTTATAAAATTATTTTTATAATTTTTAGAAATTTTTGTATAATTTTTAGAAGCTCAAAAGGCTTCAAAAAAATGAATGTAGTGGCCCGGGGTCGAACCCGGGACCTCTCGGGTGGGGGGACATGTGTTTAGCCGGTGAACCAAGGCTTATAGCCGCGACAGAACCCGGCTCGATTTGTTTTTAACCATGGTTTCCCATTTCCCCCATTTTCATATAAACCCTAATTCGATTTGGGTTAAATTGGACTCGAATTCGATAATGTTAATGACCAAATTCATGGGGCTTTTGTTCCCCATGATCAAACGAGTAAGTTGATATGTTTAATTACCTGATTGGTTTCGATTTGATGATAGGGACAGTGAAGAACAAGCCGCGGCTATCCCGAAATCGAACAGGGCTCAAACAATGATGGAACTCAAATTAATTGTACCGGAAGCTTTGAATGAGGTTGAGGATTGAAATCCCGATGTTAATTGCAGAAGATAAGGCTCGGAGGTTTGTGGTTGTATGAGTTGCAGGTTCGAACCGAGGTGGATTTAATTCGGTTTGATTGTGTGTTTGTGTTTAGGATTACAGGCTGCAATTCAATTGATAGGCTGTTAAGGTTCGAGTGGCTCGATTAGATTGATTAAATTAGTATTTAGTGGGTGAATTAGCCGTTGAACGTTCGGATTATAAAGTGGAAAAATTTTATAGCCGTTATTCGACCGTTTCTACGCGTTTTAGAGGTTCATTGGGTTCGAATCATGTCTACGAAGCGGTTGGGTGCAATTTGAGCTGTTGAAATCAGGTTTTAATCGGTTTTTAGGGTCGCCGGAGTTTGGCCGGACTTCGGCCGGAAACTCGCCGGAAAATCGAAAGGGGCGGGGGTTGGGTTTGAAAATTACAAAGTTACAGATTTGGTCCCTGCGGTTTCATTGTTATTATTTCATGCTATATAATTTCTTTTGAAGTTTCATAAATTACAAAATACCCCCCTGAACTTATTTATTTTTATTATTTGTTATTATTATGATTATTATTATTATTATGATTATTATTATTATTAGATTATCATTATTATTATTATTATGATTATTATTATTATTAGATTATCATTATTATTATTATTATTATTATTATTATTATATTGTTATTATTATTATTATCATTATTATTATTTTTATTATTACACGAACGTGTATGCGAGAGTTTCGATTAAAACGATATATATGTATATATAAAAATGATAGATACGTAAGGATAGTTAACACACATGGAACATGTACACGAATATAATTCGGTTAACACGATAAATAGATTATAACATGCGTGAGGATCGTTAATACACACACGGTGAGTTAACTAGCTTAATGTCGATCGAAGGTCTATGGGTGACAGATGCCACACACCATCACATTTATCACATGATCTTCAACAAGAAGAATCTTAGGTTTAATTTCTGATTTGGGAATATCTTGAATGTTTCTAGCACTTTGTTTATCAATTCCATCTGTATCATCTAAACTGTCACACTAATGTGACAGTAACTCATAATATTCTTTGCTTGATATTGTGAGGTGTCACATAAGATTAGTACAGGCCTGTGCCCTTTGAAACGCCTTTCAAACGGCTTAATAAAACGGGCTGCCATAATTCGACCACTATGCTAATTATCTGCCTGTTTAGTATATAACCCGTCCAAAATCATTCAAGCATAGTTTAAAAAATTTTTCTTTCCAGACTCTCTTCTTTTTTTTTTTTTTTTTTTTTTTTTTATATATATATATAGGTTTATAAACTTATCATGGTTGGGTTCAACATTGATTTGATTTGTTTAGCCTTCCATTAGGCTAATGAACATAGAAAATAAAAATAAAAATAAAAAGAAAAATGATTCAGAAGTTATTACCTCTGTTATGAGACACCCAGATGATTGCTTGAAACCAGCAGAACTTTTATAATGAGAAATATTTTACAAGAGATTTAGAAAGAGAGAGAGAGTTGATCGTAAGATCAGGTGTGTCTAAAACTAAAGACTTGAGCTCCTTTTATAATGAGAGTCTCAAGGAACAAACAAAACATAAACAGTAAATTACAATAATTCGAGACGATTTTTCTTTTGAAATTTTCAAAAGTAGACATTATTATGTCTCCAATAATTCATCTTTAATCAATTATGTCGGCCCCATTGGCAGACTTATCACCTCTTTTCATTTGTCTTTTTCCATTTTTTCCTTGGATACTGATCTTTTGAGATCTTCGAGCATCTCATCCAGATCCTCTTCTAGAATTGCTTCATCAGACGCATACGGGTCTTGGATTCCCCTGGAAGTATATCATCTTCTGACTTATTCGTAGACATTTCTGAAATATAATCTTCTTGATCTTTATCTTGAAAATTTTTCATTAAATCTTTTTTAATTTCTTGGAAATATATGGCTAATAATTCTTTTTTAGAGACTTGATTTTCTCCTTTCATCTTAATTTTTTGGGATATTTCCTGGAACGGACTTGGAGATTCTCTCTGAGCCTTTAAGCTAATCTGCTTTGAGTATAACTCTATAGTGTCTTGAATCTTCTGTAAGGTTTCTTGACCTTCTGGGACGCCATTGTTATCAAGCTTCATCATTTTCTTCCAAAATTTTGTATAATAAATCCTTTTTAAACAAGGAATTTGTTGGTGAGTATAACCCACTTCTGGAGACCATTTCCAGATCCATGGTATTCCAAATTGAATAAAAAAGTGACACAAAGATAATCCTTCTATTAGGATTTTTTGATGTTGTAATTCAATCAATGTGGGAGATATTTCTACCCATTCATTATAATTCTTTTTAATAAATCTGGTAAAATTTTTACCGAAGGGCCATATGATAGCCACCATTTATAAACCCAATTTGGGATGTCCCGTTTATAAACTTCTGGACAAATTTTGAAGAACCAAGAATGTTTCTTCTTTGAATTTTCATATAGAAAGGCTTTATTAAATGCCTCAATATAATCATAATAATTGAATTTAATAGGGATCCTGGTTTCAGGATGACACATCTCTTTATCCTTTAAGGGAGATGTTCCCCATTCTTCAACAGATATTATCTGTTTTATAATAATTTTACTAAAACTATATTCCTGGGTATTTCCAGACATATAGTGATGAATATCACAAGATTCTGTGACTTTAAGAATATTTTCATAATAAAATCTCTGGTTATATGAAGCAGCAGGGTATGACCCTTGATCTAGGTAAATTGTAATTAAGGTCCATGGTTGATCTTTATATTTAAGATCTTTAAAATCCAGGAGCAATATTATCTCCTTATTTGGATTTTGTTCATATAAGGAGTCATCATAATCTTCTGTCACAATATTGACATAAGATGAAGATGCTTCATTAGTTCCATCCTTCTTAGCTTTATAAGCCAAGAATTCTTGGAATAATTTATCATCAAAATTATTTCCTCTAGTATTACTTGAGGTATTTGCAGTATTTGCAATATTTGCGGCTATTAGCCTTTGATGGCCAATTTGACCTAGGATTCTCCCTCCATTGGGACCTCTTCCTCTACCTCTTCCATTATATTGGAAAGGTTGTTTTCCCCTATCTCGAGGAATCATTCCTGAAATATAATCAGGCAGAAGAGATTATTTTCTCTTTTTCTTTAAGAATCTTTATTTGATTCCTAAAATATTTTATTGAGTCCATAATTTCTATGTAATTACGAGCTCTATCAATAGGATGCATATCAAATTATTCATCATATCATTCATTTGATAACATCTAGCCGTTATCATGGCTGAATAATCATCCATTTCAATTTGTATATTATTATAGGCTATTTTAAGTGGTCCTTTTATCTTCTTCATGGTACCTGCAAAATAGACTATGAGAAATATTCTCTTGTTAAAAAATCAGGTAGACTATTATCTGTTCCCTTTTTATATATTATTTCAAAATCAAATGGTGCAAGATGAGATTGCCATCTAGCAAACATTTGTTTAGACACATCATGTTTAAAATCTTTATTGAACATATATTTAGCTGCTTGACAATCTGTTTTTATTAAAAACTTTTGATTGTATAAATCATCTTGAAATTTTAAAACACATTTAACTATGGCTAAAATTTCCTTTGCAATCGTAGCATAATTTTTCTGACTATTATTCCACTTCCCTGAGTGGAATCTCACCAGATATTCTTGTTTATCAATTGGGGAAATCTGCTTTAGAATTCCTCCATAGCCAATATTACTGGCATCTGTTTCAATAATTTTCTCCCATTCAGGTTTTGCTATCATTAGACATGGAAGATTTTTAACATTTTGTTTAATCTTTTTTACTGCCTCAGTATGAGTATCTGACCATGGCAGTGGATTTTTCTTTAATCTGTCATATAAAACAGCTGTGTCTTGAGCTAAATTTTTATAATATGGTAAAATATAATTTAAGCTTCCTAAAAATCTTTGTAACTGAGTTTTATCAGTTATCTCATCAGGAAATTTAGAAGCAAATTCAATACTTCTATTTATTGGAATAATATTTCCTTTTTCAATATTATGACCTAAAAATCTTATTTTTGTTTGGAAAAGTAGCATTTTTGGCCTAGATATTACTAAACCATTTTGTATAATTATATCTTTAAAAATTTTTAAGTGTTTGAAATGAGTTTCAATATCTTTTGAAAACACTAAGATATCATCTATATAGACGATTATAAAATTGCTGAAATGAATAAAAATATCATTCATTATTTTCTGAAATTCACTTGGAGCATTTTTTAGTCCAAATGGCATGACATTCCATTCATAATGACCAAATGGTACTGTAAAGGCAGTTTTATATCTGTCTTTCTCATTTATTTGGATTTGCCAATATCCAGATTTTAAATCAAATTTTGAAAATATTATTGCATCATTTAATCTATCTAATAGATCTTTTTTGTTAGGTATAGGATACCTAATCCATTTTAAAACTTTATTTAAAGGTTTATAGTTTATTACTAACCTGGGTACTCCTCTTTCTTGTTCTGAATGTTTATTAACATAGAAAGCGGTACATGACCACAGAGACTTTGAAGGTCTTATTAAACCTTTTTCTATTAAAGTTTTTATTTCATTTTTACATAATTCTAGATATTCAGAATTCATTTGACATGGTCTTGCTTTTGTAGGTATTTGATTCTCATGAAAATCATTTTCATATGGGAGAGAAACAATATGTTTCTTTCTATCCCAAAAAGCATTTGGATGATCATTACAAATTTGTAAAGAAAATTGATCTTGTATTAGTTTTATTTTTCCCTGTAATTTAGGATTTTTTAATCTCTCTTCTATTGTAAGAGTATTTATTTCTTGTTTAAGAAAATTAATTTGGTTTTGTTTTGCTTGAATTAATGATTCTTCAATATCATTTATAAATCTATGAATAGGTTTGTGAACAAATTGAAAAGTTATTTCTTTCCTTTATAAGTTCCCGTAATAGATTTTTCATCAATATGTTTTATTGGGAATATCTTATTCCAAAATGGTGTACCAAGTATTATTTGGCTAGTTAGATTTTTTACAATCATAAAGCTGTTTGGAATACAGACTTTATCCTGGCAAATATATGCTTGAGGTAACTTATAATTTATAATCATTGGTTCTCCACCAGCAGAACTAACTCGATGAGTAGTCTTATGAAAATACTTAGTAGGGATAATACCCTCTTGGACACAATTTAAATCAGCTCCACTATCCAGTAAAGCTACTAATTCTATCGAATAATTATTCTCTATTAATAACTCAATTTTTATATGCCATTTATGGGATATAACCATTTCATATATGGATAAAAATCTTTCATCTCTATCCAAAGATGTTAAAAATTTCCTAGAGGCTTCAGGATTATCTATAATTTCCTTCATCTCTAAGCTTCTTATTCTTTCTTCTAGGGTTACATTTTTCCCCTTAAGATTCTTAATTTCTATTTTTAGATTATCAATCTCTATTTTTAATTCCTCAATATTAACAGAATTTCCAATCTTATTTTTCTGACTTAATTGTCTTCTAACCTCACTTAAGGTATATGGCTTAAAATCTTCCACAGCTATAGACGTTGAAAGTTTATCTTTCCCAATTATTTGAGAAGTAATTTTTTCCCTAATTTCATTATCTTCTATTGCTTTTAATAGATCTAATACATCATTAGAAATAACATTTATTTCCATATTCTCAAATTGAGCTATAATTTGATAAATATCTTCTTCATTATCTGTATCTGATTTACAACATTCTTTTCCTGTTTTACAAGGAAAATATTCATTATCTGAAGTTATTAAATCTTCTTCTTCTAATATATTTAATTCTTCATATGAAGAGTGTTCTGATTCTGAATTAGACTCAGAATTGATTAGAATTTTAGATAATGTATCTTTTAGTTTTTCATCTTCAATATTATTGAGTTTTTTCTTTACCCAGCAAGTTTTTGCTTTATGGCCTGGACGACCACATTTTTTGCATATTATATATGGTTTATAGGGTTTATAATCCCTTTTTCTTTTAGATTTTCTTTCTTCTCTTTTTTGTTTTCTTTTTGTAATTTTTTATTCCTTTGAGAAGATATTAAATTCTTTTTATTATAATTTTCCCTGATTTCTTCCATACCAAATTGACTACAGAATTGTCCTAATTGTCTCTTTTCATTAAGAGAATGTTTCTTAATCTGTTGATTAAGCTTTATTTCATTACATAAGGCTAATCCTTCCTGAATACAAGTTCCTATTAACTTGCCATAAGTATAATCTTCATAATTAATACTTACTTCTCCTTTCCTAAGGCTTTTCCTAACCCTTTCTGCAAATAAAGGAGGTAACCCATCAATAAACTTAGATTTCCAATGAGTACTATTAGACTCTGGGAGTTCCATAACTCTGCTTAAGAAAGTATCTTTATACCATCTAAATGATGTAAGAGTTCTACATCTTAGATTTTGTAATAGTGTTCTTATATTTTCAGAATTATCTGACCATCTCCCTGTAAAATGATCAACTATATTAACTACCAGTGTATAAACTGCATTTGGAATTTGATTTCCATTTTCTTCTTTGATATCATTTAAAATATTGTGTTTATCTGCTTCAGACAAATAGTTATCCCACCAGCCTTTTAATTGACCAGTGAATCCTGCTATTATCATTTTAGCAATACTTTGATCATAATTACCATTACTTTTACAGATAGTACTATACATCATCATTCTGTGTACAGTATCTGTAATCTGTTTATCAGTTTTGCCATCTATGTTCCATTCATAGATGTGTTTTCCATGATACGAATTATTAACTATGTATTCTTGTTCTTCTATTAGAACATCCTGTGGGGTTGGCCTAGGATAGTAATACTTCCTTTGTGTAGGCTTATTAGCAAATTTTTCAAGTTTTTTAATTTCATCATCAATTTTTTCTTGATAATTATCTCTATTTATGGAATCTGAAAATTCTTCAGTTAAAGTATTAATTTTTAAATTTGAAAATTTATCATTTAAATTTTTAATTTTTTATCTAGTAATTCTTCTATTTCAGAATTAGATTTTAACTTAAAATCTTTTATTTCAGGCGGAGGTTGTATAGATAGAGTGGCTATAGTACCTTTCACTTCTTCTTTATGAAAGAATTTTAAATTTTTTATCTGGGATATTAATTCATTTATTCTATCATTTATAGAATTTAATTGTTCTCCTAAAACAATTAAGCATATGTTTGTATAATTTTGTTGTTTAAACATATTGTTTATGTGAGCTATTGTTACTGGTAATGTATTTTCTTCCATTAATTTTTGAAAAGCTTGATAGTATCTTATTTCACTATCTTTTTTATTTTAAATGGTTGATGAGGAGGAAAAGTAGTTTTTAAAATTTTTCCATTTATATTGTATTCCCTTTGTATAACAGAAATCATACTATTAGTATACTTATTTATAAACCATGGAACAAAAGGTTTAATTGCATTTTCTTCACTAAGTTCTTTATAAAAAACTTCTTGAAACATATTTGTATCTTGGTCATCAAAATTTTTGAAAAACCAATTTCTAAATAATTTCCATCGTTCTCGATTAAATTCTTCACTAATTATTCTTCTTGCCAATGATCCTTGGCTAAAATTTATTTTTTCTGTTTGATTCATCATATTGAAAAATTCATTTCTGACTCGGTTAATTCCGGTTCATTAGGCTTATAAACACCTCTTACTATATTATCAGAATTGATTCTTAATTCTTCTACCCTATTTTCAGGTAATTCTTCTCTTATTTGAGAAGTAGAAGCTCTAGACGGACTTCTAACAGTATATCCTAAAGGAGATATATGAAAATTTGATGTTCTAGAGGACATAGATCTAGATATTCTAGGTCTAATCTTATCAAATTGTATCTGAACTGATCCTTCAGATGTTTGAATAATATCTATTGGATTATTATCAATATATTGTTGTTTTGGCGTACAATTATTTAGTATCCAACTATCAGGAAATTCAATTTCTTCCCATTTTATTTTTCTTCTAGTGGTAATATTTGATTTTCCAAAATTAGTTTCTATTATTATTGTTTCATTTAATGGTTTATCTACCATCTTACACTGAGGATTTAGTGTAAATAACGGTTTATAATATATTCTATAACATATACAGATTACTTCTGACCCTGGAATATAATTATATCCATGAGTTTTAACATTTAATGTTAAAGCATCAATTATATTAACATCAGTTAATGATAATTGTAGATTTGGGTAAACATTAAAATAAACTGGACCCTGTGATAGGCTAGATTGAACTATCCCTATTAAGGATTGCTTATAATCTAAATTTCTACCATCTCTTAAAGCTGCTATAAAGCTTTCTGGCAAACCTTCTAAAGTTAAAGGCTTAAATGCTATTTGTACTACTCCAATATGGATAAATTTATATTTATCTCTCTTATATCTTACTAATTCTTTATTATTTAAGAGTTTTATCATCATATCCTCTTTATTAAGAGCAATTGTTTCTTCAGTAGTTTTAACTACTTGTTTTAACCAATTTTTTCAAAAGTTCCAAGCTTATAAACTTGTTTGTAATCTATTTTTGGAATTGTCCATTTATTCAATAATTCTAAATTGTGAGGAATATCATATTCTTCCTCAATACTGTTTTTAACAGTATCTTTATCTTCTATGATATTCATATTATTTGAAACATATCTTCTAGTAGAAATATCTCCCACATTGATTGAATTACAACATCAAAAAATCCTAATAGAAGGATTATCTTTGTGTCACTTTTTTATTCAATTTGGAATACCATGGATCTGGAAATGGTCTCCAGAAGTGGGTTATACTCACCAACAAATTCCTTGTTTAAAAAGGATTTATTATACAAAATTTTGGAAGAAAATGATGAAGCTTGATAACAATGGCGTCCCAGAAGGTCAAGTAACCTTACAGAAGATTCAAGACACTATAGAGTTATACTCAAAACAGATTAGCTTAAAGGCTCAGAGAGAATCTCCAAGTCCGTTCCAGGAAATATCCCAAAAAATTAAGATGAAAGGAGAAAATCAAGTCTCTAAAAAAGAATTATTAGCCATATATTTCCAAGAAATTAAAAAAGATTTAATGAAAAATTTCCAAGACAAAGATCAAGAAGATTATATCTCAGAAATGTCTACAAATAAATCAGAAGATGATATACTTCCAGGGGAATCCCAAGACCCGTATGCGTCTGATGAAGCAATTCTAGAAGAGGATCTGGATGAGATGCTCGAAGATCTCAAAAGATCAGTATCCAAGGAAAAAATGGAAAAAGACAAATGAAAAGAGGTGATAAGTCTGCCAATGGGGCCGACATAGTTGATTAAAGATGAATTATTGGAGACATAATAATGTCTACTTTTGAAAATTTCAAAAGAAAAATCGTCTCGAATTATTGTAATTTACTGTTTATGTTTTGTTTGTTCCTTGAGACTCTCATTATAAAAGGAGCTCAAGTTTTTTGTTTTAGACACACCTGATCTTACGAACAACTCTCTCTCTCTCTAAATCTCTCTTGTAAAAATACTCTGATAATAAAAATTCTGCTGGTTTCAAGCAATCATCTGGGTGTCTCATAACAGAGGTAATAACTTCTGAATCATTTTTCTTTTTATTTTTATTTTCTATGTTCATTAGCCTAATGGAAGGCTAAACAAATCAAATCAATGTTGAACCCAACCATGATAAGTTTATAAACCTATATATATGTGACAATCCGGAAAATTCCCGGTTTATTTCATATAATAATATAGTACTTATATGATTTTACAAATTAGTTTTTATATTTTTATTATTATTAATATGATATTAATAATAATAGAAATAATAATGACAATAATAATAATAATAACAATAATAATAATAATGTTAAAAATAAAAAATATTAATAATAATAATAAATAATATATTAATTTCAGGGGTTGTTTTTGTCATTCTAGAAACTTGAAAAACAGAAGTTTATACATAAAATAATAATAGCCAAAAACCTCAGGGGCCAAATGTGAAAATATTAAAATCTAAACTGCACTCTCTCTCTTCTCTCGCGATTTTCCGGCGCCGGATCCGGCCGGTCGCCGGCGGCTCTCCGGCGAGCCCAAAAGTCGAATTTTAGGCCGTGATTTCGACCCCACGACACACCGAATCAAACGGGGACAAAGTGGAACGTTCACGTGAACATAATTTAAAGAAAAGCTACTCGAAATTGCGGTTAATGGTCCACAAAATTACTTTCGGCCGACACCACTGAGAACACGCATTAAACATCACAATAATTCAATTAAAGTAATGCAATCGATTGTCTATAAGATTCCTAAACTAATCATGCATTCAAACGCACCTAAAACACTCGAAAATAATCAAATTGATCCTCTCTCAATTCGCGGACCTGCAACTAATTGAACAACCATATTCGAGTTACAAACCCCTAAATTTCCAGAGGGCTTTTGATCATTAGGGTGATTGGAAACTTCCTGTGAAGTTAATTTCATTATCATCAACGTTTGATCATCGTTTGGATTCCACGTTAGCCGCGACTGTTCTTCGTGGCGTTCATCATCAATTCGACTTCTTTCTGGTAAATTAAACACACCTACAAACTCGTTTTTATGCATAGATAAAAAGCCCTATGGTTAATTGCATTATCATAACCGATTGGTGGATCAATTTGATACCAATCGAATTAGGGTTCATCGATTTGGGGATTCATTTAAGTTTGTTGTTAAAACTAATTGGAAACGGATCCTAATGCGGCCTTGTGCTTTTGGTTCAGTGGTTCGGGTGTGGGAGTGTATGTTTGTGGTCACGGGTTCGAACCCGGCCACCAACAATTATTTTTTTAAGCTCTTTTTATCACTTTAAAAATACAGAAAAATTATTAAAAATTATAAAAATAATTATTATAAACTTTGTTCATTTTATAGGTTATATAATTATTTCTGGAAATTTATTTCTTTAAAAACCTTATTTATTTATTTAGTTAATTATTACAAATGTTATAAAATATTATTTATAAATGTTATAAATAGCCATTTTTATAAAAATAGACTCTAAATAATAATTTAAATTATTAATTTATTATTAGACGTTATATTATTTGTAATTATGGATAAAAAAAATGATTTTATAAATTAAATCATAAAATCATACTAAATAATACATGATTTATTAAAAATCATAAATAGATTTTTAAATAAAATAATAACATAGATTATTACACATAAATAATGTTTATACATGATATAAATATGGATAACATAATTAATAATTACATAATTTATATTATTTATTGAACATAAATCTATTATGTTATGATTATTAATTATTGAACATAATTAATAATTAGATAAATTATATTATGTTTTATCATGTAAATATGTTATAATTTAATGATATGTTATTATTCATTATTTATACATAATCTATGTTCAGTTATAAAAACATTATCATATAAATATAATGTCTAGATAAATTGTGTCTATTTACAAAATCTTACAAAATTAAATATAAATTTATATTAACGCCTAAGATTTATTTGGAACATAATGATATGTTAAAAATCATTATTAAACTAATTAAATATTAGGAAATGTAAATCTTTAGTTATTAAAGAATTAACAAAATAACTAAATGATTTAATTATATGTTTATAACAAATCCTAGAAAACCAAACCCTAGATCAATTGAACACCAGGTTCAAGATCTAACTTATTTAGGTGTTGGATTTGTATCTGTTTGCTTACGTGAAATTATAATTCCTTAACAGGAATTTACTAGGTTGTCAACACCACACAGGAACTGAGGTGAGTTCATAACTATTCCCCTTTTAATCATTTAAATATTTTGGGGCTGGAATACATGTTGTAATTGAAATTACAAATTATATTTGTGTATTATGTTAAATAATAATTTGATCACATTTATGATTACATATGGTTATTATGAAAATCCTTCTCTGTATACTGGACTATAAATAAGCAGGGATCTTTTGGATAGTACTATCGGGGAGTGACTTACCCCCACAAAGGTATGGACATGTGATCCATATCAGATGCACAAAGATCTTGATGTCATTCGGGATGACTGTTTCTGTAGTGAGAAGGCAGATGTGCACTTTATATAGTTTGCATTATAGTTCCGTTTACAACCCATATGAGGATAAATGTAAAGGAGGATTTGCTCCCTCTGATTTGAAATTATTATGAAAATATAATATACACATAAAAGGATAATAAACTAAGTGACGTGGACAAATTCAATGTGAAGGATTTGTTGGGCTTGTACTTAGTAGGTATGTGGGGTAGCGGGTTCACCTTATTAAAAAGGGTTCCGACAGGCTATTCATATACCGGTGAGTAAATTAAACTCACACTTTTTCTATAAATCCTATTTGATGATAATTGATGATTTATCATTATGTTTTACTTACCTGTGAACTCACCAACCCTGTGTTGACACTTGATTTACATGTATTCTCAGGTATCTACTAGGAGCTTATGGATATGCACGTAGGATCATATAAGAGCTCAAGATACCTATTGATTATTATCTGAAATATGATTAAGACATGTTGTCATGAAACAATCTATATTTACTTCCGCTACGCATAATATTACTCTGAACATTATTGTAATGATTATCTAAAAACTATCATATAGATATTTGCATCTCTGTGTAACTACTGTGTTCGATCCTGTTTGTTCACCCCTCCGTGATAGATTCTAGACCCGGAATTTGAGGGTGTGACAGATTGGTATCAGAGCCATTGGTTATACTGAGTTAGGAATTGCATCTAGCCTATAGCCACACACAATAGTTGCACAAAGTAAATTGCCTTAGTTAGAGATTGACTAAGATTAAGAAGTTATATGCTTAAACTTAGATAGTTGTTTTCCTAAACATGACTTTGACTCTTTGACTCATTCCTAAACTTATTCTCAACGACACGTGGGATCTACACTTATCATCGTGCCTAAATCAAATGGTTTTCAAATCTCGTCAAAGTCCGTGTCACATGACCGAGAACATGCAATGCTGGAAGAGTGGGATACCTGTATCTTAAGGTGTTCTGTCTAGGCAAGGTATTCATACAACTTGATTACCTCACCTGGGAACCCTCGAGATGAGTATTCGCTTATAGGTACGCATGTCCTCGTTAAGGTTGTGGTGGACACAAATACTTTGATAAGTCAACGTATTCGCTTTGGTTTGCGAACCGAACGTTTACACTCCTAACCTCTCATTGTTATTCTAAACAATCTCATTAATGATTTTATTATTTTGAAAAGTTTTAGAAACCAATTACCCGTTTTTCATAAAGGTTTCTTCTTTCCATATTATACAGCATGTCTGCTCGTCAAATCCGTTCACGATTTAGAAACTCTGGCCGTAAGATTTCCGCTATTGTAACACGTGAAGTTACTACAGTCATATACAAGTCCTTAAGGCAAATGGCTTCTCGTGATTACCTTGATATGTTCCATTTGGTAATCTAAGCCACGCTTGTCCTAACCTAAAGCGAGACTTGTTTCCTTAGTACTCGTGCCTTGCCGAATTTAATCGAAAAACCCAGTTTTCTTAAATTCCCATCTGTCCTACAGTAATTGCCCATACTTTGGATATTTGATATAAAATGCATCTATTGAATATGTCAAAGTGTGAATTCTCATCAAACAATTTCATGATAGATGGACGCACCAGCGGGCAGAGGCAGAGGTAGAGGACGCGCCAGAAGAACTGACCCAATAGGGATGACTCCTGAAGAAATACAAGCCTTGGTCAATCAAGGTGTTGCTGCAGCCCTAGCCACTCAGGCTGCTCAGAATGGTCATCACTATTCATATAAAAAGTTCCTAGACTGCAAACCAGATACCTTCACTGGTGCAGAAGGGGCCATTGGGCTCATAAGGTGGTTCGAGAAATGTGAATCCATCTTCGCTATATCTGAATGTCCCGATGAGAGTAGGACCAAGTATGCATCCGGAGCCTTGAGTGGAGCTGCACTCTCGTTCTGGAAGACAGAAGTTTCAAGACTTACTCTCTCCCTAGCCAATGCTATGGATTGGGAGGAATTCAAACAGCTGATGATGGAAGAATTCTGCCCAAGAGAAGAAGTACAAAGGTTTGAAACCGAATGCTGGAACCACAAAATGGTGGGATCTGAAATTGAAAAGTATACCACCGAAAATCATGAGTACGCAACTTTGTGTCCTCATATGATGGAGCCTGCTCACAGAAGAATTGAAGGCTATATCCGTGGACTGTCTCCGGTCATTCAATCTATGGTCACTTCCTCCAACCCAACTTCAATCCAACAGGCCATTAGGATAGCTCACAGGCTGACTAATGAGGCTGTGGCTCAGGGGAAGTTACCACCAAGAAACAAGGGTAAGGGTGTCGCTGCTGAAAGCTCGGGGAAGAGAAAGTTTGAAGATGCTAAAGATGGTGAGAGTCAAGGTACAAGCAAGAAGCAAGATCAGAAAAAGCACCAAGACAATCAGGGCATTCCGCCTAGATGTCAGAGGTGTGGCAAGCGTCATCATGGCAAGTGTACCGCAATCATCTGCTACAAATGCAACAAGAGGGGGCACACTGCTCCCGAATGTAGAACCAAGACTCAAGACCAAGGAAAGAAGGATGGTAATCAGCAGAATGGTGGAAAGAAGGAAGTTATTTGTTTCAGATGTGGAGAAAAGGGCCATATTGCTAAAGACTGCACTGGGGAAAAGAAAGATACAGCCAAGGGCAGAGCCTTCGTTATTGGCAAAGGTGAGGCTCTCAAAGACCCTAACGTTATTATGGGAAAATTTTTGGTGAATAATGTTTATGCCATAGTATTATTTGACACGGGAGCTGATAGAAGCTTCGTATCTGATACTTTCTATAAGCACTTGAATGTAAACCCTGTACCCCTAGATGAGCCATATGTTGTAGAAGTAGCGAGTGGTAAATCCTTGACCGCATCACAAATCCTGAAAAACTGTACACTAGATTTATCAGGTCATATCCTACCAATAGACCTCATGCCCATTACTTTGGGAAGCTTCGATGTGGTAGTTGGTATGGATTGGCTATCCAAAAACTCTGCAGAAATTATCTGTAAAGACAAAATGATTCGTATCCCCCTACCAAATGATGAAGTCCTGTGTGTGGAGGGAGATAAGACTGGTGTCGTGATGGGAGTTATTTCTTACTTGAAGGCTCAAAAGTGTCTTCGAAAAGGACATACTGCTATCCTAGCCTTAGTCACTGACAAAGAGAAGAAGGAAAGGAAGATTGAAAATGTACCCGTCGTCAGGGAATTTCCTGAAGTGTTTCCTGATGAACTGCCTGGATTGCCCCCTAAAAGAGAGGTCGAGTTTTCAATCGAGTTAGTACCTGGAGCTACACCTATAGCTCGGGCACCATACCGTCTCGCACCTTCTGAATTAAAAGAACTATCTGACCAGCTTAGGGAACTCCTTGATAAAGGATTCATCCGACCTAGCTCGTCACCATGGGGAGCACCAGTGTTATTTGTGAAGAAGAAAGACGGAACTTTCAGAATGTGCATTGACTATCGGGAACTGAACAAAGTGACGATCAAGAACCGTTAT
This sequence comes from Flaveria linearis, assembly GCA_024085815.1. Taxonomy (NCBI): domain Eukaryota; kingdom Viridiplantae; phylum Streptophyta; class Magnoliopsida; order Asterales; family Asteraceae; genus Flaveria; species Flaveria linearis. The sequence goes on from JABSNV010000129.1 coordinate 108,224, forward strand.
CCCTTGCCACGTATTGACGACTTATTTGACCAACTGCAAGGTTCGAGCATTTACTCCAAGATAGATCTTAGAAGCGGTTATCATCAGCTGAGAGTCAGAGATGAAGATATTATGAAGACGGCTTTCAGAACTCGATACGGTCACTTTGAGTTCACAGTCATGCCATTTGGGCTAACAAATGCACCTGCTGTATTCATGGATCTCATGAATCGTGTATGCAAGCCTTATCTAGACAAGTTTGTCATTGTCTTCATTGATGACATCTTGATCTATTCCAAAAATGAGCAGGAGCATGAAGAACATCTGAGATTGATCCTTGAACTACTAAAGAGAGAGGAGCTTTATGCTAAGTTCTCGAAATGTGATTTCTGGCTTAAAGAAGTTCAATTCCTTGGTCATGTGATTGATGCTAATGGAATTCATGTAGACCCAGCTAAAATTGAATCCATCAAAAGTTGGCCTACACCTTCTAATCCAACGGAAATTAGACAATTTCTGGGACTAGCCGGCTATTACAGGAGATTTATCGAGGGATTCTCCAAGATAGCTCAACCATTGACCATGCTTACCCAAAAGGGGGTAGCATATAATTGGGGGTTCAAGCAAGAGGCTGCTTTTCAAACACTGAAACAGAAGTTGTGCAGTGCACCTATATTGTCCCTACCCGACGGTATTGAAGACTTTGTAGTCTACTGTGATGCTTCTGTTCAGGGTCTGGGATGTGTTTTGATGCAGCGAGACAAAGTCATAGCCTATGCCTCAAGACAGTTAAAGTCTCATGAGAAGAACTATGCAACTCATGACCTAGAACTGGGAGCTGTTGTGTTTGCTCTTAAATTATGGAGACATTACTTGTACGGTACTAAGTGCACTATTTATACCGACCACAAGAGTCTTCAACACCTATATAATCAAAAGGAGCTGAACATGAGGCAGAGGAGATGGCTTGAACTACTAAACGATTATGATTGTGCCATCAAGTACCATCCTGGTAAAGCAAATATTGTGGCTGATGCTTTGAGTAGGAAAGAACATGTGAAACCTCGTAGAGTGCGAGCTCTACAACTTACCATTCAAAGCAACCTGCCGGCACAAATCTTGAAGGCTCAGACTGAAGCCCTGAAAGAAGAGAACATTAAAGATGAAAACCTTCGAGGGCTAGACCAACAGTTTGAAATTCAATCGGATGGGACACGCGTTATAGCAGGAAGGATTTGGGTACCCCTATACGGGAATCTGAGGAGCTTGATCATGGATGAAGCCCACAAGTCTAGATACTCTATCCACCCAGGTGCAGATAAAATGTATTACGACTTGAAGCTTGTTTACTGGTGGCCAAGAATGAAGGCAGATATTGCAACCTATGTCTCCAAGTGCTTGACTTGTTCTAAAGTCAAGGTCGAATACCAAAAGCCTTCAGGAATGTTAACCCAACCAGAAATTCCCGTGTGGAAGTGGGAAATGATAACCATGGATTTCGTCACTGGTTTACCCAAGTCTCAAACGGGCAATGACACCATTTGGGTTATCGTTGACCGTCTCACCAAATCCGCTCATTTCATACCCATCCGTGAGAAAGACAAGATGGAGAAACTTGCAAGGGTGTACATCAAAGAAATTATCTCTAGACACGGAGTGCCAGTGTCTATTATCTCTGATCGTGATGCACGGTTTACATCAATCTTCTGGGGAAAACTTCAGAAAGCTCTAGGCACTCGCCTAGATATGAGCACAGCCTATCACCCTCAAACTGATGGTCAAAGTGAAAGAACCATACAGACTCTTGAAGATATGCTTAGGGCTTGTGTTATTGACTTTGGAAAGAACTGGGAAGGTCATTTACCTTTGGTAGAGTTCTCATATAACAATAGCTATCATTCGAGCATCAAGGCGGCACCATTCGAGGCCTTATATGGACGTAAATGTAGATCACCGCTTTGCTGGGCAGAAGTTGGAGATAGTCAACTTACTGGTCCAGAGTTGATCTTTGAAACTCATGAGAAAATTGTCCAGATAAGAGAACGCATGGCTGCTGCCAGGGATCGCCAGAAAAGCTATGCTGATAAACGCCGCAAGCCACTGGAATTTCAGGAAGGAGATAAAGTTTTGCTAAAGGTATCTCCCTGGAAGGGAGTTATACGCTTTGGAAAACGAGGGAAATTGAACCCTCGCTACGTGGGACCTTTTGAAATTGTCAGAAGGATCGGCCCAGTAGCCTATGAATTAAATCTACCTGCTGAACTTGGTGGTGTGCATAATGTTTTTCACGTATCAAATCTAAGGAAGTGTTTATCCGATGAATCACTTGTTGTGCCTTTAGAGGAACTGCAAGTAGATGAGAAACTCAGGTTTATCGAGGAACCAGTTGAAATCATGGATAAAGAAGTTAAACAACTGAAGCATAGCAAGATTCCGATTGTCAGAGTTCGGTGGAACTCCCGGCGTGGTCCTGAGTTCACTTGGGAACGAGAGGACGAAATGATGCGCAAGTACCCTAACCTGTTCAAAAAGGTTGCTAGTACTTCTTAATTTTCGGGACGAAAATTCCTGTAACAGGGGGATGATGTGACAATCCGGAAAATTCCCGGTTTATTTCATATAATAATATAGTACTTATATGATTTTACAAATTAGTTTTTATTTTTTATTATTATTAATATGATATTAATAATAATAGAAATAATAATGACAATAATAATAATAATAACAATAATAATAATAATGTTAAAAATAAAAATAATATTAATAATAATAATAAATAATAATATTAATTTCAGGGGTTGTTTTTGTCATTCTAGAAACTTGAAAAACAGAAGTTTATACATAAAATAATAATAGCCAAAAACCTCAGGGGCCAAATGTGAAAATATTAAAATCTAAACTGCACTCTCTCTCTTCTCTCGCGATTTTCCGGCGCCGGATCCGGCCGGTCGCCGGCGGCTCTCCGGCGAGCCCAAAAGTCGAATTTTAGGCCGTGATTTCGACCGCACGACACACCGAATCAAACGGGGGACAAAGTGGAACGTTCACGTGAACATAATTTAAAGAAAAGCTATTCGAAATTGCGGTTAATGGTCCACAAAATTACTTTCGGCCGACACCACTGAGAACACGCATTAAACATCACAATAATTCAATTAAAGTAATGCAATCGATTGTCTATAAGATTCCTAAACTAATCATGCATTCAAACGCACCTAAAACACTCGAAAATAATCAAATTGATCCTCTCTCAATTCGCGGACCTGCAACTGATTGAACAACCATATTCGAGTTACAAACCCCTAAATTTCCAGAGGGCTTTTGATCATTAGGGTGATTGGAAACTTCCTGTGAAGTTAATTTCATTATCATCAACGTTTGATCATCGTTTGGATTCCACGTTAGCCGCGACTGTTCTTCGTGGCGTTCATCATCAATTCGACTTCTTTCTGGTAAATTAAACACACCTACAAACTCGTTTTTATGCATAGATAAAAAGCCCTATGGTTAATTGCATTATCATAACCGATTGGTGGATCAATTTGATACCAATCGAATTAGGGTTCATCGATTTGGGGATTCATTTAAGTTGTTGTTAAAACTAATTGGAAACGGATCCTAATGCGGCCTTGTGCTTTTGGTTCAGTGGTTCGGGTGTGGGAGTGTATGTTTGTGGTCACGGGTTCGAACCCGGCCACCAACAATTATTTTTTTAAGCTCTTTTTATCACTTTAAAAATACAGAAAAATTATTAAAAATTATAAAAATAATTATTATAAACTTTGTTCATTTTATAGGTTATATAATTATTTCTGAAAAATTTATTTCTTTAAAAACCTTATTTATTTATTTAGTTAATTATTACAAATGTTATAAAATATTATTTATAAATGTTATAAATAGCCATTTTTATAAAAATAGACTCTAAATAATAATTTAAATTATTAATTATTATTAGACGTTATATTATTTGTAATTATGGATAAAAAAAATGATTTTATAAATTAAATCATAAAATCATACTAAATAATACATGATTTATTAAAAATCATAAATAGATTTTTAAATAAAATAATAACATAGATTATTACACATAAATAATGTTTATACATGATATAAATATGGATAACATAATTAATAATTACATAATTTATATTATTTATTGAACATAAATCTATTATGTTATGATTATTAATTATTGAACATAATTAATAATTAGATAAATTATATTATGTTTTATCATGTAAATATGTTATAATTTAATGATATGTTATTATTCATTATTTATACATAATCTATGTTCAGTTATAAAAACATTATCATATAAATATAATGTCTAGATAAATTGTGTCTATTTACAAAATCTTACAAAATTAAATATAAATTTATATTTAACGCCTAAGATTTATTTGGAACATAATGATATGTTAAAAATCATTATTAAACTAATTAAATATTAGGAAATGTAAATCTTTAGTTATTAAAGAATTAACAAAATAACTAAATGATTTAATTATATGTTTATAACAAATCCTAGAAAACCAAACCCTAGATCAATTGAACACCAGGTTCAAGATCTAACTTATTTAGGTGTTGGATTTGTATCTGTTTGCTTACGTGAAATTATAATTCCTTAACAGGAATTTACTAGGTTGTCAACACCACACAGGAACTGAGGTGAGTTCATAACTATTCCCCTTTTTAATCATTTAAATATTTTGGGGCTGGAATACATGTTGTAATTGAAATTACAAATTATATTTGTGTATTATGTTAAATAATAATTTGATCACATTTATGATTACATATGGTTATTATGAAAATCCTTCTCTGTATACTGGACTATAAATAAGCAGGGATCTTTTGGATAGTACTATCGGGGAGTGACTTACCCCCACAAAGGTATGGACATGTGATCCATATCAGATGCACAAAGATCTTGATGTCATTCGGGATGACTGTTTCTGTAGTGAGAAGGCAGATGTGCACTTTATATAGTTTGCATTATAGTTCCGTTTACAACCCATATGAGGATAAATGTAAAGGAGGATTTGCTCCCTCTGATTTGAAATTATTATGAAAATATAATATACACATAAAAGGATAATAAACTAAGTGACGTGGACAAATTCAATGTGAAGGATTTGTTGGGCTTGTACTTAGTAGGTATGTGGGGTAGCGGGTTCACCTTATTAAAAAGGGTTCCGACAGGCTATTCATATACCGGTGAGTAAATTAAACTCACACTTTTTCTATAAATCCTATTTGATGATAATTGATGATTTATCATTATGTTTTACTTACCTGTGAACTCACCAACCCTGTGTTGACACTTGATTTACATGTATTCTCAGGTATCTACTAGGAGCTTATGGATATGCACGTAGGATCATATAAGAGCTCAAGATACCTATTGATTATTATCTGAAATATGATTAAGACATGTTGTCATGAAACAATCTATATTTACTTCCGCTACGCATAATATTACTCTGAACATTATTGTAATGATTATCTAAAAACTATCATATAGATATTTGCATCTCTGTGTAACTACTGTGTTCGATCCTGTTTGTTCACCCCTCCGTGATAGATTCCAGACCCGGAATTTGAGGGTGTGACAATATATATATATATATAAAAAAAAAAAAAAAAAAGAAGAGAGTCTGGAAAGAAAAATTTTTAAACTATGCTTGAATGATTTTGGACGGGTTATATACTAAACAGGCAGATAATTAGCATAGTGGTCGAATTATGGCAGCCCGTTTTATTAAGCCGTTTGAAAGGCGTTCCAAAGGGCACAGGCCTGTACTGATCTTATGCTAAGAAAACTTGCCAGTTGATGTATATGTAAAAATTTACCAAGGTCTGAAGATTCGGACATGTTTAAGGGTTTTTACTTTCAGATTCTAAGTTTGTAATATTAAATGTCTTATAATATTTGTTAAATTTTGGGTTTTTATTTTAATTTTCCCACAAGACAATATTTGTTAAATTTTGGGTTTTTATTTTAATTTTCCCATAAGATCCTGTCTTGTGGTATCAGAGCCAAGAAAATAAAATAAATTAAGCCATGTGAATAAACTTAATCATGTAAATAAATATAATCATGGTAAATAAACTTTATTATGGGGAGGTTCAACATTGATTTGATTTGTTTAGCCTTCCATTAGGCTAATGAACATAGAAAATAAAAATAAAAGAAAAATGATTCAGAAGTTATTACCTCTGTTATGATAAATTAAGCCATGTAAATAAAATAAATATAATCAAGGTGAATAAACTTTATTATGGGGAAGTTCAACATTGATTTGTTTTTAAAAATGAATATCATAGAAGATAAAGATACTGTTAAAAACAGTATTGAGGAAGAATATGATATTCCTCACAATTTAGAATTATTGAATAAATGGACAATTCCAAAAATAGATTACAAACAAGTTTATAAGCTTAGAACTTTTGAAAAAATTGGTTTAAAACAAGTAGTTAAAACTACTAAAGAAACAATTGCTCTTAATAAAGAGGATATGATGATAAAACTCTTAAATAATAAAGAGTTAGTAAGATATAAGAAAGATAAATATAAATTTATCCATATTGGAGTAGTGCAAATAGCATTTAAGCCTTTAACTTTAGAAGGTTTGCCAGAAAGCTTTATAGCAGTTTTAAGAAATGGTAGAAATTTAGATTATAAGCAATCCTTAATAGGGATATTTCAATCTAGCCTATCACAGGGTCCAGTTTATTTTAATGTTTACCCAAATCTACAATTATCATTAACTGATGTTAATATAATTGATGCTTTAACATTAAATGTTAAAACTCATGGATATAATTATATTCCAGGGTCAGAAGTAATCTGTATATGTTATAGAATATATTATAAACCGTTATTTACACTAAATCCTCAGTGTAAGATGGTAGATAAACCATTAAATGAAACAATAATAATAGAAACTAATTTTGGAAAATCAAATATTACCACTAGAAGAAAAATAAAATGGGAAGAAATTGAATTTCCTGATAGTTGGATACTAAATAATTGTATGCCAAAACAACAATATATTGATAATAATCCAATAGATATTATTCAAACATCTGAAGGATCAGTTCAGATACAATTTGATAAAATTAGACCTAGAATATCTAGATCTGTGTCCTCTAGAACATCAAATTTTCATATATCTCCTTTAGGATATACTGTTAGAAGTCCGTCTAGAGCTTCTACTTCTCAAATAAGAGAAGAATTACCTGAAAATAGGGTAGAAGAATTAAGAATCAATTCTGATAATATAGTAAGAGGTGTATATAAGCCTAATGAACCGGAATTAACCGAGTCAGAAATGAATTTTTCAATATGATGAATCAAACAGAAAAATAAATTTTAGCCAAGGATCATTGGCAAGAAGAATAATTAGTGAAGAATTTAATCGAGAACGATGGAAATTATTTAGAAATTGGTTTTTCAAAAATTTTGATGACCAAGATACAAATATGTTTCAAGAAGTTTTTTATAAAGAACTTAGTGAAGAAAATGCAATTAAACCTTTTGTTCCATGGTTTATAAATAAGTATACTAATAGTATGATTTCTGTTATACAAAGGGAATACAATATAAATGGAAAAATTTTAAAAACTACTTTTCCTCCTCATCAACCATTTAAAATAGAAAAAGATAGTGAAATAAGATACTATCAAGCTTTTCAAAAATTAATGGAAGAAAATACATTACCAGTAACAATAGCTCACATAAACAATATGTTTAAACAACAAAATTATACAAACATATGCTTAATTGTTTTAGGAGAACAATTAAATTCTATAAATGATAGAATAAATGAATTAATATCCCAGATAAAAATTTAAAATTCTTTCATAAAGAAGAAGTGAAAGGTACTATAGCCACTCCATCTATACAACCTCCGCCTGAAATAAAGATTTTAAGTTAAAATCTAATTCTGAAATAGAAGAATTACTAGATAAAAAATTAAAAAATTTAAATGATAAATTTTCAAATTTAAAATTAAATACTTTAACTGAAGAATTTTCAGATTCCATAAATAGAGATAATTATCAAGAAAAAATTGATGATGAAATTAAAAAACTTGAAAAATTTGCTAATAAGCCTACACAAAGGAAGTATTACTATCCTAGGCCAACCCCACAGGATGTTCTAATAGAAGAACAAGAATACATAGTTAATAATTCGTATCATGGAAAACACATCTATGAATGGAACATAGATGGCAAAACTGATAAAAAGATTACAGATACTGTACACAGAATGATGATGTATAGTACTATCTGTAAAAGTAATGGTAATTATGATCAAAGTATTGCTAAAATGATAATAGCAGGATTCACTGGTCAATTAAAAGGCTGGTGGGATAACTATTTGTCTGAAGCAGATAAACACAATATTTTAAATGATATCAAAGAAGAAAATGGAAATCAAATTCCAAATGCAGTTTATACACTGGTAGTTAATATAGTTGATCATTTTACAGGAAGATGGTCAGAAAATTCTGAAAATATAAGAACACTATTACAAAATCTAAGATGTAGAACTCTTACATCATTTAGATGGTATAAAGATACTTTCTTAAGCAGAGTTATGGAACTCCCAGAGTCTAATAGTACTCATTGGAAATCTAAGTTTATTGATGGGTTACCTCCTTTATTTGTAGAAAGGGTTAGGAAAAGCCTTAGGAAAGGAGAAGTAAGTATTAATTATGAAGATTATACTTATGGCAAGTTAACAGGAACTTGTATTCAGGAAGGATTAGCCTTATGTAATGAAATAAAGCTTAATCAACAGATTAAGAAACATTCTCTTAATGAAAAGAGACAATTAGGACAATTCTGTAGTCAATTTGGTATGGAAGAAATCAGGGAAAATTATAATAAAAAGAATTTAATATCTTCTCAAAGGAATAAAAATTACAAAGAAGAAAACAAAAAAGAGAAGAAAGAAAATCTAAAAGAAAAAGGGATTATAAACCCTATAAACCATATATAATATGCAAAAAATGTGGTCGTCCAGGCCATAAAGCAAAAACTTGCTGGGTAAAGAAAAAACTCAATAATATTGAAGATGAAAAACTAAAAGATACATTATCTAAAATTCTAATCAATTCTGAGTCTAATTTAGAATCAGAACACTCTTCATATGAAGAATTAAATAGATTAGAAGAAGAAGATTTAATAACTTCAGATGATGAATGTTTTCCTTGTAAAACAGGGAAAGAATGTTGTAAATCAGATACAGATAATGAAGAAGATATTTATCAAATTATAGCTCAATTTGAGAATATGGAAATAAATGTTATTTCTAATGATGTATTAGATCTATTAAAAGCAATAGAAGATAATGAAATTAGGGAAAAAATTACTTCTCAAATAATTGGGAAAGATAAACTTTCAACGTCTATAGCTGTGGAAGATTTTAAGCCATATACCTTAAGTGAGGTTAGAAGATAATTAAGTCAGAAAAATAAGATTGGAAATTCTGTTAATATTGAGGAATTAAAAATAGAGATTGATAATCTAAAATAGAAATTAAGAATCTTAAGGGGAAAAATGTAACCCTAGAAGAAAGAATAAGAAGCTTAGAGATGAAGGAAATTATAGATAATCCTGAAGCCTCTAGGAAATTTTTAACATCTTTAGATAGAGATGAAAGATTTTTATCCATATATGAAATGGTTATATCCCATAAATGGCATATAAAAATTAAGTTATTAATAGAGAACAATTATTCAATAGAATTAGTAGCTTTACTAGATAGTGGAGCTGATTTAAATTGTGTCCAAGAGGGTATTATCCCTACTAAGTATTTTCATAAGACTACTCATCGAGTTAGTTCTGCTGGTGGAGAACCAATGATTATAAATTATAAGTTACCTCAAGCATATATTTGCCAGGATAAAGTCTGTATTCCAAACAGCTTTATGATTGTAAAAAATCTAACTAGCCAAATAATACTTGGTACACCATTTTGGAATAAGATATTCCCAATAAAACATATTGATGAAAAATCTATTACGGGAACTTATAAAGGAAAAGAAATAACTTTTCAATTTGTTAACAAACCTATTCATAGATTTATAAATGATATTGAAGAATCATTAATTCTGTAACGCCCGGAAAATTTTCTGATCGAGTCAGATGATAGTGATGGGCTCGGATGAAAACCATTTAATGAATATAGAGTGGTTGCGGGTATTACACCGAGTTAACCCTCCGGGTCACGAGTTTAACGAGTTTGGGGTCCCGGGGACGCCTGGCATATAAATAGATGGATCAGCTGAGCAACTCTCATTTTCACTCAAACGCCATTCTAGAGAGAGAAAGTGTAGAGAGAGAAAGTGCCGGATCGAAGCTCGGGTGGTCAAGAATCGAAGGCTGGTGTTTGTGGACTCCAAAACTACAAAAATCAAGGTAAGAAACGTATCTAAATTGCCACATTTGGTGAAAAACCCGAGTTTGGGGTTTTTGGGGTTTTTGGGGTTTCTAGTGGCAAAAATCGCCCAAAACACACGTTTTAGGGTAATAAAACGTGTAAGAAGCTTAGATATAGCTTCCTGGATGATAATGCAAGGGTTTGGGTGGAAAGGATTGGATTTTTGGGCTAAAACGAGCTGATTCGTAAATTTCAGCTCGTTCTGCGAAATTAAGGTCTCGTCCAGCGAAACTGTAGGTTCGTCCAGCGAAACTGGAGGAACCTACAGTGAAGTTACAGTTTCGCTTCAGTGAAACTATATATTCGCCTGAGCGAAACTATGGTTTCGCTGACGACTATGCCAATGTCCAAGTTGACCTTAGATATTGCGAAACTAGGGAATTCCAACGAAAGTTGGGCGCTTGAGGTAGCGAATCTGTCCAGCGAAACTGGCGGATTGCTGCCCAGCGAAATTAGCAGCGAAACTGCTAATTCGCCCGGCGAAATTACGGGCGAAACTACCTGCGAAATTAGTGGCGAAATTAGGCAGAAATTAACTCTTTTGAGTGTTAACTTATCTGCAGGCAGTGTAGTGTTACCCGCGTCTTAAAAGCTTGATTGAGAGGCTGCTTGTCAAGCACAGGTGAGTTTCTAGGACCCCTCATTTACTTGTTTTAAATGGTTTTGGGGCTGGAACACATATAAACTTGTTTAATGATGTATGTATGTACGGCCCATTTGGGTATGATGTCTGTGTTATTCGTCTAAGGTACGATTGAGGACTAGATATGTTATATAAGGTCCTAGTATGAGTCCCTGATGTCTTGGAGGGACAGTTAGTGCTTTTGCACACAAGATGACGCTTAGTAAGTCCCGGATTTGGGAAGGATACGGTGGTAAGTGACTAGTAATGATTGAGGATGTAGACGATGAATGTACGAGGTAACGTATGATGAGTTATGACAACGTATGAATGATGAATGTATGTATGATGATGAATGTATGTATGATGTTATGTATAATGATGTATGTATGGTATGCGTGTGTTCCTATAATGATGATGAATGAATATCTTTCCATGACTTTACGTATTAACGAACGAACGAAGTATTATGTAACGTAAAGTGAAAGATAATGAAAGAGGAACACGATGATGAATGCATGTATTAATGAATGAACGAATGAACGAAAGATGATGAATACATGCATTAACGAACGAATTATGTCTTGCAAGCATTGAATAACGCGATTGGTCCTTCTATGTGATTGACCATGGTCATGGTACCTCTACCGCTTACCTCTAGTACCGGGCATACGTTTTGTTGTTCATATGTTGACTTCGGCCCGGTAGCTAAGACTGTTCGAGGTGTAGCATATGGTATTGGTACAATTAACCTTTCAATGCGTGCAAGTAAGTATCCATATGTATGGAACCCCTACCGCTTACCTCTAGTACCGGGCATACGTTTTGCTGTTCATTTAATGACTTCGGCCCGGTAGCTAATAACATTCGGGGTATAGCAGATGGTAGTGGTACAAAAGATATCCAATGTGCAAGTAAAGATGTAACGGGATCCTTGTCATTCGACCACAGTAATCATCGCTACGTGCCATGAAGTGGGTAAAGCCTGACGGGGTTCATATGAGAACGAATGATAAGAATGTAATGAATGAATGAAAGAGATAATAAAGATATTATCTATATGTATGTACGATGTATGATCACGTGTAAAGAACGAACGGTTTTTAATATAAACAAAGTATGTTTATTATAAAAAACTAGAACTCACTCAGCAACGCTGACTTTTTATGTGTTTCCAGTTGGCAGGTAGCATTGCTGGGGATGGCACGAGGCGGCTACTCAGCTCTTTTGGGACGGCATTCTCCTTTTGATAATGCTGCAACGTCATGCGTTGTGGGTCCATGACGCGCGCAACTCATCACGTTGCATGCCATTATGAGATTTCTTGAGTTTTCCCCTAAAAGGGATTATTTAAGAAATCTTCTTTAGATTTTGATAAGTTCGCCACGCATTGGAAGCGTGTGCGTAGCACATGCAACGAAATATGTTGCATGCGTGTGTCAAGAGTATTCCGTCAGGGTTCCGATGTACGGAATTACCTAAGGAATATTCTTTAGTATAAAAATATAATTTTTATATGTTTGAACTTAATATCTCCTCTAGAGGTCGCTGTATGATCTTATGAGGAGAGACAAAGTAGAGAAAGCTTCATTTTGTAATTGAGTCAATATGTAATGACTTTTATGAATGAATGAGAATGCATATTTTTATCATTTCGCTGCGTTGCTTTATGAATATATATATGTATGTATTACGTGCGATGAACCACCAACAGTAGGGCGCCCGGCGAGCGGGGCCTTACAAGTTGGTATTAGAGCAAAAGTTTAAGTAAAATGGGTAAAATTTTCATAATAAACCTAAACTTAAACTGAGAATGGGACAGGGAGAATGAGAATGCCATCTGAGTAGCTGCGTGCCATCAGGTATTTTCTTAAAGTTAATTAAAGTATGTGCGTGTGAAATGTGGTTATGTGTGCTGTTAGATTTAGATACCGGTGTAGTCAGGAAGGGTAATGCTTGGGGTACGAAAAGTGGAGTAAGTGACTAATCACAACTGGCCACTGTAATTAGTAACTTACTGTACTTAACATAAACTGAGCTATTTCCTTGAATGACCGTATTGGTATTTGAACCTTTCAGTGTGTGATAGAAGATGGTCGGTGGTAGATCATCTAAAGCCCCAATTGGTGGAGGCAGTGGCGGAAGTGGTACGGAACCACGAGTCACAAGAGGTAGGCCTAGAAAAGAGAAGAAGGTTCCCGAAGGACCTAATACTACTCCCTCGGGGAGGATGGATGAGAGTGATGATTTTAGGGCCTCGGTGAAAGAGGCAGTTGTCGAGGAGGTGCACCAGGTTATGCAGACGATCTTACCGTCTGTAATGACAGAAGTGTTAAAGGCAGTACGTGAGGATGAGAGACGGGGGAGAAATCAGTCCTCCGGTGGACAACAACAGGCAGGGGCAGAAACGGTATTGTCCGATGATGAGGAGGAAGAACAGGTACGGGAGACAGCCCGGGGCTGTGATTACGGGAAATTCATGAGATGCAAGCCCCCAACTTTCGATGGGTCTGGTACTGCTACTGATGCTCACCAATGGGTGATGGAAATGGAAGCTGTCCTCGATATCAGTGATTGCCAGGAGGACAAGAAGGTGAAGTTTGCCACCCACTCTTTTACAGGGTCGGCTTTATGCTGGTGGAAAAATATAGTCCAAGCCGAGGGTAGCAGGGCTATAGGGAAGATGAAGTGGGCTGAGTTGAAAAGGTTGGTGATCGAGGAATTCAGTCCTCGACGGGAAATGGATAGGACAGAGAGAGAGTTCCTGCAGTTGGAGGCGGGGACGATGACCCACCAACAATATACCACTAAGTTTAACGAGTTGGCGCTGTTGGTGCCAGAGCAGGTGACGCCGGTGTCTCGAAAGATCAACCGGTATATTCAAGGGTTGCCAGCCGAAATCCGTTGGCATTTGATTTCTGCTCGACCAAGCACTTTCAGGTCGGCGGTGGATTTGGCGGGGAGGTTGTACGATGAGCGAGCGGCGTTGGTGAAGGCTGAGGGTGGAAAGAAGGCAGGTGGAGAGAAGGGTTGGCAGGGAAAGAGATTTGGTCGAGGTGATACCTCGACAAGTAATAAGAAGGCAAGGGTGGATGACCGCCGAGTGGTCGTGAAGGGAGCAGGGTTGAGGAAGTGTGTACAGTGTGGGAAAGAGCACTCGGGGGAGTGCAAGTGGGGATCCAACATCTGCTTCAAATGTGGGAGGACTGGGCATATGGCCAAGGATTGCCGGATGGGCAAGTGTTTTAACTGTGGGGAAAGTGGTCATATGAGCCGAGATTGCAAGAAGCCGAGGGCTGAGGGCTCTGGGGAGAAGAAGACGGGAGGAGAAGCACCGAGGGCAAAGGCTAGGGCGTTCACGATGACGCAGGAGGAGGCTAGAACGGACCCCGACGTTGTGTCCGGTACGTTCCTAATAAACCAAATTTTAGCCTCTGTATTATTTGATTCGGGTGCCAGTAGGAGCTTTATTTCTACTACCTTCTGTGCTAAACTGCCTGTTAGGAGTAAATGCCTTGATAAGTCCTTTGACGTAGAAACCGCTATTGGAAAGTCCACTAGGGTTACGGATGTGATAGAGGGCTGTACTATAGAATTAGAGGGCCATAGGTTTGCTGCCATGTTACATGTGATGCCTCTAGGAGGATTCGATGTAGTGTTAGGAATGGACTGGTTAGCAACCTACGAAGCGAATATCGTGTGCCGAAGGAAGATGATTAGACTGACGGCGACCGACGGGAGTCCGGTGACAATATATGGCGATCGAGTTACGACGATTCCAAAGGTGATCTCGATGGCGGTTGTCACACCCCAACCTTGACGGCGGAATCGTCGAGGCGTGAGAGTTACGATTGTTCACAGCCACATAACGCTATTGCCTGAAACATGTTAAAAATAAAAGGTCAACATATTGTTGGTGAGCATTCTATAGTTTTTCATACATAAGTATATAAAAGATGGCAATTCATGTTGTAAATTAGAGAACAAGGTAACTAGGGATGTAAGACAGATTGCACAATCAAACCTTGACAAAGTTTTACAAGTCTCAAACGTTTACAAGAATATACGATTAGCTAAGTGTACTTGGATCAACCAAGCAGGCTTGTCAGGCCCATAGATCTATGACGTCGCCAGGCTAGCAATAGTTAATGATTGTACATATATTCGACATTACATGGTAGCTACAAGATTCAACTAATCACAACACACAAGCAAATTGCCATAAGTTTACAAGAATCAAACGTATTTACAAGTGTAACGTTTATACGGTAACATGTTTCACCCAAAAGTGTGTGAAATAATAAAATGGGTATAGAAATACTCACTTGGCGATTAAGTATATATTGGATGATTAATAAGAAATAATAACCAGCGTCGTTTCAACGAATTCCTCTACAAGGTACCTATATATATATACATGTATGTATAAAATTATAGTTAATGATTTCACGTGAATTAAGGTATTAGAATTTATACTTGAGGTTTTGTCCATTAATTGTATTTAATAAGTGGGAACAAATTATATTTTCATGAAATAAAATGAAAAAAAAAAAGTTTAAGATATTTTATACACTTAAAGATGTGAAAAGAAAACGTTTATAAAAATTTATAAGATATATATAAGATTTGAATAAAGTTTTGTAACCAAATAAATACGTTTCAAACAATAATTTAACTGCAACGTTTAACCCAATAATAATTTAGAATTTTAAACTATTATTTAAGGTCCATTGTTATAAAAATATTTATTTATAATATTTATAATTATTATCTTATAAATATTATTATGGTTTTTAAATAAAGTAAATTTACAGTAATTCATTTTATAACATTTAAAATAAGGAACATTTATAAAATTAATTTTTATAATTTTTAAAAATTTTTATGTATTTAATTGGGGCTTAAAAAGGCATTTTAAAAATAAAAGGGGGTGCCCGGGGTCGAACCCGGGACCTCCTGTTTCACAACACACACACTTAACCGGTGGACTAAGGGCCTCAGCCGCGGGTATAGTTAGGTTTTAATTATTTTAAACATCAGTTGCAGTCCCTTATTGATTCTAAGAACCCTAGAATCGATCTGATCCAAATTGAACCTCAGATCGATTGTGTAAATGAAATTAACCTTGGGGCTTTTAATCCCCAAGTGAAAACGAGTTCATAGAGGTATTAATTACCTGTTTTGGTTGAGTTGATGTTAAGAACAAGTCAAGAACAGGTCGCGGTATAGCTTGAAGTCGAATGATGATCAACCGATGATTATAATCAAATTAATTGTACAGGTAGCTGTAAGTGATGCTTATGATCGAAAGCCCCCTGTTAATTTTGTGAATTGAAACTCGTAGGATAGATATCGATTGGGTTGCAGGTCGATGATGGAGACGATGATCGAATTGGGTGTTTTTGATGATTTAAGGTACAATTGAAAGCATAGACTGATTCGTAGTATTTATAGTAGTGTTCAGGATGGATTAACTCGATTATCATTGTGTTTTCAGTGCGATTTGAAACCTGTAAAGGTACCGACAACCACGTGGGTCGGTTTGGGATCGATCGCACTCAGTTTTATTCGATTTTTGTGGGTGTCCAGTTCGAATCATGCATGTGAAAGTGTCGGGGCGGTTTGATTTGATCAAAACCGTGTAATTGGTGGTTTCGGCTTCGCCGGAGAGCCGCCGGAAGGTGGCCGGACGGTCGCCGGAAAACGAGGGAGAAGAGAGAGAGCGCAGTTGGTTTTGAAATATTTACAGAATTGGTCCCTGCGGTTTCAAATTCATTATTTCATGCTATAAACTTCTTTTTGAAGTTTGATAAATTGCAAAACCGACCCCTGGACTCTTTTATATTATTATTAACATTATTAATGTTATTATTATTATTATTAGTGTTATTATTATTGTTTATTATTATTATTATTATTATTTGCAAGATACGAAATGTTACAGTCTCCCCTACTTTAGGAAATTTCGTCCCGAAATTTATTTACGAGGAGGCTGAGACAACAAGATGAGGACACTTGGAGAACTTTCAGGTTTTGATAAAGTATTAAAAGAAGAAAATTCATCATCGATTAAGCTGAATGCTTTAGTGTGTATTATGTGCAATAACAAAGTCATTAGAGGTAAAAAGAGAGTCTAAAGTGTGTGGCTTTTAGTTAACATTATAAGCTTTCTCATTGATTAAGAATAAACGTTAATACAAGATGTTATCGTCTCCCCTACTTTAAAGAATTTCGTTTAGAAATTAAAAATGAATTAAACGAACAAATACGGGTATCTCTGTTTCATATGATCCTCCCGCTCCCACGTGAACTCAGCTCCACACTTGTTCTCCCAACGAACTTTGACAATTGGAGTAGTTGTGGTCCTAGTCTTCTTCATGATGCGATCCATAATCTCGACAGGTTTCTCGATGAAGTGCAATGACTCGTCGATCTGAATGTCTTCCAGTGGAACATGCAGACTCTCGTCGGCCAAATACTTTCTTAAATTTGAGACATGGAACACAGGATGAACTTCACTAAGGTCGGAAGGTAGTTCCAGTTTATAAGCCACTTTCCCAATCCTTTTCAGGATTTTGAAAGGTCCTACAAATCTTGGAGCTAGTTTACCCTTCTTTCCAAAGCGAATAACACCTTTCCATGGTGAAACCTTAAGAAGAACCATATCACCAACTTGAAACTCCAACGGTTTACGATGCTTATCGGCATAACTCTTTTGTCGACTTCTTGCCACTTCAAGGTTCTTGCGGATTGTAGCAACTTTATCGGTCGTTTCTTGTATAAGTTCAGGACCAGTGATAAAGTTTTCACCAATGTCGGTCCAACAGATCGGCGATCGGCATTTACGACCATAAAGTGCTTCGAATGGTGCCATCTTGATACTCGAGTGATAACTATTGTTATACGAAAATTCCGCGAGCGGTAAATGCGTATCCCAATTACCACCAAAGTCAAGGACACATAATCGTAGCAAATCCTCGAGGGTTTGGATTGTTCGTTCGGTTTGACCATCAGTTTGAGGATGGTAAGCCGTACTTAAATCCAATTGAGTACCCAAGAGTTCTTGCATAGATGACCAAAAGTGTGAAGTGAAACGAGCATCTCGATCAGAAATGATGTGCAACGGTACGCCATGACGACTAACAATTTCATCAATGTATATGCGAGCTAGTCTTGAAACCTTGTAAGTGTCTCGTATAGGTATGAAATGTGCCGTCTTGGTCAAACGATCCACAATCACCCATATACTATCATGACCACGAGGAGTACGTGGTAACTTGGTTATGAAATCCATGGATACATGTTCCCATTTCCACATAGGGATTTCAGGTTGTTCAAGTAAACCACTTGGTCGTTGATGCTCGGCTTTGACTTTTGCACACGTGAGACATTTGGAGACATGAACCGCGATATCTTTCTTCATTCCAGGCCACCAATACTGACCACGCAAATCCATGTACATTTTATCGGAACCAGGATGAATAGAATATCGGGTGTGATGAGCTTCGTCCAAGATGATGTGTCGAAGGTTATTACGATTTGGAATCCAAAGTCGATTCATAAAGTACCATAGGCCGTTTGGTTTTTCCTCCAGTTGTGATCGAACGTTAGACACCAAATCCTCATTACTTCCTTCGTCGGTTATTGCCGCTTGTTGAGCCTTGCGAATGCATAACTCGAGATCACTATCAATTCTTATGTTTTGGAGCATGATAGTAGCCTCGTTAACATCCACACGAACCTCGGTATCAAATTCTCTTAACGTGTGAAACCACTGTCTTTGATCTCGGATTCCTTGTAGTGAGACAGTTTTGTTATGGACCTTGCGACTCAGCGCGTCGGCTACCACATTCGCCTTCCCAGGATGATAGCGAATGTCACAGTCGTAGTCACTGATTAACTCGATCCAACGTCGTTGTCTCATGTTGAGATCTTTTTGGTTGAACACATGTTGGAGACTTTTGTGGTCGGTGTAGACTATGCATTTCGTCCCATAAAGATAATGTCGCCAGATCTTCAAAGCGAAAACCACAGCACCGAGTTCAAGATCATGAGTCGTGTAATTCACCTCGTGAACCTTCAATTGTCTTGATGCATAAGCTATCACCTTTCCTCGTTGCATAAGAACACAACCAAGACCTTGTTTCGAAGCATCACAATATACGGTGAAATCATCGTTTCCATCGGGTAGGGTCAAGATAGGAGCATTACTTAGTTTGTGTTTTAATGTTTCAAAAGCTTCCTCTTGCTCGGGCCCCCACTCGAATGGTTTATTCTTTTGTGTTAAGGAAGTGAGCGGCTTTGCGATCCTCGAAAAGTTGGCGATGAATCGCCGATAATAACCAGCAAGACCAAGGAAAGAACTAATCTCGGTCGGTGTCGTGGGAACACACCAATTCTTCACAGCTTCCACCTTTGCAGGGTCAACGTGAATTCCTTGGCTATTCACCACATGTCCTAGAAATTGAACTTCCTTGAGCCAGAAGTCACACTTCGAGAACTTCGCATACAATTGCTCTTTCTTCAACAATTCAAGAACTTGTCGCAAATGCAGTTAATGCTCGGCGTTGGTTTTGGAGTAGATGAGAATGTCATCAATGAAGACGATCACAAACTTATCTAGATAAGGCTTGCATACTCGATTCATGAGATCCATGAAGACAGCTGGAGCATTAGTCAAGCCAAAAGGCATCACCGTAAACTCATAGTGCCCATAACGAGTACGAAATGCGGTCTTGGGGATGTCATCATCATGGACACGTAATTGATGATATCCAGAACGTAGATCAATCTTCGAGAATATAGTAGCTCCTTGAAGTTGATCAAACAGATCGTCGATACGAGGAAGAGGATACCGATTTTTGATGGTCAACTTGTTGAGCTCTCGGTAATCGATACACATACGGAATGACCCATCTTTCTTCTTCACAAATAAGACAGGTGCACCCCAAGGAGAAGAACTAGGGCGGATAAACCCTTTTTCGGATAATTCCTGGAGTTGGCTAGAGAGTTCTTGTAATTCCGATGGTGCAAGCCGATATGGTGACTTAGCCACGGGTTGTGCTCCCGGTATCAAATCAATTTTAAATTCAACTTCACGTACGGGAGGTAAACCACTAAGGTCATCGGGAAATACTTCAGGAAAGTCTCGTACAATAGGGACATCCTTAAGTTCTTTCCCTTTGGCTTTTGTGTTGACCACGTAAGCCAAGAAGGCTATATACTTCTTGCTTAAGCACTTTCGGGCTTGAGTGCAAGACATGAGTTTGAGTCCTTGTGATGATTTCTCGCCGAACACTTTTAAAGTATCCCCGAATGGTAACGGTATTCGAATACACTTCTCAAAACATACGATCTCAGCATGATGTTTGACTAGCCAATCCATTCCAATGATGACGTCGAAGCTTCCGAGTTTCATAGGAATAAGATCAATAGGGAATTCGTGCTCGTTAAAGCTTATGATGCAATCACATATTATGACATCAACGACAATGGGTTTTCCATCGGCGACTTCGACCGTGTAGGGTCTTTCCAGATTAATACGTGATTTAGAAAGTACGGGCTCGAATTCTAACGACACGAAACTCTTATCCGCACCCGAATCAAATAATACAGATGCATAATGATCATTTACAAGATACATACCTGTTCGGTAAAAAGAAATTTTATTATTGATACGATGATTACAAAGATGGAAAACATCAATAATACAAGGAATGATTTAAACGGGGTTCTTCGTCGTACCATTCACAACGTCATTGCTGACTTGTGCTTGGTTGGCGTTGATATTGAAAGCCCTTCCACGAGCTGGTGGCACATTGCCCGCATTGCGAGGGCATTGCGGACGAATATGACCAGGCTCGCCACAGTTGTAACAGGTTCGGTTGGCAAGCATTGCAGCGTTGTTTGGTGCACGTAGACAAGTAGTCACCAAATGGCCATACTTTCCACACAACGAGCAGATTCGGCATGGAACGTTGCCCGCATGATGGTACTTGCACGTGTTACACATTGGCTGAGAACCCGTATAAACTTTAGCCATGGGAGCTTGATTTGCCACCACCATTTGTTTTTTAGGAGCATTTGGAGTGGTCACAGCGTAGTTGCGTGTTGGCGTGAACTTACGCTTCTTGCTTTGGGAAGGCGACTCAGCCTTTACATCCTTTGTTGCCTCGGGTGTCGCCTTCACAGTAGACTTTGAACCCTTTGCCGACATAGTGCCAGCTCTAATATGATTCTCAGTGAGCTGCGCTGTGATAGTAATTGCCTCCTCCAAAGTTGTGGGTCGGCTACCCACCACAGCATCTTGAATTTGGGGTGGTACACCCTTTATGAACTTCTCGATGTTGCGGGGAACAGTATCGACCATGTGAGGCAATAATAAACTCAACTCATGATGCCTAGTTGAGTAGGCCAAATGATCACCATCGTTTTGCTTCAAATTCCAGAATTCTTCTTCCAGCTTTTGCAATTCACTTCTCGGGCAGAACTTCGCGATGGCGATGTTCTTGAACTCATCCCAAGAGAGTGCCAAAATAGCATCAGCTCCTCGGTTTCTCTTCTCGCTATTCCACCAGGTGAGTGCTCTTTGTTGGAGCATACTAGTGGCATAACGGACTTTGAGTGCCTCGGGACACTCACAATTGGCGAAAGTGTTCTCCATGCCTTCGAACCACTCAAGAAGACCAGTGGCTCCTTCCTTGCCACTAAAGTTGGTGGGTTTGCACGAGTTGAAGTGTTTGAAGGTGCAAGTACGATCGTTCCCATTTCGGCTGTTGCTATTTTCTCCTTGAGCACCGTTGTTGTTTCCATTGGTGTTGCTGCTATTAGCCATCATGGTGCTAGTAAGTTCAGCAACCATGGTTGGGAGCACAGCAGCCATTTGTTTGGCGATCATTGCTGCCAGCTTGCGGTTGGAGTTTCCACGTTTTTGAAGTTGTCGAGACATGCTGGACATACAAAAAGGAGCTAGTTACGGGAGTGAGGATAACAAAGAATATTAGTTTAGACAAAGGTAGGCTAAAGGTTGTAAGGTACACGGAATGATCCCATTTGATAACGCATTATCATTTGGAACCGTGGACACGTCAAGGTAAATTGATTCATTTGCCTTAGAGATTTGTGTATTTTGACCATAGTTTATCACTCATCCCAGAAATCCCCAGGTAAGCGTAACGGGCCCCTCAATGAGATTTATACGAATACGCTTGCCTTAGCCCGAAGGCTTTTTGCCAGGAAATCCAGAATACAGGTGTCTATGTGTCACACAATATTTCTTAGGTTCATGTAATCAAAACCTTGATGAGATTTATATAGATTAGACATAACGTCTAAAGATCCAAGTCATAAGCATAAGTATACGATTCCACGTGTCGTCGAGAATAAGATAGAGAGGTTTTATGTTCGGGAAAAGTCAAAGATAAGTTTAGGGAGACAAGTAATTAAGTTTAGGCAATCCTATGCTAAGGCATCAAATTGCACACAAGAAGGCATAGCATTATGTAATATGCAAACCATATATTTATAAGATAAAAATACTAATAGGTGCATGCATAAGCTATAGTCTAGGTCAGCATTAATAACCTAAATCCCTATAGTTATGGGCTCTGATACCAATCTGTCACACCCCAACCTTGACGGTGGAATCGTCGAGGCGTGAGAGTTACGATTGTTCACAGCCACATAACGTTATTGCCTGAAACATGTTAAAAATAAAAGGTCAACATATTGTTGGTGAGCATTCTATAGTTTTTCATACATAAGTATATAAAAGATGGCAGTTCATGTTGTAAATTAGAGAACAAGGTAACTAGGGATGTAAGACAGATTGCACAATCAAACCTTGACAAAGTTTTACAAGTCTCAAACGTTTACAAGAATATACGATTAGCTAAGTGTACTTGGATCAACCAAGCAGGCTTGTCAGGCCCATAGATCTATGACGTCGCCAGGCTAGCAATAGTTAATGATTGTACATATATTCGACATTACATGGTAGCTACAAGATTCAACTAATCACAACACACAAGCAAATTGCCATAAGTTTACAAGAATCAAACGTGTTTACAAGTGTAACGTTTATACGGTAACATGTTTCACCCAAAAGTGTGTGAAATAATAAAATGGGTATAGAAATACTCACTTGGCGATTAAGTATATATTGGATGATTAATAAGAAATAATAACCAGCGTCGTTTCAACGAATTCCTCTACAAGGTACCTATATATATATACATGTATGTATAAAATTATAGTTAATGATTTCACGTGAATTAAGGTATTAGAATTTATACTTGAGGTTTTGTCCATTAATTGTATTAATAAGTGGGAACAAATTATATTTTCATGAAATAAAATGAAAAAAAAAAAAGTTTAAGATATTTTATACACTTAAAGATGTGAAAAGAAAACGTTTATAAAAATTTATAAGATATATATAAGATTTGAATAAAGTTTTGTAACCAAATAAATACGTTTCAAACAATAATTTAACTGCAACGTTTAACCCAATAATAATTTAGAATTTTAAACTATTATTTAAGGTCCATTGTTATAAAAATATTTATTTATAATATTTATAATTATTATCTTATAAATATTATTATGGTTTTTAAATAAAGTAAATTTACAGTAATTCATTTTATAACATTTAAAATAAGGAACATTTATAAAATTAATTTTTATAATTTTTAAAAATTTTATGTATTTAATTGGGGCTTAAAAAGGCATTTTAAAAATAAAAGGGGGTGCCCGGGGTCGAACCCGGGACCTCCTGTTTCACAACACACACACTTAACCGGTGGACTAAGGGCCTCAGCCGCGGGTATAGTTAGGTTTTAATTATTTTAAACATCAGTTGCAGTCCCTTATTGATTCTAAGAACCCTAGAATCGATCTGATCCAAATTGAACCTCAGATCGATTGTGTAAATGAAATTAACCTTGGGGCTTTTAATCCCCAAGTGAAAACGAGTTCATAGAGGTATTAATTACCTGTTTTGGTTGAGTTGATGTTAAGAACAAGTCAAGAACAGGTCGCGGTATAGCTTGAAGTCGAATGATGATCAACCGATGATTATAATCAAATTAATTGTACAGGTAGCTGTAAGTGATGCTTATGATCGAAAGCCCCCTGTTAATTTTGTGAATTGAAACTCGTAGGATAGATATCGATTGGGTTGCAGGTCGATGATGGAGACGATGATCGAATTGGGTGTTTTTGATGATTTAAGGTACAATTGAAAGCATAGACTGATTCGTAGTATTTATAGTAGTGTTCAGGATGGATTAACTCGATTATCATTGTGTTTTCAGTGCGATTTGAAACCTGTAAAGGTACCGACAACCACGTGGGTCGGTTTGGGATCGATCGCACTCAGTTTTATTCGATTTTTGTGGGTGTCCAGTTCGAATCATGCATGTGAAAGTGTCGGGGCGGTTTGATTTGATCAAAACCGTGTAATTTGGTGGTTTCGGCTTCGCCGGAGAGCCGCCGGAAGGTGGCCGGACGGTCGCCGGAAAAACGAGGGAGAAGAGAGAGAGCGCAGTTGGTTTTGAAATATTTACAGAACTGGTCCCTGCGGTTTCAAATTCATTATTTCATGCTATAAACTTCTTTTTGAAGTTTGATAAATTGCAAAACCGACCCCTGGACTCTTTTATTATTATTATTAACATTATTAATGTTATTATTATTATTATTAGTGTTATTATTATTGTTTATTATTATTATTATTATTATTATTATTACTATTATCATTATTATCATTATTATTATTATTTATTATTATTATTATTGATATTATTATTATTATTATTATTATTATTATTTGCAAGATACGAAATGTTACAGCGGTGGCGGGAAAGTGCATGAGGCGCGGATGTAGCGCCTACTTATGTTATGTAAAGAATGTAGAGACGCCAACACCACAGCTATGCGATGTGCCAGTGGTGTGTGACTTTCCGGACGTGTTTCCCGAAGACTTATCGGGATTGCCACCTGACCGAGAGATCGAATTCCAAATCGACCTGATACCGGGTGCCCAACCTGTCGCAAAAGCACCGTATCGCTTGGCTCCAACGGAAATGAAAGAGTTGATGGAGCAGTTGCAGGAGCTGCTGGACAAGGGGTTTATCCGACCGAGTATCTCACCTTGGGGTGCTCCGGTTCTGTTCGTGAAAAAGAAGGACGGTAGTATGAGAATGTGCATTGACTACCGCGAGCTGAATAAGCTGACGGTGAAGAACAGATACCCCTTACCAAGGATCGATGACTTGTTTGATCAACTTCAGGGTGCCAGTTGGTTTTCAAGGATAGATCTTCGATCGGGCTACCATCAACTGAAGGTGAGGGAACAAGATATCCCTAAAACAGCCTTTCGTACGCGCTATGGCCACTACGAGTTTCTGGTCATGTCTTTTGGGTTGACCAATGCGCCGGCTGCTTTTATGGATTTGATGAACCGAGTGTGCCGGCCAATGTTAGATAAATCAGTGATTGTGTTCATCGATGATATCCTGATTTATTCGAAAAGCGAGACAGAGCATGCCGACCACATTCGGGAAGTATTGGAAACATGAAGAAGGGAGAAATTGTATGCCAAGTTCTCCAAGTGCGCCTTTTGGCTACGCGAGGTGCAATTTCTGGGTCACGTAGTGAATGCAGAAGGAATAATGGTGGACCCAGCAAAGGTTGAGGCCGTGATGCAATGGAAGTCACCGAAGACGCCAACCGAGATTCGCAGCTTCTTGGGGCTGGCGGGCTACTATAGGAGATTTATTCAAGACTTCTCCAAGATAGCCTCACCTTTGACAAAATTGACTCGCAAGGACGTAAAGTTCGTGTGGGGCCGGGAACAGGAGAATGCGTTTGAGGAATTGAAGATGAGACTGACCCAAGCTCCTGTCTTGACATTGCCCGAAGGAAATGAACAACACCAGAGAGAAAGTGTAGAGAGAGAAAGGTTAATTGTACCAATACCATATGCTACACCTCGAACAGTCTTAGCTACCGGGCCGAAGTCAACATATGAACAACAAAACGTATGCCCGGTACTAGAGGTAAGCGGTAGAGGTACCATGACCATGGTCAATCACATAGAAGGACCAATCGCGTTATTCAATGCTTGCAAGACATAATTCGTTCGTTAATGCATGTATTCATCATCTTTCGTTCATTCGTTCATTCATTAATACATGCATTCATCATCGTGTTCCTCTTTCATTATCTTTCACTTTACGTTACATAATACTTCGTTCGTTCGTTAATACGTAAAGTCATGGAAAGATATTCATTCATCATCATTATAGGAACACACGCATACCATACATACATCATTATACATAACATCATACATACATTCATCATCATACATACATTCATCATCATACATACATTCATCATTCATACGTTGTCATAACTCATCATACGTTACCTCGTACATTCATCGTCTACATCCTCAATCATTACTAGTCACTTACCACCGTATCCTTCCCAAATCCGGGACTTACTAAGCGTCATCTTGTGTGCAAAAGCACTAACTGTCCCTCCAAGACATCAGGGACTCATACTAGGACCTTATATAACATATCTAGTCCTCAATCGTACCTTAGACGAATAACACAGACATCATACCCAAATGGGCCGTACATACATACATCATTAAACAAGTTTATATGTGTTCCAGCCCCAAAACCATTTAAAACAAGTAAATGAGGGGTCCTAGAAACTCACCTGTGCTTGACAAGCAGCCTCTCAATCAAGCTTTTAAGACGCGGGTAACACTACACTGCCTGCAGATAAGTTAACACTCAAAAGAGTTAATTTCTGCCTAATTTCGCCACTAATTTCGCAGGTAGTTTCGCCCGTAATTTCGCCGGGCGAATTAGCAGTTTCGCTGCTAATTTCGCTGGGCAGCAATCCGCCAGTTTCGCTGGACAGATTCGCTACCTCAAGCGCCCAACTTTCGTTGGAATTCCCTAGTTTCGCAATATCTAAGGTCAACTTGGACATTGGCATAGTCGTCAGCGAAATCATAGTTTCGCTCAGGCGAATATATAGTTTCGCTGAAGCGAAACTGTAACTTCGCTGTAGGTTCCTCCAGTTTCGCTGGACGAACCTACAGTTTCGCTGGACGAGACCTTAATTTCGCAGAACGAGCTGAAATTTACGAATCAGCTCGTTTTAGCCCAAAAATCCAATCCTTTCCACCCAAACCCTTGCATTATCATCCAGGAAGCTATATCTAAGCTTCTTACACGTTTTATTACCCTAAAACGTGTGTTTTGGGCGATTTTTGCCACTAGAAACCCCAAAAACCCCAAACTCGGGTTTTTCACCAAATGTGGCAATTTAGATACGTTTCTTACCTTGATTTTTGTAGTTTTGGAGTCCACAAACACCAGCCTTCGATTCTTGACCACCCGAGCTTCGATTCGGCACTTTCTCTCTCTACACTTTCTCTCTCTAGAATGGCGTTTGAGTGAAAATGAGAGTTGCTCAGCTGATCCATCTATTATATGCCAGGCGTCCCGGGACCCCAAACTCGTTAAACTCGTGACCCGGAGGGTTAACTCGGTGTAATACCCGCAACCACTCTATATTCATTAAATGGTTTTCATCCGAGCCCATCACTATCATCTGACTCGATCAGAAAATTTTCCGGGCGTTACAAGTCCACCCCCCTTATTTAGGTTTCGTCCCCGAAACCTGTCACTCTTCGAACAAATGTGGGTAATGCTGTCTCATCTCTTCTTCAGTCTCCCACGTAGACTCCGATCCCTTCCTGTGCTTCACTGTACGCGCACAAGAGGAACCACTTTGTTTCTTAGCCGTTTCTCTTTTCTATCAATGATCGCCACTGGTTGCTCCACATAGTTGAGCCGTTCGTCTACTTCGATATCCTCCAGCGGAACGACCATATCTTCATCGGCTAAACATTTCCTCAGATGAGATACGTGGAAGGTCGGGTGAATTCCACTCAGCTCATCTGGTAGCTCCAACCTATAGGCCACCTCTCCTACACGGGCGATAATTCGGAAAGGGCCTATATACCGCGGGCTCAGTTTTCCCCGCTTTCGGAACCTAATGATTCCCTTCCAAGGCGAAACCTTAACATGACTCGATCACCGACCTTGAATTCTATCGGTCTTCGCCTCTTGTCAGCATACGACTTTTGTCGGTCTTTCGCCGCCTTCATGAAGGCTTTGATCTTTTCTAACTTTTCAGTCGTTGCTTCCACTACCTCGACGCCTCCCAGTTCCTTCTGTCCAATGTCTCCCCAACATACAGGCGTCCTACATTTCCTACCGTATAACATCTCGTAGGGTGGCATGCCAATGCTGGCATGGTAACTGTTATTGTACGAGAATTCTGCTAACGGTAGGTGATCGTCCCAACTTCCTCCAAAATCGATCACGCACGCCCGAAGCATGTCTTCGAGTGTTTGGATCGTCCTCTCAGACTGACCGTCTGTCTGAGGATGATATGCCGTGCTAATATGTAACCTCGTCCCCATTGCATCATGAAATCTCTTCCAAAACTTGGAGGTGAACCGGGTGTCACGGTCAGACACAATAGACACCGGTACGCCATGACGAGCTACAATCTCTTTGATGAATAGATCCGCCAATCTTTCAGATGAATACGTCTCGCGGATCGGTAGAAAGTGGGCACTCTTCGTCAATCGGTCAACTATCACCCATATAGCATCATACCCTTTCGGGGTACGTGGTAGCTTCGTAATAAAGTCCATGGTGATGTGCTCCCACTTCCACTCGGGTATATCCAATGGTTGGATCTTCCCGTACGGTTTCTGGTGCTCGGCCTTTACCTTTGAACAAGTCAGGCACTTACTCACATATTCCACCACATCACGCTTCATGCCTGGCCACCAATAATCTTTCTTCATGTCTTGGTACATCTTGGTAGCACCTGGGTGAATGGAATATCGAGTCTTATGGGCCTCATTAATGAATATAGAGTGGTTGCGGGTATTACACCGAGTTAACCCTCCGGGTCACGAGTTTAACGAGTTTGGGGTCCCGGGGACGCCTGGCATATAAATAGATGGATCAGCTGAGCAACTCTCATTTCACTCAAACGCCATTCTAGAGAGAGAAAGTGTAGAGAGAGAAAGTGCCGGATCGAAGCTCGGGTGGTCAAGAATCGAAGGCTGGTGTTTGTGGACTCCAAAACTACAAAAATCAAGGTAAGAAAATATTGATGAAAAATCTATTACGGGAACTTATAAAGGAAAAGAAATAACTTTTCAATTTGTTAACAAACCTATTCATAGATTTATAAATGATATTGAAGAATCATTAATTCAAGCAAAACAAAACCAAATTAATTTTCTTAAACAAGAAATAAATACTCTTACAATAGAAGAGAGATTAAAAAATCCTAAATTACAGGGAAAAATAAAACTAATACAAGATCAATTTTCTTTACAAATTTGTAATGATCATCCAAATGCTTTTTGGGATAGAAAGAAACATATTGTTTCTCTCCCATATGAAAATGATTTTCATGAGAATCAAATACCTACAAAAGCAAGACCATGTCAAATGAATTCTGAATATCTAGAATTATGTAAAAATGAAATAAAAACTTTAATAGAAAAAGGTTTAATAAGACCTTCAAAGTCTCCGTGGTCATGTACCGCTTTCTATGTTAATAAACATTCAGAACAAGAAAGAGGAGTACCCAGGTTAGTAATAAACTATAAACCTTTAAATAAAGTTTTAAAATGGATTAGGTATCCTATACCTAACAAAAAAGATCTATTAGATAGATTAAATGATGCAATAATATTTTCAAAATTTGATTTAAAATCTGGATATTGGCAAATCCAAATAGATGAGAAAGACAGATATAAAACTGCCTTTACAGTACCATTTGGTCATTATGAATGGAATGTCATGCCATTTGGACTAAAAAATGCTCCAAGTGAATTTCAGAAAATAATGAATGATATTTTTATTCATTTCAGCAATTTTATAATCGTCTATATAGATGATATCTTAGTGTTTTCAAAAGATATTGAAACTCATTTCAAACACTTAAAAATTTTTAAAGATATAATTATACAAAATGGTTTAGTAATATCTAGGCCAAAAATGCTACTTTTCCAAACAAAAATAAGATTTTTAGGTCATAATATTGAAAAAGGAAATATTATTCCAATAAATAGAAGTATTGAATTTGCTTCTAAATTTCCTGATGAGATAACTGATAAAACTCAGTTACAAAGATTTTTAGGAAGCTTAAATTATATTTTACCATATTATAAAAATTTAGCTCAAGACACAGCTGTTTTATATGACAGATTAAAGAAAAATCCACTGCCATGGTCAGATACTCATACTGAGGCAGTAAAAAGATTAAACAAAATGTTAAAAATCTTCCATGTCTAATGATAGCAAAACCTGAATGGGAGAAGATTATTGAAACAGATGCCAGTAATATTGGCTATGGAGGAATTCTAAAGCAGATTTCCCCAATTGATAAACAAGAATATCTTGTAAGATTCCACTCAGGAAAGTGGAATAATAGTCAGAAAAATTATGCTACGATTGCAAAGGAAATTTTAGCCATAGTTAAATGTGTTTTAAAATTTCAAGATGATTTATACAATCAAAAGTTTTTAATAAAAACAGATTGTCAAGCAGCTAAATATATGTTCAATAAAGATTTTAAACATGATGTGTCTAAACAAATGTTTGCTAGATGGCAATCTCATCTTGCACCATTTGATTTGAAATAATATATAAAAAGGGAACAGATAATAGCCTACCTGATTTTTTAACAAGAGAATATTTCTCATAGTCTATTTTACAGGTACCATGAAGAAGATAAAAGGACCACTTAAAATAGCCTATAATAATATACAAATTGAAAATGGATGATTATTCAGCCATGATAACGGCTAGATGTTATCAAATGAATGATATGATGAATAATTTTGATATGCATCCTATTGATAGAGCTCGTAATTACATAGAAATTATGGACTCAATAAAAAATTTTAGGAATCAAATAAAGATTCTTAAAGAAAAAGAGAAAATAATCTCTTCTGCCTGATTATATTTCAGGAATGATTCCTCGAGATAGGGGAAAACAACCTTTCCAACATAATGGAAGAGGTAGAGGAAGAGGTCCCAATGGAGGGAGAATCCTAGGCCAAATTGGCCATCAAAGGCTAATAGCCGCAAATATTGCAAATACTGCAAATACCTCAAGTAATACTAGAGGAAATAATTTTGATGATAAATTATTCCAAGAATTCTTGGCTTATAAAGCTAAGAAGGATGGAACTAATGAAGCATCTTCATCTTATGTCAATATTGTGACAGAAGATTATGATGACTCCTTATATGAACAAAATCCAAATAAAGAGATAATATTGCTCTTGGATTTTAAAGATCTTAAATATAAAGATCAACCATGGACCTTAATTACAAGGTACCTAGATCAAGGGTCATACCCTGCTGCTTCATATAAGCAGAGATTTTATTACGAAAATATTCTTAAAGTCACAGAATCTTGTGATATTCATCAATATATGTCTGGAAATACCCAGGAATATAGTTTTAGTAAAATTATTATAAAACAGATAATATCTGTTGAAGAATGGGGAACATCTCCCTTAAAGGATAAAGAGATGTGTCATCCTGAAACCAGGATCCCTATTAAATTCAATTATTATGATTATATTGAGGCATTTAATAAAGCCTTTCTATATGAAAATTCAAAGAAGAAACATTCTTGGTTCTTCAAATTTGTCCAGAAGTTTATAAACGGGACATCCCAAATTGGGTTTATAAATGGTGGCTATCATATGGCCCTTCGGTAAAAATTTTACCAGATTTATTAAAAAAGAATTATAATGAATGGGTAGAAATATCTCCCACATTGATTGAATTACAACATCAAAAAATCCTAATAGAAGGATTATCTTTGTGTCACTTTTTTATTCAATTTGGAATACCATGGATCTGGAAATGGTCTCCAGAAGTGGGTTATACTCACCAACAAATTCCTTGTTTAAAAAGAATTTATTATACAAAATTTTGGAAGAAAATGATGAAACTTGACAACAATGGCGTCCCAGAAGGTCAAGAAACCTTACAGAAGATTCAAGACACTATAGAGTTATACTCAAAGCAGATTAGCTTAAAGGCTCAGAGAGAATCTCCAAGTCCGTTCCAGGAAATATCCCAAAAAATTAAGATGAAAGGAGAAAATCAAGTCTCTAAAAAAGAATTATTAGCCATATATTTCCAAGAAATTAAAAAAGATTTAATGAAAAATTTTCAAGATAAAGATCAAGAAGATTATATTTCAGAAATGTCTACGAATAAGTCAGAAGATGATATACTTCCAGGGGAATCCCAAGACCCATATGCGTCTGATGAAGAAATTCTAGAAGAAGATTTGGATGAGATGCTTGAAGATCTCAAAAAATCGGTATCCAAGGAAAAAAGGGAAAAAGACAAATGAAAAGAGGTGATAAGTCTGCCAATGGGGTCGACATAATTGATTAAAGTTGAATTATTGGAGACATAATAATGTCTACTTTTGAAAATTTCAAAAGAAAAATCGTCTCGAATTATTGTAATTTACTGTTTATGTTTTGTTTGTTCCTTGAGACTCTCATTATAAAAGGAGCTCAGTTTTTAGTTTTAGACACACCTGATCTTACGATCAACTCTCTCTCTCTCTAAATCTCTTGTAAAATATTTCTCATAATAAAAGTTCTGCTGGTTTCAAGCAATCATCTTGGTGTCTCAAAACAGAGGTAATAACTTCTGAATCATTTTTCTATTTTCTATTTTTATTTTCTATGTTCATTAGCCTAATGGAAGGCTAAACAAATAAAATCAATGTTGAACCTAACCGTAATAAGTTTATAAACCAGTATGTAAAAAAAAAAAAAAAAAAAAAAAAAAGAGAGTCTGGAAAGAAAAATTTTTTAAACTATGCTTGAATAATTTTGGACGGGTTATATACTAAACAGACAGATAATTAGCATACATTTTTTAACTATGTAAGTTTATATTTAATTTTTGTAAGATTTTATAAATATTTAAATTTATAAAATCTACTTTGTGTTTATTTTATCATAATTAATCATTATTAATAATATAATGTCTATTAATAATTTGATGATTTAAATCATTATTTAGAATCCATTTTTATAAAAATAACAATTTATAACCTTTGTAACAATTTATAAATGAATAATAAATAAATAATAAGGTTTTTAATGAAATAATTTTCCATAAGGTGATTAAATAACTTATAAAATTAACAAAGTTTATAAAAATTATTTTTATAATTTCTTATAATTTTTCTGTATTTTTAAAAGGTTCAAAAAGGCTTTTTAAAAAAATATGTTGGTGGCCGGGTTCGAACCCGTGACCACAAACACACACTACCACACACAAACCAGTGAACCAAAGGCTTATAGCCGCGGTGTCCCTGGTTCCCAAACCCTTTTAAACACAACCCGATTGTATAACCCCAAATCCAAGAACCCTAATTCTGAAATCGATCAAATCGAGGCCCAAATCGATTTCGATTGCATCTGAATTCATGGGGCTATTGTTCCCCATGATGAAACGATTCCATAGATATGTTCAATTACCTGTATACTTTCGAATTGATGCTATACACCACGAAGAACAAGTCGCGGTTAGGTCAGAATCGATTTAAGTAGTAAACGTGGATGAAACTCAAATTAATTGCACAGATAGTTTCCCACGGCCTTGGTTATTGAAAACCCTCTGCCAATTTAAGTTTAGAGTGCTCGGGATAGGACCTTCGAATGAGTTGCAGGTTCGAACGAAGATGATGATCAATGGTGGTGTTGTGTTTTGTTTCGTGTGAAATTAGAATCGATAATAGTTTATAAATGATAAAAAGATTGTGAGTGCGCACTTAATTCAATTATTATCATAGTTTAGTGCCTGATTATAATGGGTATCGGCCGAAAGTGATTTGTGGACCATAAATCGCAAATCCCGGTTGCTTTTCCTTAAATTAAGCTCGCGTGATTGTTGTATTTTGTCCCGCGTTTGATTTGGTGCGTTGTGGGGTCAAAATCATGGCCTAAAACCGGCTTTTGGTCTCGCCGGAGGGCCGCCGGCGGTCGGCCGGTGTGTTGCCGGAAAAACGCGAGAAAGGAGAGAGAAAGCAGTTGAAATTTAAATATTTACACAATGGTCCCTGCAGTTTCGATTGTTATTATTTTATGTCTTAAAGTTTTAATTCAAGTTTCAGGAATGACACAAACACCCCCTGAACTATATTAAATCCGAATTTAATAAATTTTATAAATTATTATTATTAATAACAATATTATTATTATCATTATTATTGTTATTATTATTTTGTGTTGTTATTATTATTATTATTATTATTATATTATTATTATCATTATTTTATATTTTAATATTATTATTAAATAATAATAATAATATAAAATCTAATTCGTATAATCGCATAAATACTATATTAAATCATGATTTTTTCTTCCGAATTGTCACATCATCCCCCTGTTACAGGAATTTTCGTCTCGAAAATTAAGAAGTACTGGTAACATTCTTGAAAAGGTTAGGATACTTGCGTATCATTTCGTCCTCTCGTTCCCAAGTGAACTCAGGACCACGCCGGGAGTTCCACCGAACTCTGACAATCGGAATCTTGCTATGCTTAAGTTGTTTCACTTCCCTATCCATGATTTCAATTGGTTCCTCAATACATCTGAGTTTCATCTACTTGTAGTTCCTCTAAAGGCACAACCAGGGATTCATCGGATAAACACTTTCTTAGATTGGATACGTGAAAAACATTGTGCACACCACCAAGTTCAGCAGGTAGATTTAATTCATAGGCTACTGGGCCGATCCTTCGGACAATTTCAAAAGGTCCCACGTAGCGAGGATTCAATTTCCCTCGTTTCCCAAAGCGTATAACTCCCTTCCAGGGAGATACCTTTAGCAAAACTTTATCTCCTTTTTGAAATTCCAGTGGCTTGCGGTGTTTATCAGCATAGCTTTTCTGGCGATCCCTGGCACCAACCATGCGTTCTCTTATCTGGACAATTTTCTCATGAGTTTCAAAGATCAACTCTGGGCCAGTAAGTTGACTATCTCCAACTTCTGCCCAACAAAGTGGTGATCTACATTTACGTCCATATAAGGCCTCGAATGGTGCCGCCTTGATACTCGAATGATAGCTATTGTTATATGAGAACTCCACCAAAGGTAAATGACCTTCCCAGTTCTTCCCAAAGTCAATAACACAAGCCTTAAGCATATCCTCAAGAGTCTGTATGGTTCTTTCACTTTGACCATCAGTCTGAGGGTGATAGGCTGTGCTCATATCTAGGCGTGTGCCTAGAGCTTTCTGAAGTTTACCCCAGAAGATTGATGTAAACCGTGCGTCACGATCAGAGATGATAGACACTGGCACTCCGTGTCTAGAGATAATTTCTTTGATGTACACCCTTGCAAGCTTCTCATCTTGTCTTTCTCACGGATAGGTATGAAATGAGCTGATTTGGTGAGACGGTCAACAATAACCCAAATGGTATCATTGCCCGTTTGAGATTTGGGCAAACCAGTGACGAAATCCATGGTTATCATTTCCTACTTCCACACGGGAATTTCTGGTTGGGTCAACATTCCTGAAGGCTTTTGGTATTCGACCTTAACTTTAGAACAAGTCAAACACTTTGAGACATAAGTCGCAATATCTGCCTTCATTCTTGGCCACCAGTAAACAAGCTTCAAGTCGTAATACATCTTATCTGCACCTGGGTGGATAGAGTATCTAGACTTGTGGGCTTCATCCATGATCAAGCTTCTAAGATTCCCGTATAGGGGTATCCAAATCCTTCCTGCTATACAGCGCACTCCATCTGAATGAACTTCAAACTGTTGGTCTAGCCCTCGGAGGTTTTCATCTTTTATGTTTTCTTCCTTCAGGGCTTCAGTCTATGCACTCAGAATTTGTGCCGGCAGGTTGCTTTGAATGGTAAGTTGTAGAGCTCGTACTCTACGAGGTTTCTCATGTTCTTTCCTACTCAAAGCATCAGCCACAACATTTGCTTTACCGGGATGGTACTTGATGGCACAATTGTAATCGTTTAGTAGTTCAAGCCATCTCCTCTGCCTCATGTTCAGCTCCTTTTGATTATACAGGTGTTGAAGACTCTTGTGATCGGTATAAATAGTGCATTTAGTACCGTACAAGTAGTGTCTCCATAATTTAAGAGCAAACACAACAGCTCCCAGTTCTAGGTCATGAGTTGCATAGTTTTCTCATGAGCCTTTAACTGTCTTGAGGCATAGGCTATGACTTTATCTCGCTGCATCAAAACACATCCCAGTCCCTGAACAGAAGCATCACAGTAGACTACAAAGTCTTCAATGCCGTCAGGTAAGGATAGTATAGGTGCACTACACAACTTTTGCTTCAATGTTTGAAAAGCAACCTCTTGCTTGAATCCCCAATGATATGCTACCCCCTTTTGGGTGAGCATGGTCAATGGTTGAGCTATCTTGGAGAATACTTTGATAAATCTCCTATAATAGCCGGCTAGGCCAAGAAATTGCCTAATTTCTGTTGGATTAGAAGGTGTAGGCCAATTTTTGATGGATTCAATTTTCGTTGGGTCGCCATTAACATCAATCACATGACCGAGAAATTGAACTTCTTTTATCCAAAAATCATATTTTGAGAACTTAGCATAGAGCTCTTCTCTCTTTAGTAATTCAAGGACTAATCTTAGATGTTCTTCATGCTCATGCTCATTTTTAGAATAGATCAAGACGTCATCAATAAAGACAATGACAAACTTGTCTAAATAAGGCTTGCATACACGATTCATGAGATCCATGAATACAGCAGGTGTATTTGTTAGCCCAAACGGCATGACTGTGAATTCAAAGTGATCGTATCGCGTTCTGAAAGCCGTCTTCATA
This sequence comes from Flaveria linearis, assembly GCA_024085815.1. NCBI lineage: Eukaryota > Viridiplantae > Streptophyta > Magnoliopsida > Asterales > Asteraceae > Flaveria > Flaveria linearis. The sequence goes on from JABSNV010000129.1 coordinate 145,281, forward strand.
ATATCTTCATCCCTGACTCTCAGCTGATGATAGCCCCTTCTAAGATCTATCTTGGAGTAAATGCTTGACCTTGAAGTTGATCGAACAAGTCGTCAATACGTGGCAAAGGATAACGGTTCTGATTGTCACCTTGTTTAGTTCTCGATAGTCAATGCACATCCGAAAAGTTCCGTCTTTCTTCTTCACAAATAACACTGGTGCTCCCCATGGTGATGAGCTAGGTCAGATGAATCCTTTATCAAGAAGTTCCCTAAGCTGGTCAGATAGTTCTTTTAGTTCAGAAGGTGCGAGACGGTATGGTGCCCGAGCTATAGGTGTAGCTCCAGGTACTAACTCGATTGAAAACTTGACCTCTCTTCTAGGGGCAACCCAGGCAGTTCATCAGGAAACAATTCAGGAAATTCCCTGACGACTGGTACATCTTCAATCTTCCTTTCCTTCTTATCTTTGTCAGTGACTAAGGCTAGGATAGCAGTATGTCCTTTTCGAAGACACTTTTGAGCCTTCAAGTAAGAAATAACTCCCATCACAACACCAGTCTTATCTCCCTCCACACATAGGACTTCATCATTTGGTAGGGGGATGCGAATCATTTTGTCTTTACAGATAATTTCTGCGGAGTTTTTGGATAGCCAATCCATACCAACTACCACATCGAAGCTTCCTAAAGTAATGGGCATGAGGTCTATTGGTAGGATATCCTGATAAATCTAGTGTACAGTTTTCAGGATTTGTGATGCGATCAAGGATTTACCATTTGCTACTTCTACAACATATGGCTTATCTAGGGGTGCAGGTTCTACATTCAAGTGCTTATAGAAAGTATTGGATACGAAGCTTCTATCAGCTCCCGTGTCAAATAATACTATAGCATAAACATTATTCACCAAAAATTTTCCCATAATAACGTTAGGGTCTTTTAGAGCCTCACCTTTTGCCAATCACGAAGGCCCTGCCCTTGGCTGTATCTTTCTTTTCCCCAGTGCAATCTCTAGCAACATGGCCCTTTTCACCATATCGAAAACACGTAACTCCCTTCTTTCCATCATTCTGCTGATTACCATCCTTCTTTCCTTGGTTTTGAGTCTTGGTCCTACATTCAGGAGCAGTGTGCCCCCTCCTGTTGCATTTGTAGCAAATGATTGCAGTACACTTACCATGGTGACGCTTGCCACACCTCTGACATCTAGGCGGAATGCCCTGATTGTCATGGTGCTTTTTCTGATCTTGCTTCTTGCTTGTACCTTGACTCTCACTTTCTTTAGCATCTTCAAACTTTCTCTTTCCTGAGCTCTCAGCAGCAACACCCTTACCCTTGTTTCTTGGTGGTAACTTCCCTTGAGTCACAGCCTCATTAGTCAGCTTGTGAGCTATCCTAATGGCCTGTTGGATTGAAGTTGGGTTGGAGGAAGTGACCATAGATTGAATGACTGGAGACAGTCCACGGATATAGCCTTCAATTCTTCTGTGAGCAGGCTCCATCATATGAGGACACAAAGTTACGTACTCATGATTCTCGGTTGTATAAGTTTCAATTTCAGATCCCACCATTTTATGGTTCCAGCACTCGGTTTCAAACCTTTGTACTTCTTCCCTTGGACAGAACTCTTCCATCATTAGTTGTTTGAATTCATCCCAAGCCATAGCATTGGCTAGGGAGAGAGTAAGTCTTGAAACTTCAGTCTTCCAGAACGATAGTGCAGCTCCACTCAATGCTCCGGAGGCATACTTCGTCCTACTCTCATCTGGACATTCAGATATAGCAAAGATGGATTCGTATTTCTCAAACCACCTTATGAGCCCAATGGCCCCTTCTGCCCTAATGAAGATATCTGGCTTGCAGTCTAGGAACTTTTTATATGAATAGTGATGACCATTCTGAGCAGCCTGAGTGGCTAGAGCTGCAGCAACACCTTGATTGACCAAGGCTTGTATTTCTTCAGGAGTCATCCCTATTGGGACAGTTCTTCTAGCGCGTCCTCTACCTCTGCCTCTGCCCGCTGGTGCGTCCATCTATCATGAAATTGTTTGGTGAGAATTCACACTTTGATTTATTCAATAGATGCATTCTATATCAAATATTCAAAGTATGGACAATTACTGTAGGACAGATGGGAATTTAAGAAAACTGGGTTTTTTGGTTAAATTCGGCAAGGCACGAGTACTAAGGAAACAAGTCTCGCTTTAGGTTAGGACAAACGTAGCTTAGATTACCAAATGGAACATATCAAGGTAATTTGACCTATTTGCCTTAAAGACTTGTGTATGACCGCAGTAACTTCACGTGCTACAATAGCAACAATCTTACGGCCAGAGTTTCTAGACCGTGAACGGATTTGACGAGAAGCCATTCTGAAAGATCATTAAGAATTTTCATGGAAATCATGAAAACGACAATCGAGAATTTGGCATAATAGCAATGAGATGTTCCAGATGTAATCGTTTGATTCGTAAATCAAAGCGAGTACGTTAACTAATCAAAGTATTGAGTCAATCACAACTTTGTTGAAGACATGCGTACCTATAAGCAGATACTCATCCCGAGAGTTCCCAGGTAAGGTAAACAGGTCCATCGGTTGATTTGGATTTATACGAATACCTTGCCTAGACAGAACACCTCGAGATACAAGCATCACGCTCTTCCAGCATTACATGTTTCAAGTTGTAAGACACAGACTTTGACGAATTTGAAAACTACGAATAACAATTCAAAACTCTTTTTGAAAACCATTTGATTTAGGCACGCAATGCCTTGAATATGATTTAAAATTCGTGTGTGCATTGATAAGAATCAAGGTATAAGAGGAATCACATAAGGCATATAACTTCTAAATTCTAATCAATCTCTTAACTAAGAAAGTTCACTTTGTGCAACTATTGTGTGTGGCTATAAGCTAGATGCAATTCCTAACTCAGTATAACCATGACTCTGATACCAATCTGTCACACCCTCAAATTCCGGGTCTGGAATTTATCACGGAGGGGTGAGCAAACAGGATCGAACACAGTAGTTACACATGAGATACAATTATCTATATGATGGATTTTAGATAATCATTACAATAATGTTCAGAGTAATATTATGCGTAGCGGAAATAAATATAGATTGTTTCATGACAACATGTCTTAATCATATTTCAGATAATAATCAATAGGTATCTTGAGCTCTTATATGATCCTACGTGCATGTCCATAAGCTCCTAGTAGATACCTAAGAATACATATAAATCAAGTGTCAACATAGGGTTGGTGAGTTCATAGGTAAGTAAAACATAATGATAAATCATCAATTATCCTCAATTAGGATTTACTGTAAAAGTGTGAGTTTAATTTACTCACCGGTATATGAATAGCCTGTCGGAACCCTTTTTATTAAGGTGAACCCGCTATCCCACATACCCACTATGTACAAGCCCAACAATCCTTCACATAGGATTTGTCCATGTACCATAGTTTGATATCATTTTCATGTGTATTTATATTAACATAATAATTTCAAATCAGAGGGAGCAAATCCTCCTTTACATTTATCCTCATATGGGTTGTAAGTGGAACTATAATGACAAACTTTATATAGTGCACATCTTCCATCTCACACCAGAACAAGTCATCCCGAATGACAGTAAGATCTTTATGAATCTTGGTAAGGACCACATGTCCAAACCTTTGTGGGGGTAAGTCACTCCCCGATAGTACTATCCAAAAGATCCCTGCTTGTTTATAGTCCAGTATACAGAGAAGGATTTTCATAGTAACCATATGTAATCATAAATGTGATTCAATTATTATTTAAAATAATACACAAAATAATTTGTAATTTCAATTACAACATGTATTCCAGCCCCAAAATATTTAAATGGTTAAAAAGAGGAACAGTTAAGTATGAACTCACCTCAGTCCTTGTGTGGTGTTGACAAGCTAGTAAATTCCTCCTAAGGAATTATAATTCACATAAGCAAACAAATACAAATCCATAACCTAAATAAGTTAGATCTTGAACCTGGCATTCAATGATCTAAGGTTTGGTTTTCGGGGATTTGTTATAAACATATAATTAAATCATTTAATTATTTTTGTTAATTCTTTAATAATTAAAGATTTATATTTCATAAAATTTGCTTAGTTTAATAATGATTTTAACATATCATTATATTCTAAATAAATTGTAAGCATTTTTTTAACTATGTAAGTTTATATTTAATTTTTGTAAGATTTTATAAATATTTAAATTTATAAAATCTAATTTGTGTTTATTTTATTATAATTAATCCATTATTAATAATATAATGTCTATGAATAATTTGATGATTTAAATCATTATTTAGAATCCATTTTTATAAAATAACAATTTATAACCTTTGTAACAATTTTATAAATAAATAATAAATAAATAATAAGGTTTTTAATGAAATAATTTTCCATAAGGTGATTAAATAACTTATAAAATTAACAAAGTTTATAAAAATTATTTTTATAATTTTTAATAATTTTTCTGTATTTTTAAAAGGTTCAAAAATGCTTTTTAAAAAATATGTTGGTGGCCGGGTTCGAACCCGTGACCACAAACACACACTACCACACACAAACCAGTGAACCAAAGGCTTATAGCCGCGGTGTTCCTGGTTCCGAAATCCTTTTAAACACAACCCGATTGTATAACCCCAAGTCCAAGAACCCTAATTCTGAAATCGATCAAATCGAGGCCCAAATCGATTTCGATTGCATCTGAATTCATGGGGCTATTGTTCCCCATGATGAAACGATTCCATAGATATGTTCAATTACCTGTATACTTTCGAATTGATGCTATACACCATGAAGAACAAGTCGCGGTTAGGTCAGAATCGATTTAAGTAGTAAATGTGGATGAAACTCAAATTAATTGCACAGATAGTTTCCCACGGCCTTGGTTATTGAAAACCCTCTGCCAATTTAAGTTTAGAGTGCTCGGGATAGGACCTTCGAATGAGTTGCAGATTCGAACGAAGATGATGATCAATGGTGGTGTTGTGTTGTGTTTCGAGTGAAATTAGAATCGATGATAGTTATAAATGATAAAAAGATTGTGAGTGCGCACTTAATTCAATTATTATCATAGTTTAGTGCCTGATTATAATGGGTATCGGCCGAAAGTGATTTGTGGACCATAAATCGCAAATCCCGGTTGCTTTTCCTTAAATTAAGCTCGCGTGATTGTTGTATTTTGTCCCGCGTTTGATTTGGTGCGTTGTGGGGTCAAAATCGTGGCCTGAAACCGGCTTTTGGTCTCGCCGGAGGGCCACCGGTGGTCGGCCGGTGTGTTGCCGGAAAAACGCGAGAGAGGAGAGAGAAAGCAGTTGAAATTTTAAATATTTACACAATGGTCCCTGCAGTTTCGATTGTTATTATTTTATGTCTTAAAGTTTTAATTCAAGTTTCAGGAATGACACAAACACCCCCTGAACTATATTAAATCCGAATTTAATATTTTTTTATAAATTATTATTATTAATAACAATTATTATTATCATTATTATTGTTATTATTATTTTTGTTATTATTATTATTATTATTATCATTATTTTTATATTTTAATATTATTATTAAATAATAATAATAATATAAAATCTAATTCGTATAATCGCATAAATACTATATTAAATCATGAATTTTTTTCCGAATTGTCACAATTAGACTTTCAAAGCCCACAAATTCATGAAACGAAGCGAGAAGACTCAAGTGTTAAGCTAACGAAACAATAAAATATGCACTATTCGTGAACGTTCTAAATTCATATCTAGATAATTATTATTTACCAATGATTCTTAGCCGAACTGATTAAGTTGAGGTACCCATAACATATAAATAAAGGGGAGTCATAAGTTCAAGTCTCACTTTAAGCAAAAAATGCTTAGAGATACTCAATTAAGATAACACGTATCCTCCAAATCAGGGTCGTACATTTATCGTTAAAAAAAGATAAAATTAGTTTATTGATTTTATGCTCACACTCATAAGTAAGAGTAGATAATACGCTGAATGAACTTGTAATTCTGAATTCATTTTAAGGCCGACTCCTAGATCTAATTGGCCTCGTAAGTGTAATTTTTTTTATGAAACAACTTAGAAAAAAAATATTATTATGGAGTGACAGGAGTGCACTCTTTAAATCTTATAATGTGATGTAATATGACATAATAAAATAAATAATAAGTATGTGATGTGGTATGGTGTGTGGTACGAGCACTCCTATCTTTAAAAAACACTAAATCAATAAGTAATAGTTTTTTAAAACAACTTTTAATTCTATCTATATGAATTCACAACTTTGATGAACAGTAGAAGGGTAGTTTTGGTATTGATGAATAGCCAAGGGGTACTTTTGGTATTACGATCGGATTGCTTCATGTTGTCAACACTATAGTGCTCATTCTTATCTACACAATCATCAATGGAGATTGGGACGGAATTGCGATGGGAGAAGATAAACACCACATGATGAACTTAGCGGGAATTTAATCAGCGAAGAAGATGAGTAGGACGTTGCCGATGGCACTATCCACGACGCAAGGCTAGAGAGTAGACAACAAAGGCGATGCTTATCGACAGTGGTTATGATGGTTTCGGCAAGCTGACAGTGTCTCTGGGTCAGATCAGAGGGTACATGTCCTGTTTTTGGTAGATTGCGAGTGTTAAGCTAAAAGTTTTTGATCGGGTTCTGATGTTTTAAATCATCCTTTTTTCTTTGATTTAGGCTTCTTGGGGCTTATCGTTGTTCTTGGAATCCTCTGCCTCCTACTCAGTCGATCCATCTACATGTGGTATTGCTCGCTTGCATGTGTTTCAATTGTGCTTTCCGGATTTGGTTATTTTCTTTATATTGCGTTGCAGAATCGAATGCGGCTGTTTGTATGTCTATGTTGTTTGTTAGTTGAAGAACCACCTGAGACTTTTGAATTTCTTCCAATTTCTTAAGGGAGTTCCATATTACTTTAGCATACTCCCTGCTTTCACATGTGGCTCGCTACTTAAAAAAATTTGTAATGGCTTGTAGTAATCATGGAGGTATATATGATTTGTCTTGCTATTACTAGCCTTCTCCTAATTGTTCCAGTTGTATAAAACTTGTAACGCTATTAGTTTCTTATGTTACCCTCTTTTTTATATGTGTTATGTTATATTCCCTATTAATTTTGCTTCCAAACTTTGTATCTGCCTCTGCGTTTTGTTGTTTAGCTTCATGGCATCACGTTCAAGGAAACGTAAGGCTGTTACGGTCGATGATTCTGTTGGGAAGACCTCATGCTATGGTTTTGATCAGTGTACCGTTCAAACACTTCTCAATCCATACGACGAGCGTGTATTCTGCAATCTGCCGCGATTAGACGCAACATCGGTTTTCCACGGTCAACAACTGATATTGAAGGTCCTGTCACATCATATTTAGATTTGGGAGACTGTACAAATGTGTGTGAGTACCGCGGGGCACTCTTTTAGTTTGAAGAGCGGGTAAAGTCGTCCCCTTTGAAACGAAGACCAAGATATAATATGTGTTGTAACAGAGGAAAGGTACAACTCAATTACCCACTAGAACCTCCGGCATGTATAAAAGAATTATCTTCCACGCAAGCTTTCCTACACAACATACGGGCTTACAACTCTATGTTTTCAATGACTTCCTTTGGCGCTAACATTGAGGACACTGTTAACAGGAGGTCTGGTCCTTATATGTTCAAAGTTGCTGAACAAATATCTCACTGGATAGGTCTTTACACCCCCTGTTGGTGACTCGCCGTGTTTCCTTCAAATGTACATTTTTGACACGGAAAATGAGGTTGCCAACTGATTTAGATTCTTTAGTTATTCTGTTGAAAATCAATTATCTCAGGAGGTGGTTCTGCTGCTTACACGCATATTATCTGAGACAAATGAGTTTATATAGCTATTTAGAAGTGCGAGGGATCTGTGTTTAGAAGAAGAGGTTCCTGATTTTCCTATAAAACTTTACAGTGGTACTAGAAAAGGTACATGGGATGCCTACTAACGGTACACTTGGTGCCATCATTTATGACCATGATCCATTAGCATGTGAGTATGATGTAATTATTCGTAGTAAAGATGGCGTTCCATGTCGTGTAAGTAAGTTACACCCATCCTACATGTCATTGCAATACCCCCTTCTATTTCCTTTTGGTGAGCTTGGTTGGGGACCAGACCTACGTTTGACAACAATATGACAGTCTGAAGATCGGAAGCTCACAATGAAATGTTCTAAAGTTATCAAATTCATGATCGTGACTCTCAATACACATTGATATTAAATGCGGGCAGGCTACTTCAACAGTACTTGGTTGATGCATATGTGTGCATTGAGCAATCCCGTCTCAAGTACATACCTGCCAATCAAGATTTATTCCGTTTCGAGTTTTTACGAGGTATACACGATGCGCTTTCCAAAGGTGATACCGAAGGTCGAGATGTTGGGAAAAGGACAATTTTGCCTGCTTCATTTACAGGTGGTCCTAGATACATGTACAGGCACTACCAAGACACACCTACGATCTGTCGCGTTCATGGTAATCCACAATACTTTATCAAATTCACTTGTAATGCAAAGTGGATTGAAATAAAACGCCACTTAGAAACCACAGGCTGCCATGGACAAGATAGACCTGATATAATTGCCCGCGTGTTTCAAATGAAAGTCGACCAGCTTTTGAAATTCCTAAAATCTAAGAAACCATTTGGAACTGTTGCAGCAGGTACGTGTATGCTTTCTAACGTGTTCATTACGACGCTTATTATTTAACTTTACATCCCATCATTAATAACTCTTTTTCTCTATATATGCCAGATCTTTATACCATTAAGTTTCAAAAAAAGGACTCCCCCACTATCATATGTTGTTGTGGGTAACGCCAAATTGTAAAATACAAGACGCTGAAGATCTAGATAGGTTTATTTTTGCAGAGATTCCGGACCGGTCTTTAGATCCTATTTTACACCGAATTATCACCAACTCCATGTTACACGGTCCATGTGGTTTGCCACGAATGTGGGGCCCCTGTATGGTGGACGGTAAGTGTTCTAAATCTTTCCCAAAGCCGTATGAACAAACAACCAAATTTGACAAACAAGGCTATGTTCACTATAAAAGACCCGCCAATGGCTGATGTGTGAACAAGTCTGGAGTTCCTCTCGATAATGGTTGTGTCGTGCCATATAATAGAACTTTATGCCTGCATTTTGAGGCACATATTAATGTTGAGTATTATGGTTGGAGTATGCTTATTAAGTATTTATTCAAGTATATCTCCAAAGAGGCAGACCGCATATGTTATGCTATGGCTAGACCCTTAGATTCCACAATGCAATCACAGTCGTATTCTGCAAATGTGGTTAACGAGATAAACAACTATGTTGATGGCAGATTTGTGTGCCCACATGAGGCTGCATGGAGGATACTTAATTTTCCAATACATTGTAGAAACACACTGTTCAGTTACTATCAGTCCACTTGGAACATGTGCAAAACATTACTTTTAAAAACCATCAAAGGCTTCATGAAATACTAAACAAGCTAGGGGTAGGGAAGATGACACTAACTGAATGGTTAAGAAGCAATCAAATAGACCACAGTGGGAGGGATCTATGTTACATTGACTATCTATCACGATAGTGCTGGTATTGCACAGGCAAAACGTGGATCAAGAGGCTCACTTCAAAGACACCGACTATTGGAAGACTTGCCTACATTCACCTAGCATGTGGTGAACCATTTTTCTTAAGGATGTTGCTTGGCCATCAAAAAGGTTGTAGCTCTTTCGAGGATATCAAAACCGTATCTGGGGTTATATATCCAATGTATCGTGCAACCTGCGAAAAGCTATGTTTGGTCGGCGATGATAGGGAGTGGACGACTGCATTTATAGAAGCTTCAGCTTGGGCAACCTCCGCAGAATTGAGATCTTTGTTTGCTCACATGCTTCTTTTCTGTGATGTGTCAAACCAGATTGCATTGTGGGAGCAATAATGGGTTCGAATGGGTGATGACATAGCTCTCAACACTAATAAAGCCAATGTTTCCTGTAACACCCATATTAGTAGCATCGACTTACAACAATACGTGTTGTATGAAATTGAGCTACTGCTGAATTAGGTTCAACTCCTAAATCATTAGCTGATTATGGATTGCCCAAACTGTAACCATGCGTAGTACGTTGAACGCTGAACAATTGATAGCATACGACATGGTTCTTAACTCAGTATTAAATGAGAAGCAGCTTCTTCTATTTATATATGGTCATGGGGTACCGGAAAAACATACCTGTGGACTGCAATCATTTCAGCTATACGATCTACGGGTAAGATTGTGCTTGCAGTTACAGCCTCGGGGATAGCTTCACTACTCTTACCCTCAGGAAGAACAACACACTCCCGTTTCAAAATTCCATTAGACTTAACAGATGATTCATTATGTCATGTAAAAAACACACACAACTTTCTCAGTTATTAATGGAGACGTCTCTTATTGAATGGGACGAGGCACCGATAAGTGATTGAAGATGTTTTGAATCTTTTGATAGAACTCTAAAGGACATACTTGGTAACAAAGAAAAACATTTTGGTGGAAAGTCGGTTTTGCTCGGTGGCGACTTCAGACAAACACTCCCAGTAAAACCAAAGGCCTCAACGGCAGAGGTCATTAACTCCTCTTTACCAAAGTCATATCTATGGAGTGCATTCAAAGTGCGTAGACTAAATGAAAACATGCGAATAGCTCGATCATATGTCGATCCAATAGAGTAAGAATCAACGAAGGCATTCTCCAAATGGTTGCTAGATGTTGGAGATGGAAATGTAGGCGCACCACATAAGGATTCTGCTTTAGACACTAAGGTTATTGACATACCACCACAGGTCATGATATCAAATGATGAATATACATTGAAGAAACTAATAGCTTTCATCTACGATGAAGAGGTGCTTAACTTTCCAACATCAACAAACCTATCAAAAAGAGCCATAGTATGTCTAAAGAATGAAACAACAGATGAAATAAAAGATATGATATTAGAATCATCTCCAGGTGAATGCTCAACGTACTTAAGCGCAGACTCGATGATTCCTCACTAACATAATAGAGGCGACGCAGACATGATGTACCCACCTGAATATTTGAATTTGTTAACTTTTAATGGTATACCATCTCACTCTTTGAAACTTAAGATAAATACTCCTATAATCTTATTGCGCAACATTAATAAAAAATGTGGTCTTTGCAACGGAACTAGATTATTAATAACATAATTGCTACCCACGGTAATTAAAGCACACATCATCACTGGCACTGCCATTGGTCACCGTGTTTATATTCCCAGAATTAACTTTGTGCATAACAGTAAAGATTTACCATTTGTTTTTACAAGACGACAATTACCAATAAAAACATGTTACCAATGACAATAAACAAAAGCCAATGCCAATCTCTGAATAAAATTTGTGTGTACCTACCACAACCAATCTTTAGCCATGGACAATTATGTGTTGCTCTTTCTAGAGTGACGTCACCTGCTGACTTAAAGATGCTCATCGAAAGTCAAGAGGCCTGTAAAAACAAAAATATAGTATACTCCGAGCTGTTAAATGAAATTGAAGCTCATGAGGTTATCATAGATCTCTAGAAATACAACCATACATATCCTCAAAACAAATAAACATAATGTAACATAATAAATTTTAATTTTAAAACAACGTTACATGTTCAACTGTAGACGATGGATAAACGTGGACTAGCATCATTTGTCTCCAATTCTTCAGAAAATGGTGACCACATCAAAGAAACAATCAATTCTGCTACCTGCTGCTAGACCAACATGTAAGTCCCTATTGTACATTAAAAGTTATATTGTTAACTCCTTAAAATTTTACCAACCTACAGGCGAAAAATTTGATATTTCAGACAAAGATCATTATTCTGTCATGTTATTTCCTTGATACACAAAGCTACATGCACTTACCAATAGCAACTCTAAAAGCATTTTCAATCAATACGAAAGGCTGTTGCTGAATCCAGCCATCGACAAGTGAAATCTCCATCAGCAAAAGGGTAAGATTCCCTGAATGGTCAAAGAAAATTTTAAAACTAATGTAAATACACACTGCTGTTCATTGAGTGAACATACATGCAGTTCTTTGATCTAAATGTTTTGATGCACCACCATGTTAGGTTTTATGTTTTAGTACCATTAACTGTGTTGATATCAATTTAAAATTCAAACCTTTCTAATATACACACGTTCTACAAGCAACACATATCTTCCGCAACGCGCATGAAATAAATCTAGTTTCTCTTATTAACCAACTAAAATTACTATGACATAAGTTAAACAATTGACTCTTCAATAAATAAAACACATCTGATCATCAATTCGTAACCTTAAAATCAAATCAATATAGAGTTATTATTAAAATAGAATGATCACATGGATAAGATGTAAATATTATATAATTCATGCACAGAATCCATGATAATAAATCAAAGTCACCTTGGACTTTTATCACTCTACACCATCGCATGACTCCATCCAAAACACGATTACAAGAGTAACCTCTCCCCCTATTTCTCTGCACAAGCTATAGCTTTATTAATGTTTCCCCCTTTTATCCAAAACCCTTGTTTCTATTCCTAAAAAACCCACAAATTCTGCACAGAAGCGTTGATCTTCCTCTATTTCTTGAAAAAGCTCTGATTTTTCCTAATTCTTGTAAATCCCATAAAGGAAATTGCAAAAAATGGCAGAAAACGGTGGCGATTTACCTGATGAACAGCGGTGCAAACGGAACGACGGACGGCAATGGCGGTGTCGCCGGCCGGTGGTCGAGGGGAGGACCCTTTGCGAAGCACATTTTCTTCAGGGTCGTCTCCGGCAGAATAAAGAACCGGTGCCGGAGAATTTAAAGCTCGAGAGGCAAAAAACTCGAAAAAATCGAGAAAACCCTAGTGATAAAAGTGAAATTAGGGTTAATGAGAACATGGGTTCTTCCAATTTACCCAGAAAAGGGGTGAAAACCCAAGTGAGAACTGTTCAATTTTGCATCGGAAACGGCGTAAAGGAAGCCTAAAGGAGGCTAAACTGAAATCATCGGTGGATATATCTGAGGATCTTGATGATGCTTTGAAGAAGATGAATTTGAAGAAGGGGGATTTGCAGTTGGATTTGATCAGAGGGTATTTAAATAGGCAAATTGAGAAGAAAAAAGGGAAGCAGCCGCATAAAGAAGATATAGTTAAAGAGCTGAAGTATGGAAGATTGGAGATTTCACAATCTTCACCGTCAACAGCACCAGCTACGGTTAATAATGTCAAAGTTGGGGCTCCTGCTTCGAGTTCTTCGGTGCCCACGAGGTTTTTCAGATCGAAAAACATTGAGAGGATTCCTATAGCCACAATGCAGGTTGTTTTTTATAACCTAAGATCATCAATTCCATGTTAAGTTTATAATTATGCTAGTTTATAAAGAATAACATCAATTTGTAATTTGTTTATGTATTGCTACAATGCAGGATGTTTTCATTAACATATTTGTAATTGATTTATGCTCTTTTATGAGTCATAACCTAAATTCATGTATTTGAGAGGTTCTATTTGTTTTTTGGAAGTTTAATGTTAATTTAGCTACAATGGGGATTGTTTTTAAGTTTTGACTTTGTTAAGCTCTACTTCTTTGAACTTAAATAGTTATTAGTTCCTTTTGAAGTATTTTGCTACGGGGATTTGAAGTGTTTTTGTTGTTGTGTCTAGACTTTACCAAATATAAAAGCTACTGTAAAAGCCGCAACAAAGAAGTGCCATTGGTGTCGGATGTGTAGCTATCGCATTCTTGTCAAATGTTTGGATTGCAAAAAACACTTGTTTTGTGAAGATTGTATCCGTGCCAGGTTTGTTTTTTTTGTATCTTATCAATTTTAAACATTTACATACATATTATCATGCATTTTGTCAAGTAACGTGTTTAAATTCTGGAATTTAGTATGGCAGTATATCTTAATTATTCTTAGGTTGTTAAGACAATATCACAGACATGTAAGATAACGTGTTAAGTCTATTCAAATATAAAAGCTAAATTTATTTGGAAATTAAATTTGGTTATATCATATATGAATGGAATTAGGTCTCATGATAAGGCAGAAGTCAAGAAAAAATGCCCCGTTTGCAGTGGAACTTGCGGCTGTAGAGTTTGTGAACGGGGAAAATCTAAAGAAGTCAAAACCAAGGTGCGGATAGGACCACTTATGACAACTCAATCTTGTTTTTCACATTCTAATAATCACGCTTCTGCTTCATTTCAGGATCTTGTTGTTTATAGAGGTGAAGGGAAGTTTGACAAAAGTCAACAACTTCTATACAAGATTTATTTGCTCCTTCCATTGATTGAACAAATAAATCAAGAAAAACACATGGAGATGGATATCGAAGCTAAAATTAAAGGTAGCCTTCCTTTTTCTTGTTCATTTTGTAAGCAATTATTGAAAATGAGTCTCACATTAAATTTTTTTTTGAATATCTTAGGAAAAGATCACAGTGAGCTACAAATTCAGGAGGCTATAAGCTCTCCAAAGCAGCGGTGCTGGTATGTTCCTAAATTATTATCTTTTGGTAAAATTTCAAACCAGGTTACCTTTTACCCAGCTTGTTATCATTGACGTATAATAACCCAATAGGGTGGAATTATCACTTCTAATTTTTTGGTGTGTTTTAAATATTCGACTAATAGTCAAATATTTTGATAATTTAGTTGAAATCATTGAACATTCTTATTTGTTGCAGTGGTTTTTGCAAAGCTTGTGTTATGGATGTTCACCGATGTTGTGGAAACTGCTCTTATATTCTCTGTTTACCTTGTTGTCGGGAATTTCGCGAGGGACACTTACATGGAGATCTTAGGGATCTTAAACATACAACAAGTAATAGATGTAAAACTTTATGCACTGTATTATGGAATTGGAAAACTAGTGAAGATGGAAGTATAGAATGCCCACCAAAGAATTTAGGTGGTTGTGGGGATGGTATTCTTGGTTTAGTATGTTATCCTCCTTTCAGTTGGACTAAAGATCTTGAAAAGAGTGCAAAAGAAATAGTTTGCGATCACAAGTTTACAAATTTTTATGACTATGATTCTTTTCATTGCATGCTGTGTGAGGGAAATGATAAAATTGAGGGTGAGAGCGAGGGTGAAATCTTGAATAACGAGAGCTTGTACTTCCCAATAAAACAAGATCTTGGGGATACAAATCTTGAACATTTCACAAAACATTGGGTTAAAGGTCAACCTTTAATTATTCGAGATGTAATCAAGAGTGATATAAAACTGAGTTGGGATCCTATTTTCATGTTCTTCATGTATCTTGATAGAAGTGTGAAATCACGAAATGATAAAGAAGTGAAAATGAAAAATTGCTCGGATTGGTGTGAGGTGGAAACGGGTAGGCAGCAGATTTTTATGGGCGGGAAAACACACGCAAATGTGTGGAATGAGAAGTTGAAATTCAAAGTGTGGTTATCATCTGGAATCTTCCAAGAACATTTTCCAAGTCATTATGCTGCTGTGATGCATGCTCTGCCACTTCAACAGTATACTAATCCAGTAACAGGTGTTCTGAACTTGGCAGCTAATGTGGCACCTGAAAGTCAAAAGGTGGACTTGGGTCCTTTTGTTTATATCTCATATGGTAGACCTGAAGATCTTATTGGGGGTGATTTTTTAACGAAGTTATGTTATCATGCGTATGATATGGTACGTATCTGAATGCTCTAACATAATTTTTGCGAACTTTTTCTTCGTATTTAAAGACTATACAGTAGTGGAGCCTTGGTTTTAAAAAGCGAGAAGCGCACCAAGGCGACGAGGTCCAAAACCGAGGCGCGAAGCGCAAAGCGCAAAAGCGGTGGGATTTTCGTACGCAAGGCGCAAAATGATTATATAATTTTTTCTATATATATCATAAGTTTTTAGCCTCCCTACCCAAAGTTTAGCTATAAATAAGGTTTATATATGTTTTAACATGTATAATACAACCTAAAAAGCTTGCTGTACAACACCAATCTGCACAAAAATGTCCTTGTAAAGTCCATGTACATGAGGCGCTCGCCTCACCTGCGCCTCAGGCCAGGCTTTTCCCAAAAAATCGCGCCTCAGGTGCGCCTTTTGTACAGCTTGCGCCTTATGTCACTAAAAGCTCAAAGCCTTGCGCCTCAGTGCGCCTCGCGCCTAGGCGCGCCTCAGGCGCGCTTTTTAAAACCAAGAGTGGAGCCAGAATATTTTTGTTTATCCAAACACAAAGACTGATTATTGTGATTACAAGTTACAATAATAAGATAACCAGTTTCTTAACACAAAACCAAACACCCATGATTGTTGGTGTATTAACTATTTTTGTTTCCTTTTTTCAACTTTTATAATATAGGTTAATGTTCTTGTGCACGCTACAGAACTTCAGATTTCTGAAAAGAAGCTCAATAAAGTAAAGATATTGTTGAACAAGTACAGTTCACAAGATCATAATGAGACTTTGATGAAGAATAAAAATAAAAACAAAATTGATGAAGCATGTGGGAAATCATCGTTTAGTAGTGAAATAACTCAACAGTCAGAGTTAGAGGATAACACAAATGGAGAACTGACTCAAACACCTAATGATGGTGATCCGTTAGTGTTCTCTGATGATTCAAGCAATTGTGATTCAGATGATGATGACTTATGTGACGATGAGTATGGAAGTTCAAGTGGTAATGAAGGGAAAGTTGTTGACACTCGCGGGGCCCAATGGGATGTTTTCCGTAGAGAGGATGCAGAAAAACTTGTTGAGTTTCTTAGAAAGTATTCTGACGAGCTTAATTCATCCTATTGCTATCCCAAAAAGGTACCCTTTCAATCAATAAAGAAAACATAAAACACAATTCAATTCGTGTTTGGATGTGTGCTTTCAAAGTGATTATGACTTGAAGCGTCAAAATCCATAATTAGCTTTTGAGACAATTACGCTCTTGAAGTTAAGGACATTTAGTAAATTTTATTTTTTAGAATCTTCAGTTTTCTTTCATTTATCATTTTCATACGACTCTAAATCTGATAATTTTTACCCTAATACTCTGTTTAGTGTTTGGATAAGCAGATTATGCTTTGGATTATCAAAGGGTATGCGAATTGGTTTTAAATTATGGATTTTTTAAAACTTATTGGGTGACTTTAACATCCATATCACAAGATGTATCTATTTTCACAAGGATGTGTTTTGGTCATTTTATGTATTAATTTCTTTAATAAGCAGGATGTTCCAAACAACCAAAATAACTGATTATTCAGTTATCACAACTCCAAACAGCAAAGGCAATGCAACTAGCACTTCTGCAACCATTTTAGTTACAAGTGAATATGTGATTTTGGTTATTCAAAATCATGTAATCACTTTCAAGGCCACATCCAAACATCCCATATTCAGTTTAAAATCACATTCAAAGACCACCCAGTTAGACTTGTAAAGTGATTACTTAATCTCATACCTTAGGTTTTTCATCCCATCCTTGATGAGAGCTTTTATTTGGATGCTTTTCATAAGAGGTATCTTAAGGAAGAATTTGGTAAGTATATCCTCAAACATTATTACAAGATATTTTTTAGAAGGTTTCTGAAATGGGGTCAAATTCGATTACCATTGTCCTCATTTGGTTAACATTGTTAACCAGATGTTGAACCGTGGACATTCGAGCAACATATTGGTGAAGCTGTTATCATTCCAGCCGGATGTCCCTATCAAGTAAAAAAGCTCAAGGTAGCATCTTTTTCTCTATTTTCCTTCACTAAAAATTTATGATGATCATCAGTGTCCTCGCAATAGATGTGGATGTATGCAAATTGTTGAATCTCATAATTATTGCGGTTTTGATTTTTCATTTCATTGTGACTATTATTGTGTTGTAGTCATGTGTTAATGTGGTCCTTGAATCCATATCGCCTGAAAGTGCAGCCATGTGTGTCAAGTTGAGTGATGAAATCCGTCAACTTCCTGTAAATCACAAAGCAAAAGGAAAAATGCTAGATGTAATTGTTCTAACACTCTACTTTAAGTTCTTTCTCCATACTTGTTGAAGGCTTTATTAATTCTGAATGGTTTTCAGGTCAAGAAAATGACTACACACAGTCTCAATGTTGCGGTTGAAGAAATTAACAACGTTCCACATGGGGTTGAAGAAATTCACAATGTTCCAGAAGCAGAGTAAGACTCTTTCAGTTATATATATTAGCTAAGGATAAATACTGATCTTTGTCACTGGTTCTGGTGATGATTTTGTCTTAGTATTATGCTTTTTTTGTTTTTTAAATTAAGATGTCAATTATATGCTATAGTGTCCTTTCTCATGAGTAAAGATTAAATGTGGCAATTTTGACCCTTTACCAAAATGTGGATCAGCTTGGATTTTATTTCATCGCCAACAGGTCAAATCGGTAATTAAAGAAATTTAACTAATGGTGCAATGGGTTGATAAACAAACAAACAAACAAACATACCCAGTGTATCCCGCTGAAAGCAGGGTCTGGGAGGGGTATGTGGTGGCAAGTCTTTCCTCTATCTTGAAAGATAGAGAGACCGCTTCCGGAGGGGTATGGGTTGATAGTTACTTAAAAATGAAAACAGCATTCAGATGCTTACAATCTCCTGTTTCTGTTTATTAAAAAAATCAAGTTAACTAAGAATTTAGCGTGCTTAGAACATTTAGTATGTATGGAATTAAAAATTTTGAGCAAAAGTATCAATAACTATCCATTTTAACCTGTTACCCAATTCACCCATTTGCCCACCTTTAGTCCTTTAGCAAAAGGTTGAAAAATTATAATTATTAAATGCCTCCTTTTGCTAAATAAGCTCCATGCACTCACCTCAGGGTCTCTGGCAACAACTGTTGGTAGATGGACCGAATTTCGGTTATTACATCTCCGGTGGTTGAGAAAATGGAACAAGTCGAAAGTTACCCAAATTGTATTTAAAGGCTCATGATCTCTTAACTCAGTTTCAGTAAAATTTACTAGTTTGTGTATGAAATTTCAAAAATATTGACAAAAGGCGTTGGCAGGTTGACCAAACATGCATTATAAAGTTACCCATTTTGACCCGTTATGAAACACCACCAAATTTTTCACTCTTTCAAAGATTGTTAAATTATAGTGCTCTCGTATGCTATGTTAAAAGCCCTTCTGTTTTTAAGTTGCATTGAAATTTCAAATTGTCATTTCATTTTTAATCAAACTACAGTTTCCTGTCTTAATGTTGGATTGTTTTTTATTCCAGAATAAGTGACAAAGTTGAGTAGAGACAGAGAGTTACAAGTGAACTTTACCTGGCTTATGATCAAATATCGCGACTGAAACAAGTTACTTGCGAGCCCTGAAAGGAGTTGTTTAAGTTGCATTTTAAATCAACAATCCAAAATGTACAGATACCAGAGCGGGAGGGATGATATTCAATGTTCGTGACCAGTGTTAAATCAACCTATTCTGCTGATTATACGAACATGGTATCAGGAACAAAAATTGTGGCATTTATTGCTTTGTGGAAAATCATGTCTTTTTTGGAACATCTAGAATGATTTTGTAGTTTAGGATCACCAATGAATGCTCATGTTTATAAAAACGATTGCTTGCTCTTTTTTATACTAGTATTTAAAATTAAAATGATATCTTAGAAACTTTTCCTTACATAGGTGCATTTTTATGCTCCTCTGTCCCAAGAAATAGCCATTATTTGCATTTGGGATGTTCCACAGTATTTGAATTGTTCTGTATTCTATTTAAGCTTTATCTCTTTCCCATTGTCATAAATATTGTGGAACACATGTGAGCATTATTACATAAATTGAGTTAATGGAAAAAAAAGGAAAAAAAATGTCATATGCAATGGTAAATACATGTGCTACTAGAGATGATACAGGTATTAGTTTAAATCAAAACTAGCTTTAAATTTAACCAGGATGCTATTGTACAACATATGTGAGCAAGGGGAGCAATTATTAAATGCTATTATGAAAATGCTAAACAGAATTTTTTTTAAATAATACTCTTCAATAAGACGCTTATCCTCTTAGTTGCATATATTGAGGTACATTTGATTAAGTATCTTAATTCTATACTTCTTCCTGTGCTAACTTATGTTGCAATTGTTAAACTCTAATACAAATGATGTAGAGATGATATCGTTCCTCGTATGCTCTCTTTTCTGAAGGTATTTTGTGCGTGCACTTGTGTGTTTTGAACTCCTAGGTTGTGTTGGATGTGCAGTTAAACTGATTATTGTACTCTGAAAATAAAATTATTTTGGGTCAAAACAGTTAGGTTTGAATAACTGGGTAGTTGTAGCTGTAAAGAATTTGATTTTCTAAGCAACTGTCAGATTCTGATTCTACAAGCCACAATATTACCTGATTTTGTTTATCAGGTGTCAAAGTAGTCAAAATTTCGATAATGAGGGAGTAGTAGTATAACTTATCACTGGGATAAATGTAAGTATCCAAATATATAGCAACTCATTACCTGATTATCTGTTTTTGATTGTGATCCTTCAATTCACAATAATCACATTTAAAAAGAAAACACACATCCAAACACCCCCTAATCCATCACAGTAAATTTGTTTGATACATCAAACCATTTAGGTGAATAATTGTTACCGATAAGTAATGTTTTTCTATGTTATTGTTTTCCAACCATCATTAAACCATTCTATTGTCATGCCGCCTCTAACTTGGCTCTTGAGTACTCCTTTTTGACATATTATCGAGTAAATAATTTTGTAGTTCGATTAGCATTGGTCGTTTTCTGTAATGGTGTTTTTGGCCGTTCTTGATTTCACTTTGTAAACATTTGTTTGAGGAATTTGAGTCAGGATGAAGATGAGGCGATGATCAGCAAATGAAAGCTTCAAAGTATCAAGAATAGCCTAAAGGTATTCTGTTCTATTACTTTGAAGGTCAGACTAGTATTTACCATAATCACAAGTTCTTTTGTCGTATTCGTGTTTGACTGGTGTTTGGATTTGTGCTTTCGAACTGGTCATCTTGTTATTGTGACTTGAAGTTGCAGTAATGTCTGAAATCTGTTTCTGATTATTTAGCTACTGAAATAATAAGATTCCTACAAGCTACAAAACTTGTATCAAAGGGTTGTTATAGTTACCTAATGATCCATTTTGAAACCTAATTCGAGAATCTGACTTCTATTTGACATAACATCAAGAATGTCATATTTGGTCGTTTTATGTTTTAATTCCTTGATCAGAATTTTCCAAACACTGATTATTTAACGTTTACCATCCAATATTCTTCCACAAATTTTGAAGTTAACATTACCATATTACCTTACCTCTTTTTGTGTATGGGTCTGTGTTCTATTCATCTTGATTTCATGGGTTGATTGAACCTTAAGTAATAATTCGTTATTTCAGGTAATAAAGTGTTCATATTCTTGCTTATTTGGTATGCTCATATGCATCTTTGATCATAACTAAAGACGACATTGTAATCACATGATAGAGCAACTCTTGAAGAAAACCGCACCAACTGCTTCTCCATAAACACTATTTTCATCTTCTATTGTAGATTCAGAATATTATTTGACAACTAGTTCTTTATTAGCGTGGGTTTTAGCTTCAGTGTGTCCTGTAAGGATGATTTTAGATTGCAGTTGCATTTCTGTCTGTTCTTTGTGACCGTTAATAGGCAATCATTAAGATGATGAGTAGTTTAACTATACCATATTCCAAGATGTTGAACAATCTTGCGCACGTCGCCGTACCATAACTGTAATGATCTCTAACTTTAA